>JAGFNQ010002312.1:29390-71681 GCA_024364735.1 Boesenbergia rotunda | reverse complement strand
AGAAGTCGAAGACTAACCATAAAAGGATGGCCGGCTGTGCTCCTTCTTGGGCTGGTTGGCGCACGCAAGAAGGGGAGAAGAGAAGGAGAGAAAGAGAGGAAGAGAGCCTATGCCTTCGTCTCTTCGATTATCACCCAAGCCTTGCCTTGGGTCCTTTATATAGTGGCCTCTCAACCATCAAGCCTCTCAAATATGGAATAACTTATTTCATCATGCCAAGTTTGATTTTAAATCATGGTTAAAATCATATTTTAATTCATGATAAAAATCAATCAAGTCTCTTCTCTCTTATGGAATAAATTTCCTTATCATGGTAAATCAATCCATGATTGATTTTATAAAATAAACCAATCCATGGTTCATTTTAATTTCCATGAAAAATAAATGAAACCTTGGTTTATTATATAAAAATTTATATCATCCATAATTTTATAAAACAAACCACCCTTGGTTTATTTTATAAATTGAACCAAAAACTTGGTTCTCTCCCTTTGTTGTGGCCGACCAAGCAAAGAGGATAGAGGCCCTCTTTGGCTGACCTATCCAAGCCAAGCCCCAATGAATTAAACTTATTTAATTCATCTATTAAGTCTTCAAAAGACTTAGCCATTTTACGCTTCCGTTGCGTCTCTGAAAAATTCAGATTCGACTTATCGTTTGGCTCAACCTAACTTAATCTCTCTTGATTGGAAAATCTAATTTTCAACTCGTTTTAAATCTCTCGGATTACTCATAGTGCGTGTGACTAAATAGGCTTTCGATTTATGTTGGTCGTCTATAATTAATCAATTAATTATAGAACGATCATGAGTGGCACCTAATAGTACATCATGATCCCCAATTAATCGAAAGATCAACCGTTGACCTCAGAAACAATTCTAAAACCTTTCAGCAGCTATAATGAATCATGCCCCATTCCCTTCACCATCTTATACCCACTTAGTTCAGGACATGGTCTATGTGTGTCAGTCCCCACTAGGCTGACTAC
The DNA here is from genome assembly GCA_024364735.1 of Boesenbergia rotunda. Taxonomy (NCBI): domain Eukaryota; kingdom Viridiplantae; phylum Streptophyta; class Magnoliopsida; order Zingiberales; family Zingiberaceae; genus Boesenbergia; species Boesenbergia rotunda. Next base: position 70,693 of record JAGFNQ010002312.1, on the reverse strand, counting down.
GTCACACCTACCCCAAGTAACGTTTTCTCGTCCTACGGATTCTAATTACTCTCATGTATTTAAGAGATTCATACTCTGAACATGTCATGCTCTAGCCAGAGGCTTTGAGTAATAATCCGACAATAGGCCTCGGGTATACATCTCCTCGCAAGGAGGGGTGAATCCTTTGTAGGTTGTTCAAGCATCTTCGGGCACTTCGGCTTATACCCAATCATCCTGGATCCACACCTCTTTGGAGATGCTTGCTTAAGATGTCAAAGTATAAGTCTCCATGACCAAGATGACTTGAACACCGTAAGTCAAAGGAACATCGCACTTAAGCTACAGTAAGAACTTCACTGACATATCTATATGTAGACTACCATATAAAGTTTTACAGCCAGTCACTCCAATGAACTAGTTCCCTTAACTAGCATTCATGTTTATCTCTGGACATCTCAATGTCACCAGCCAGTGAGAATCAGCTGATTAGAGAATAACCCATGCTAGTCTCAACAGAATTGATAGTGCCCGTATTTATCAATTCATCGACTAGGGACAATTTCAATACTTCACAATTGCACATGTAGAGATAATCACTAGTTGTGAATTCATCACAAATACTCTCATGCTGTGAATTGTATTGCAGACATTCGGTAAATGAGTTTAAGATCTCAATCAAATACACAAACATGTATACTCAAATAGTGAATATTCATTTATTAAAATAAATGATTAGAATCATATGACGATTGCCTTAGGACACTTCTCTCATATCACTAGCAAACTCCCACTTGGCCTAATGCCAATCGCTACGGTACCCAATACCACAGGCTCTAACATGACCCTCAAACTTGCTTTGAGGCAAGACCTTAATTGAAGGATCCGCTAAATTCCTTTCAGTGGGAATTTTCTCAATTTGTATATCATTCCTACTTATAAACTCTCTGATCAGATGATAGCGGCGAAGCACATGTTTGAATCGCTAATGAGACCTTGGTTCCTTTGCTTGTGCAATAGCTCCATTGTTGTTGCAGTAAATCGGTATTGCTTCATCAATGGTTGGAACCACACCAAGTTCTGAGATAAACTTTTGATCCAGACTGCTTTCTTTGCTGCTTCCGAAGATGCATATATTCCGCTTCCATGGTAGAATCTGCTACGGTGTCTTGTTTGGAACTCTTCTAACTTATTACACCTCCATTCAAAATAAATATGTATCCGGACTGTGATTTGGAGTCATCCTTATCTATCTGGAAACTGGCATCTGTATACCCACATATTACCATATCACCTTCTCCATATATTAGGAACACATCCTTAGTGTTTCTTAAGTACTTGAGGATTGTCTTGACAGCCGCCCAATGATCCATTCCTGGATCAGATTGGTATCTGCTTGTGACGCTCAGAGCATACGATACATCGGGCCTAGTACATAACATAGCATACATGATAGATCCTATCGCGGATGCATAAGGAATCTTATTCATGCAAATCCTCTCGTCTTCTGTGCGCGGACACATAGACTTCGAAAGGTTGATCCCATGCCTGATGGGAAGGTAACCTTTCTTGGATTCCGACATGCTAAACCTTTCTAGCACTCGGTCTATATATGTAGACTGCGAAAGACCAAGCAACCGTTTTGATCTATCTCTATAGATTCTAATCCCAAGGATATAGGTTGCTTCTCCCAGGTCTTTCATGGAGAAAGTTTTGGACAACCAAATTTTAACTGACTGTAAGACTGATATATCGTTTCCTATAAGTAATATGTCATCGACATATAACACTAGGAATACGACTGCACTCCCACTAACCTTCTTGTACACACAAGGTTCGTCAGGATTTTGTGAGAAATCAAACTCTTTGATTGTCTCATCAAAACGGATGTTCCAGCTCCTGGATGCTTGCTTTAGTCCATATATGGATCGTCGAAGCTTGCATACTTTGGTTTTATTAACCGATGTGAAACCTTCAGGTTGTATCATGTATACATCCTCAAGCAGTTTCCATTAAGGAAAGCTATTTTCACATCCATTTGCCATATCTCATAATCATAATGAGCTGCTATGGCCAGGAGCATCCGAATGGATTTAAGCATAGCTACTGGCGAATAGGTTTCGTCATAATCAATTCCTTGTTTCTGACGATATCCTTTTGCCACTAATCTAGCCTTAAAGGTAACAACATTACCTTCCATGTCGGTTTTCTTCTTGAAAACCCACTTGCACCCTATGGGCTTAATCCCTTCAGGTGGGTTAACCAAGTCCCATACTTGATTTTTGTACATGGAATCCATTTCCGACTTCATGGCTTCAAGCCATTTATCCCTTTCTGAATTTTTCAGAACATCTTCATAACTGATAGGTTCGTCATCGTTAATGAGTAACACGTCGTTCGATTCACTTATGAGAAATCCGTATCTCTCTGGATATTGCGTGTCCTATCAGACCTACGAAGAAGTGGTGTTGTTTTAGGTTCAACTGATAGCTCATCATTATGAGTTATTGGTTGTGGGTCTAGACTAGGTGTCTCTGTAATGTCTATTGGAGTTTCTTGAACTTCTTCAAGTTCAATGCTACTCCCACTGTTTTCTTGTAAAAGAAATTCTTTTTCTAGAAATACAGCATGCCTTGAAACAAACACCTTTTGTTCCAAGGGATGATAGAATTGGTAACCCTTCATTTCCTTAGGGTATCCAATAAATAGACATTTATCAGACTTAGCATCCAATTTGTCTGATATAGTCCGCTTTACATATGCAGGACAACCCCATATCTTTAGGTGAGATAAATGAGGTTTCTTACTATTCCACGTCTCATATGGAGTAGTAGAGACTACCTTGGTCGGGACTCTGTTTAGTAAGTAAACAGTTGTCTTAAGCGCATAGCCCCAAAAGGATTTTGGAAGAGTTGCATGATTCATCATAGATCTAACCATGTCCATCAAGGTTCGGTTATGCCTCTCAGATACACCATTATGCTGTGGTGTATATGGTGGAGTCCATTAAGACAATATCCCATTGTCCCTAAGATAATCTTGAAACTCTTGACTTAAGTATTCACCACCCCGATCGGATCGAAGTATCTTAATACTTTTGCCAAGCTGTTTCTCTACTTCAATTCTGAACTCTTTGAATTTCTTAAAAGCTTCAAATTTGTGTTTCATTAAGAACACATACCCGAATCGTGAGTGATCATCGATAAAGGTAATGAAGTAGCTATAGCCTCTTTGTGCAAGAGTTGACATTGGTCCACCTACATCAGTATGTATCAGACCAAGCAATTCTCCCACTGGTTTACCTTTTTCGGAAAAGGGTAATTTGGTCATCTTGCCTTTTAAGCATGATTCGCATGTATCAAATGAACCGGGTTCAAATGATTCCAAAATTCCACATCGGTGTAATTTGGTCATGTGTTTCTTACTTACATGGCCAAGACGACAATGCCACATATAGGAGTCTATTTGATTATCTATTCGAGCATGTTTGTTGCTAACTTCGATATTGAAAACGTCACCGGATAAATCTAACATGTAGATACCATTGCATAAAGTTTCGGTCCCATAAAGAACACCATTTAAAGTTATGTAATAGCAATTGTTACTAAAAGTTAAATGATAACCCTTTTCATTCAAGCATGAAATAGATACAATGTTCTTTATTAACGAAGGAACAAAATAACAATTATCCAATTCTAAGACAAGTCCAGTAGGGAGCTTTAGCAAATATGTTCCGATGGCAACAGCAGCAATCTTTGCTCCATTTCCAACTCGCAAATTCGCTTCTCCCTTGACGAGTCTTCTTCTATTCCTTAGCCCCTGTATGTCATTACATATATGTGAGCTACACCCAGTATCAAGTACCCAGGTGTCCGAGGAAATAGAGTGACATTCAATAACGAAGATACCTGAAGAGGATGGGGCATCGGATGCCTTCTTCTTCAGGGACTCAAGATAAACCTTGCAGTTTCTTCGCCAGTGGCCCTCCTTGCCGCAGTGATGGCAAGTGTCTTTTGGTGCCTTTTCAATCTTTTTGGCCTTTTTCTTCCTTCCCTTATTTTGTTCTTTAGGCTTCCTCTTAGAGCCTTTCTTGAGGAACCAACTAACAGTACGTCTTCTGATCCTGCTTTAAGAAGGCTCTACAGTCTTCAGCAGGTTAAGCAACTCAGGAATGGTAGTCTCCAGTTTGTTCATCCGATAGTTCATCACAAACTGTGAGTAACTCTTGGGCAAACAATGCAGAATTAAGTCAATACTTAGTTCGTGATCCATTGCAAATCCGAGTGTGCCTAGTCGCTCAATGTACCCCAACATCTTCAACACAAACTGTGAAACAGAAGTGCCTTCCTGCATCTTAGAGGTGAAGAGGAGTCTGGAGACCTCAAACCTTTCGGATCTCGCCTGCTCGTCAAACAGCTCATGAAGATGGAAGACGATGGTATGAGCATCCATATGCTCATGCTGCTTTTGTAGCTCAGGTACCATAGCGGCCAGATGATGCAACTCGCAAGTTCAGAATCAGCCACATGTTTCTGATAGGCCACTAACTGGTCTGGAGTTGCATCTTCAGGAGGATGGTTGGGAAGTTGTTCTTCAAGAACATAAGCAAGCTTTTCTGCCTTGAGGACTATCCTCAGGTTTCGAAGCCAGTCCATGAAGTTTGGCCCAGTCAGCTTATTGGTGTCCAAAATGGAACGAAAATTCAGAGAAGACATGATCAGGTGATTATCCTAGAAATACAAATTGAGGTTATGTGATGAGAATGATAAAGAATGCATCAATATACATTAATTAAATCCTATTTATTTTTCGAATTGAATAACCCTTTTTATCAATTCGGGAGATCGTAGGAACATCTCCAAATAGGTTGATATCCAACCATAGATAAGAACAACCATGGCTAGAGTCCATCAAGTTATTCTTAGCTATGAAGGTAGGTAATTATATCGATTACATATTATACATATGTAACTATCACATTATGCTATCAACTAATTGAATGTTTGCATAAATCATTGGGTTGTTAACTCATTAACAAGTATGCAACAATATACATAGCACCCAACTGCACCTCTCTTTACATCGACCTTGGCTGTGGCACAACAAATCGATGCTCCAAGCTTAAGGCTGACCCATTAATCAAGAAATAGTTTTAATATGGTTGGAGCTCATTCAACCGTTTAGTCAGGCTTGGATGTGTCCAACAACCAAAACTAAGGATTGACCTCTGACTCCAACTATATTAATCATAAACTAATTCCATGGTTTGAACATGTTGAGGTTCAAGCCGGGCATGGATGTGTCCATCAACCCAAACGAGAAACAAAACTCCGGTTCTAACCATATTAATGGAAGGTGTTGGCCTTAATATTTTGTGAGGGGTTTTGGGTCTCATCCTTTTCTTTTATGCACATTCATGACATATAATTATGTCATGTTCTAACGATTTCCTTAATAAAGTATGTATGTGACTTAATTTATCAAGTCTCATTAATTGAATTAGGAACCGGATTTCCTAATTCTAATTTCATACTTTATTCAAGAAATTGTTTTGGGAAACAATTTCCTGAATTATCATAATCAATTTCAGAAATAATATGTTTAAGACTTTGATTTCTCTAAATCAAATCTTATTAAATTAAGAGATAGATTCCCTTAATTCAACCACATATTATTTTCATAAAAATCTTATTTAAGGAAATATACTCAATAGGAAATAATTTTCCTAATTAATTTTGGAGACAATAATATGTAAGAGCATCACCTCATAAATTAAATAAAGAAATTATCGTTTGAGAATCACCTCAAAAATTTCCAAGATTTGATCACATATTTTATTTATGGAAAATTAATATCAATAACTTAATTTGGACGGCTCCCCGAGGCTCAATCCAAAATAAAGAATTTTTTAAATAATATAATTTCTAATTATAAATTTAAATGTCAATTAATATTCTCATAATTTGTCTAGACTTTCTTGAAAGAATGTGCCCAAAATTACGAGCTTTCCATAAATGGAAAGTTTCCAAAAATAAAAGATTTTCAGAATAATTGTAAGTTTCTGGTACAAAGAAAACTTACGTTTTTCCAAAATTTAAAAATTTCCAAAATAGGAAATTTCCAAAATTGAAAAGATTCCAAAAATGGAAAGTTTTCACAATTATCATAAAATTTCAGAAACAGAGATATTTCAAAAGTTTGTGAAATTTCATGAGGATTTCCAAACTTTGAAATTCCTAAATCGAAAATTTACCATAATTGGAAAGTTGCCATAATTGAAAATTTTCCAAAATTGAGATCATGATAAAGCTTTCCGTAAAACAATTATATGATTATGTCGAACACAAACCTCGGCTCTGATACCACTATTGGGACCGGGTGCATGTTGACATGGATGCGGATTCGTAATTTCAAAATTAATTACGTGCAATGGAAGGTTTAGCATAAATAATTTCTCTAAATCATTTAACCACACATGTAAGCATGCAATTTTATCTTGTGTAGACATGATCATATATTTGAAATTTTGCAGAAACGTAAACTAATTTACATATTACCTCGCATAACTCAAAGGAAGAGACGAGATCCAACCGTAAGCGTCCCTTGGAAGCTCCGCCTCTATTCGCGTCCACACCGAGTATCTTCGGGATGACTTCGCAAAGCCACGAGTTTCGTGTTCTCGAGAACTACTAGATTCTCCGAGAACGCGACGAGAAAAACCAAGAGAGATGTCGGGAGACTAACCACAAAAGGATGGCTGGCTGGTATTCCTTCTTGGGGCTGGTTAGCGCACGGCAAGAAGGGGAGAAGAGAAGGAGAGAAAGAGAGGAAGAGAGCCTATGCCTTCGTCTCTTCGATTATCACCCATGCCTTGCCTTGGGTCCTTTATATAGTGGCCTCTCAACCATCAAGACTCTCAAATATGGAATAACTTATTCCATCATGCCAAGTTTGATTTTATATCATGGTTAAAATCATATTTTAATTCATGATAAAAATCGATCAAGTCTCTTCTCTCTTATGGAATAAATTTCCTTATCATGGTAAATCAATCCATGATTGATTTTATAAAATAAATCAATCCATGGTTCATTTTAATTTCCATGAAAAATAAACCAAATCTTGGTTTATTATATAAAAATTTATATCATCCATAATTGTATAAAACAAACCACACTTGGTTTATTTTATAAATTGAACCAAAAACTTGGTTCTCTCCCTTTGTTGTGGCCGGCAAAGCAAAGAGGATGGAGGCCCTCTTTGGCCGACCCATCCAAGCCAAGCCCCAATGAATTAAACTTATTTAATTCATGTATTAAGTCTTCAAAAGACTTAGCCATTTTACGCTTCTGATGCGTCTCTGAAAAATTCAGATTCGACTTATCGTTTGGCTCAACCTAACTTAATCTCTCTTGATTGGAAAATCTAATTTTCAACTCGTTTTAAATCACTCGGATTACTCGTAGTGCGTGTGACTAAATAGGCTTTCGATTTATGTTGGCCGTCTATAATTAATCAATTAATTATAGAACGATCATGAGTGGCACCTAGTAGTACATCATGATCCCCAATTAATCGAAAGATTAACGGTTGACCTCAGAAACAATTCTGAAACCCTTCAGCAGCTATAATGAATCGTGCCTCATTCCCTTCACCATCTTATACCTACTTGGTTCAGGACATGGTCTATGTGTGTCAGTCCCCACTAGGCTGACTACATCACACCTAGCCCAAGTAACGTTTTCTCGTCCTACGGATTCTAATTACTCTCATGTATTTAAGAGATTCATACTCTGAACATGTCATGCTCTACCCAGCGGCTTTGAGTAACAATCCGACAATAGGCCTCGGGTATACATCTCCTCGCAAGGAGTGGTGAATCCTTTGTAGGTTGTTCAAACATCTTCGGGCACTTCGGCTTATACCTAATCATTCTGGGTCCACACCTCCTTGGAGATGCTTGCTTAAGATGTCAAAGTATAAGTCTCCATGACTAAGATGACTTGAACACCGCAAATCAAAGGAACATCGCACTTAAGCTGCAGTAAGAACTTCACTGACATATCTATATGTAGACTACCATATGAAGTTTTACAGCCAGTCACTCTAATGAACTAGTTCCCTTAACTAGCATTCATGTTTATCTCCAGACATCTCAATGTCACCAGCCAATGAGAATCAACTGATTAGAGAATAACCCATGCTAGTCTCAATAGAATTGATAGTGTCCGTATTTATCAATTCATCGACTAGGGACAATTTCAATACTTCACAATTGCACATGTAGAGGTAATCACTAGTTGTGAATTCATCACAATTTCTCTCATGCTGTGAATTGTATTGCGGGCATTCAGTAAATGAGTTTAAGATCTCAATCAAATACACAAACATGTATACTCAAATAGTGAATATTCGTTTATTAAAATAAATGATTACAATCATAAGGCGATTGCCTTAGGAAACTTCTCTCATATCACTAACACTTGGGATCAATGTTATGAGGGATCGCATGAAAAGGATGTTGTGTTTATCTCAAGCATCGTATATTGATATTATCCTAGCTCGTTTTAGCATGCAAAACTCCAAGAAAGGTTTTCTACCTTTTTAGCATGGAGTACCTTTATCTAAGGAGATGTGTCCTAAAACATCAAAGGAGATAGAGGAGATGAAGGCAGTTCCTTATGCTTCGGCTGTAGGGAGCCTAATGTATGTTATATTATGTATAAGACCGGATATCTATTTTGTCGTGTGCATGGTTACCAGATATCAAAGTAATCCAGGACAGGGACATTGGACTGCGGTAAAGCATATATTAAAGTACCTAAAAAGGACTAGAGATTATATGCTAGTTTACCGACCAGATCATTTGCTCCCTGTATGTTACACGGATTCTGATTTTCAATCAGATAGGGATAATAGTAAGTCTACCTCAGATTACGTGTTTGCTTTGGGAGGTGGAGTCATAGTATGGAGGAGTATCAAGCAGAAATGCGTTGCGGACTCCACCATGGAAGCTGACTATGTGGTAGCTTCTGAGGCAGCCAAAGAAGTTGTATGGCTCAGGAACTTCTTAATGGACTTAGAGGCGATTCCTGGTTTGCCCAAGACTATCATAATTTATTGTGATAACAATGGTGCAGTAGCAAACTCGAAAGAACCACGACCCCATAAGGCAAGTAAACACATTGAGCGCAAGTACCACCTGATACGAGACTTCGTAAAGCGAGGATAAGTTGTTGTCGCCAAGATTGCATCAGCGGATAACCTGGCAAATCCTTTCACTAAGGCCCTTCCAGTGAAAGCTTATGATAGGCATGTTGAGGGGATGGGAATCAGATGTATGACAGTTTGATGGCAGCATAGTCTTTTAGTATAAGTGAGAGATTGTTAGCATATATACTATAAGCCTAGCTTTTGTATGAATATCTATTTTGGAATAAGAATCACAATGGTCATGGTTGCATTTTATATTTGTTATATGTGTGCAAATTGTCTGTTACTTTATATTGTAGGTAACATGGTGTGTGGTGTCACACAAAAGATTATGTTATCAGTTCCTTGTAAAGTCTAAGTAGTAGCTCACAACCGAGATGAATTTGGATAAACCATTGGAATGGTTGTAGTGTAATTTGGTATTAGTCTATCTTGACTATAGAATTACACTAGTACACTTTGTGTGTATTGAGCAGGACCGATTTGAGGTTGTTCGATTTATACTGACTATATAATTGGACAAGACCTTGGTTATTATGATGTACATGCTCTTAATCCCAATATAATAACGGGCACGTATAATTAATATTTATTTCTTTAATTTACCAATAGGCGAGGTTTATTCGTTAAATCAATAGGCTCGGTAAATTGAAAAATAATATTATTTATATGGTATGTCGTTGATTATAGAAGGAAACCGTGTCCTAATTATTTAAGGATGATGATGTTTTCTTGAGGAGCTCATAAAGATTATCATGTAAATCCTGCAGGTCGACTTGGTCCGACATGATAATAAGGATAAGTGGTACTACTCTTGGAGTTAGATATTAATTAATTAAATTGTCAGTAATTTAATTAATTAATGGGCATGCGATATCTTAAACACGGGAAGATTATGTATACATAATATGGTGGAGCCCATATTTAATTATGGGGTTGGTGCGCTAGTTCTAATAACCTATTAGTGGAGCGGGTTATTATTAATAAGTCGGGTTGAGGATCCGTTAAGAGACCAAAATCAACTTCTCCTCATGATCCCTATTGTAGCATATAAATACATCATATGCCATGAAACCAAGAGGGAAAACCTAGTATTCTTTCCCCTCTCTCTCTACGTTGGCCGGTGACACCAAGAGAAGGATGGGGTTTTGCTTCTTCTCTTCTCTTTCTTTGGCCAGCAGCAACAAGTGGAGGAGAGGGTTTGTTTCTTCTCTTCTCTTCCTTTGGCCGACGGTAACAAGTGTAGGAGGGGATCTTCTCTTCTCATCCTTTGGCCGGTGGCAACAAGTGAAGAAGGAGATCCTTCCCCTTTGGTGGTCGGCGCAAGCAAGGAAGAAGTTGATCCTTCTCCTTTGATGGTCGGCGCAAGCAAGCAAGAAGGTGATCCATCTCCTTTGGTGGTCGGCGCAATCAAGGAAGAAGGTGATCCATCTCCATTGGTGGTCGGCGCAAGTCGCCTTCCTTGGAGGTGGTCGACGCAACCAAGAAGGAAGGAAAGAAGGGTTTTGGTGGCTTCGTTTCTTGGAAGATCGTCGCCCACACGACGTCCAAGAAGAGGATAGGAATACGATAGAAGATCAAGAGGTAAAACTAGAGGTATAAATCTTATTTTAATGCTGTATTAATTATATTGCTTATTTACATGGACCCCGAAGGTAAACACAAGAATCGGTGATCCAATCATCATCTATTCCGCTGCTAATCGATAAAAAGAGTTAGATTGCTTGAACAACAAGTTTGTTCAAGCGATCACTCAATCGAATAGTACGATGATGCAATAGGTCGTTCGGGAAGTTTTCTTTCCATCCGGATTACTTCTAATCAATAGAATTTTAATCCAGGGATATGGAGAGGAACTCCTCCGATGCAACGGGAAGAAACGAACATGATATCCAATATAGATAACAACAACCTTGGAGTAAGTCCAAATAGACAATTGTGAGGTAGGTATCACATGTACCAATTATGTATCGCGTATATATAACTATCACATTATGCTAACTGTTGGGATCTCCCGACACCAAAACACAAAAATACAGTGGAACAAGATCCCTCGAGCGATCCATGCGAAAGAAAAACTCATACAAAGTTGATCTACATCTACTTCTAAAGAAGATATACCATTGGAACGTGCCCTTCGCTTATCCCGCTCGTCCAAGATACGCCGGATCTCTTGCACGTTCAAGTATCTGTGCCTCTATTCATATCCACACGGACACGATCTCTCGACTTTGGGAAGAACAACCTTAGTTGTGCTAGCAACTTGAGGTAGTTCACAAGACCACCGAGAACCAAACAAGGGTTTCGGCCAAGGAGGAGAAGAGGAAGAAGAGGAAGGGAAGAAGAGAAAGAAATCACTACTCATTCAAAATGTCTAAACTCTCTTTTATATTCATCCCATAAATATGAAGAGTTTTTTGTCTCTTTGACTTCCCTTCATTAAAGCCAATAAAGAATACATCTTTTCATGTGACTCTTCACCTTCTCTTCATCCAATTAAGAGAGACTTTTCTCTTTCCTTCATTAAACACTTTAATCAATTTCCCAAGCAATTCTGACTAGGACTCTCGGGCTTCCGACCAAGTCTGCCGAGCGCCGAGCTCCCGACCCAGTCTGCCGAGTCCCGACCCAGTCTGCCGAGCCCCGACCTCCCGACCAAGTCCTTGATCTCCTGACCAAGTCTCCCGAGTTCCCAACACGGGCTCCCACTCAGATTTTTTGAAGTATCATGTCCTTAGTGTGTGACCCAATAGGTCCTCGTGACGTTGGAAATGCGTCTAAACACCTTAGACACATAAGCAATGAGTGGCATCTAGCAATGCATCATTGCTACCCAAGTAACAAGAAAAGTTGAGATCCGACTAAACCTCCGTGACTATGATAATGTATGACCTTGTCCTTCTATCCTTGATATCTAGATTGACCAACGAGGCATAGACCGTGTCATCCTCAATCAATCTTGTGTTTCTTGATCCCCGAGTAGACTCACTCAAACAAATGAGCTCAATATCTCATATTGACTCATTTGAGCATGGTCATGCGTTTCAGTAGTCCTACTCGATCAAGGGGCCCATAGATATCACTCCCATCATATGAGATGGATAGATCCCATCTACATCACTCACATCCCTCTGCATAATTCATTACATACCCAGTGATCGCCTTTATAGTCCACTCTGTTACTGGTGACGTTTGACGATACCAAAGTACATAACTCCTTATGTAGGGAACCGTAGTGACTTCAGGTCTCAGGACTATTCATACTAATAGTCACATGAAAAAGTTTATGACACTCATATGACAATCTATGAAACTTTATCATGGCGGGTCAATTCAGTACATCTTCTCCAATGTATACCCATGTGTCAACTTGATATCACATATCCATTGTTAGTGAGAGCCCTAGAGCCAATCATATGATGATTACTTTTTGGACTCATTGTATCATATTCTTGTATATATATTTCTTATATATAAAGGCATTTCTTATGGTTATTGTACTTATGTGTATCAGTGTCAAATAACTTAGTATAATAACGTCCTTGAGTAGAAGGTTCTTATCTATATCAATCGATTACTTGAATCGATAGTGAGATGATATAGAGAACACTACTCTTAATTATTCCTAGTCAAGTATTAACATTCAAGGACAATGTTAATGCATAGAGACTAGCATGTAGGTCAACACGATGACTTGATCTCACAAGTCATGGATATGAGATATCAAGTTGACACATGGGTATACATTAGAGAATGTATACTGAATGGCCCCCATGAGAAAGTATCATGGATCGTTATATGAGTGTCATATACTTTCTCATGTGACTATTAGTATGACTATTAGTCCTTAGACCTGAAGTCACCATAGTTCCCTACATAAGGAGTTATGTACTTTGGTTTCGTCAAACGTCACCCGTAACTGGGTGGACTATAAAGGCGATTACTGGGTATGTAACAAATTATGCGGAGGGATGTGAGTGATGTAGATGGGATCTATCCCTCCTATATGACGGGAGAGATATCATAGTCTTGATAGAGTGAGATCACTAAGTGCATGGCCATGCCCAAATAAGGCAATATGAGATATTGAGCTTATTTGATTATAGTGAGTCTACTTGGAGTTCAAGACACCTAGATTGATTGGAGGATGACACGGTCTATGCCTCATGAAAGATCGATCTAGATATCGAGGATAGAAGGACGTTGTCACATATTGTGATGGTCACAATTATTAGTCACATTGGTGATGTTGGATCTCAACATTCTTGTAACTTGGGTAGCAATGATGTGTTGCTAGATACCGCTCATTGCTTATGTTTCTAAGAGGTTAGAAGCATTGCCAACGTTACAAGAACCTATAGGGTCACACGCAAAGAACAAATAGATGGAGAAAAATGAAGTCAAGTTTGACTTGGCTAAATATGGAAAGTCCATAAAAGGCAAGTTTGACTTGACCCAAATCCAAATCAAGTTTGACTTGACTTGGTTCCACTTCAAGTTAGACTTGACATGGGAGAAGAAATGGAGTCAAGTTTGACTTGACTAAATATGGAAAGTCCATAAAAGGCAAGTTTGACTTGACCCAAATCCAAATCAAGTTTGACTTGACTTGGTTCCACTTCAAGTTAGACTTGACATGGGAGAAGAAATGGAGTCAAGTTTGACTTGACTAAATATGGAAATTCCATAAAAGGTAAGTTTGACTTGACCAAAAGGCCACCTCACCTTGACTTGACCAAGTGATGACTTGGCTTGGTTTCCCCCCCCCATTTGAATTTGAATTCAAATTGAAAGGGGTTAAGGAAAGCCACCTAATGGCCATTAGTGGCCATTATGGCCGGCCACTTAATGGCCATTAATGGCCATTAAGTGGCCGGCCACCATGGGAGAACAAAAAGGGTTTTTGTTTCATTTTTCCTTGAAGGGTGTCTTCTCTTCTTCCTCTCCAATTGTTGGAGTTCTTCTTCCTCTTCTCCTCTTGACCGAATCCTACAAGGTGCTAGCACACCTAAAGGATTTCATCCATCTACTTTTGTTCGCGTGGATACTTCTAGAGGGACGGCACTTGACGTCCTAGAGATTCGACATCCAAAGGGAGCGAACGGGATTAAACGGGGCACGCATCAAAGGTAAAATGTTTATCCCTCTTTAGATCTAGGAGTAGATCGGGTTTTGAAGCATGTAAACGAGCACTCGTAATTTTTGAAATGGCTTTCTTCGCTCGGATCCTTGCTATTGGGGCTTTCGGGGTTTCCGCGACGCGAAAAAGCGGTTTTCGTGGCCCGAAAAACCCTACAGTGGTATCAGAGCCACGAGCGAAGCTTGTGCTCGTTTTGTTTTTATTTTTTTTTGTATTAGATACAAAATTTAGATAAATATTTGCTTCTGTAATTTTTCTAAATTTTAGGATTTTTGAGTAATTTTTCTCGTAGAGGCAAAGCGACGAGTGCGAAGCACTTGTAGACTTGGCCACCGAGAAAAACTTCTCCGAAACGGCAAGTTTCGCCCAAATGGTTTTTGGGACAGCGGGTTAAGGCACTGTATAATCGCAAGAAGACACTCGTGAAGGTTATTTCACGAGTAGGGGCGCTGCCCCTAACCCCGCAAGGGGCCTTGTCTCGCGATTACGCCCGAAACCCGCTTACCGGGACCGCCGCGGAGTTGTGACTCGGAAAAATTCTAAAAATCAGTAGAAAAATTATATAAAATTTATAAAATTACATAATTTTGAATTATGTACAGAAGTGTGATGATCATGGCCCAAAACCCTATTTTAATTAGATTAAAATATGTGTGTAATTCATATTACGGCCTGCGTGCCGTTATTTGTGTTGTGGGTGTTGTATTGTGATTGCGACCTGCGTGTCGGTTTTTTTTATTATTTCTGTTAAAATTAGTTTAAGACTCGAATGTAACTCGAGTATAAATTTTGTAATGTACAAAATTAACGATGAAGGCAATTCTGGAGAAGACGGACTCATGGGAAGCAAGCCGACAACACATAGGGTTCTGGAAGGAGGAGCTTGGAGAAGCTGCTGCCTAGACCCTAGGTTGACCAAAAGATCTTCTCATTGGCTTGAGAAGATCTTAGTAGGGCCATGACTAATCACACTTAATTTTCTTGTATATTTTATTTTGCTCATATGTATGTGATGCATGTTAGTATAGAATAGAATATACATGAGTGTATGTGATGCACATGTAATGTGGGAACCACATTTTGATGTGCACCTAGTACACATTTAGGTTAAATTAGATTTAATAAATGCCTACATACGATGCACATCATCGATTAGATTAGATCTAAATCGAAATCAACTCGTATATGCCTAACGAGCCTTGATACCCATCACTACCATGATCATATGCAATTGTTGAATCTGCCAAAGCAGAGCAATGCATTTAATCTTGGTGGGATGCGGAGGGACAACCTTGGTCCCGCCTATCACGCTTGGGTTAGATTGAGCTCAATTAGATTGAGTAACTAGTTAGCTCAATTGGATCGAGCCTAACTATAGGCATATTCCAATAGTTGGAAAGGTAGGACAAGATCGCATTTATCAATAGTCTTGGGCGATTTAGCCAAAGCTAACTCAAGATTATTCATAAATGTTAATTCTTGATCCTATAAACAAGAGTTGCATAGAGATGTAATTGGTAATTGGTACCTACCGATCATACTAAGTCTTGGGCGATTTAGCCAAAGCTAACTCAAGGCGTAGTATGATGTGGATCTTGACCTACGAGAATTATAGTTAGTTGGTGTGGATCTAGTAATGTGGTTTTACCACATCTATGACTCGATTCTACCAAAGCCCTATAATTCAGTGGGAGCATCATTTAATTAAAGGCCTAGTTAAATGATAAAATATGATACAATGGTGGATATTTATTTTCTGCATTTTATGTTGTAGATTACCATGTCAAACACGAACACTCTCTCTCTGCGATCTGTCCTTGAGAAGGACAAGCTCACTGGAGCTAATTTCCTGGACTGGTACAGGAATCTGAGGATAGTCCTCACACAGGAACGTAAGTTGTACGTTCTAGAGCAAGCAGTTCCTGAAGCACTACCACCCTCAGCCATCCGTAGCGTTAGAGATGCTCATCAGAAGCATCAAGACGACGCGTTAGACGTGTCGTGCCTAATGCTATGCTGCATGTCCTCTGAGCTTCAGAAGCAACACGAGAACATGAATGCTTACGATATGATTGGCCACCTCAAGCAATTATATCAAGGGCAGGCAAGGCATGAGCGGTTCGAAGTAACTTCAGGTATAAATGTTATAGAAGTCAACCTTTCTATTTCTACATCATGGGTATTAGATACAGGGTGTGCTTCTCACATTTGTACTAATGTGCAGGCGCTGAGAAATAGCAGGGCTTTGGCCAAGGGTGAGGTGGACCTACGTGTAGGCAATGGAGCAAGGGTTGTTGCTATTGCTATAGGGACTTACTTTCTGTCTCTACCCTCTGGGCTTGTACTGGAATTGAATAACTGTTGTTATGTACCTGTACTAACAAAGAATATCATTTCAGTTTCATGTTTGGATAACAAAGGTTTTTCATTCATAATAAAGGACAAATGTTGTTCTATTTATTTAAAGGATATGTTCTATTGTAGCGCACATCTGATGAATGGCCTCTATATTCTAGACTTAGAGAGCCCTATCTATAACGTGAATACCAAGAGGTTGAGATCAAATGAGTTGAACCCAACCTATCTATGGCACTGTCGCTTAGGCCACATAAATGAGAGTCGCTTGTCCCACTCCATAAGGATGGATTGCTGGATTCATTTGATTTTGAATCATATGAGACATGCGAGTCATGCCTTCTAGGCAAGATGACTAAGACTCCCTTTAGTGGACATAGCGAGAGGGCAACAGATTTGTTAGGACTCATACATTCTGATGTATGTGGCCCTTTCAATGTTGCTGCTCGAGGTGGTTATAGATACTTCATCACATTTACTGATGATTTCAGTAGATATGGTTATGTGTACTTGATGACACATAAGTCCGAGTCCTTTGAAAAGTTCAAAGAATTCAGAAATGAAGTACAAAACCAACTCGGCAAGAGTATTAAAATACTTCGATCAGATCGAGGTGGAGAATACTTGAGCCATGAGTTTCGTGACTACCTAGTTGAGTGTGGGATTCTATCCCAACTCACTCCCCCTGGAACACCACAGTGGAATGGTGTATCCGAAAGGAGGAATCGTACCTTATTAGATATGGTACGATCTATGATGAGTCACGCAGATCTTCATATATCCTTTTGAGGATATGCTCTAGACATGGCAGCGTTCACACTTAACCGTGTTCCATCAAAGGCGGTCATGAAGACACCATATACGATATGGACTGGGAGGAGTCCCAAGATGTCTTTCATGAGGGTTTGGGGTTGTGAGGCTTACGTTAGACGTCAAGTCTCAGACAAACTGGGACCCAAATCTGATAAGTGCTATTTCGTGGGATATCCCAAGGAAACTAAGGGATATTACTTCTACATTCCCAGTCAGCACAAAATGTTTGTTGCTAAGACTGGGGTCTTTCTAGAAAGGGATTTTGTTTCTAGAAAGACTAGTGGGAGTTCGTTTGATCTTGAAGAAATTCAAGACAACGACCATAGCACTGAGCCCTTGATGGATACTGAACAGGCACCACAAGAAATTGTGGATGAGATTGTTACACAAGAAATTGTGGAACAACAACCTGTTCAGGTAGACTTACCTCTTCGTAGGTCTGATAGGGTACGTCATCAGCCTGAGAGATATTCATTTCTCTTGCCTGACCATGATGACGTTATGATCATTGAGAATGAACCTACCACCTATCAGGAAGCTGTGATGAGCCCAGATTCTGAGTCATGGCTGGAAGCCATGAGATCCGAAATGGAATACATGTACACTAACCAAGTTTGGACCTTGGTTGATCCACCTGAAGGGGTCAAACCCATTGGGTGTAAATGGGTCTTTAAGAGAAAGCCTAACATGGATGGACTTACTCATACCTATAAGGGTAGACTGGTAGCTAAAGGTTTCAAGCAAATTCATGGTATTGACTATGATGAAATTTTTTCTCCAGTAGCGATGTTTAAGTCTATTCGGATCATGCTTGCTATTGCAGCCTACCACGATTATGAGATCTGGCAGATGGATGTCAAGACAGCGTTTCTGAATGGAAACCTCCTCGAGGATGTGTACATGACACAGCCTGAGGGTTTTGTAGATCCACAGCATACTGGCAGAGTATGCAAGCTGCATAGGGCCATTTATGGTCTAAAGCAAGCTTCTCGGAGCTGGAATCTTCGATTCGATGATGCGATCAAACAGTTTGGTTTCATCAAGAACGAAGATGAACCTTGTGTCTACAAGATGGTTAGTGGGAGCACAGTAGTCTTCCTAGTCTTGTATGTGGATGACATACTACTCATTGGGAACGACATCCCTTCGCTACAGTCTGTGAAGACTTGGTTGGGGACTTGTTTCGCAATGAAGGACTTAGGTGAAGCAGCCTGCATTCTAGGCATTAAGATCTATAGAGATAGATCTAAAAGATTGCTTGGCCTAAGTCAGAGTACATACATTGATACCGTTTTGCAACGGTTTGCCATGCAGAATTCCAAGAAGGGAAATCTGCCAATGTCACATGGCGTGAGTCTTTCGAAGACTCAAGGTCCTTCTTCTAGAGAGGAGAGAGACCGCATGAGCAAGATCCCTTATGCCTCAGCCATAGGATCTATCATGTACGCCATGTTATGAACTCGTACTGATGTCTCGTATGCTTTGAGCATGACGAGCAGATACCTGTCAGATCCAGGTGAACGTCACTGGATAGCAGTCAAGAATATTCTTAAGTACTTGAGAAGGACTAAAGAATATTTCTTGATATTTGGAGGCGAAGAGGAGCTAACTGTAAAGGGTTACAGTGATGCTAGCTTCCAAACTGACCAGGATGACTACAGATCGCAGTCAGGGTTCGTGTTTTGCTTAAATGGTGGCGCTGTCAGCTGGAAGAGTTCAAAGCAGGATACAGTTGCTGATTCTACAACAGAAGCTGAGTACATTGCTGCATCTGAGGCAGCAAAGGAGGCAGTTTGGATCCGTAAGTTCATTACTGAGCTTGGAGTGGTTCCTAGTATAGCCGACCCAGTACAGCTCTATTGTGACAACAATGGAGCTATTGCGCAGGCTAAGGAACCTCGCTCACATCAGCGGACCAAACACATACTACAGCGATTCCATCTCATTCGAGAGATCATCGATCGAGGAGATGTGAAGATTTGCAGAGTACCCACAGATGCTAACGACGCAGATCCCTTGACCAAGGCTTTGGCACAGATGAAGCATGATGGTCACACTAGGTCATTGGGTATTAGATACTACAGCGATTGGCACTAGTGCTAGTGGGAGATTGTTAGTGAGAGCCCTAGAGCCAATCATATGATGATTACTTTTTGGACTCATTGTATCATATTCTTGTATATATATTTCTTATATATAAAGACATTTCTTATGGTTATTGTACTTATGTGTATCAGTGCCAAATAACTTAGTATAATAACGTCCTTGAGTAGAAGGTTCTTATCTATATCAATCGATTACTTGAATCGATAGTGAGATGATATAGAGAACACTACTCTTAATTATTCCTAGTCAAGTATTAACATTCAGGGACAATGTTAATGCATAGAGACTAGCATGTAGGTCAACACGATGACTTGATCTCACAAGTCATGGATATGAGATATCAAGTTGACACATGGGTATGCATTGGAGAATGTATACTGAATGACCCACCATGAGAAAGTATCATGGATCGTTATATGAGTGTCATATCCTTTCTCATGTGACTATTAGTATGACTATTAGTCCTTAGACCTGAAGTCACCATAGTTCCCTACATAAGGAGTTATGTACTTTGGTTTCGTCAAACGTCACCCGTAACTGGGTGGACTATAAAGGCGATTACTGGGTATGTAACAAATTATGCGGAGGGATGTGAGTGATGTAGATGGGATCTATCCCTCCTATATGACGGGAGAGATATCATAGTCTTGATAGAGTGAGATCACTAAGTGCATGGCCATGCCCAAATAAGGCAATATGAGATATTGAGCTTATTTGATTATAGTGAGTCTACTTGGAGTTCAAGACACCTAGATTGATTGGAGGATGACACGGTCTATGCCTCATGAAAGATCGATCTAGATATCGAGGATAGAAGGACGTTGTCACATATTGTGATGGTCACAATTATTAGTCACATTGGTGATGTTGGATCTCAACATTCTTGTAACTTGGGTAGCAATGATGTGTTGCTAGATACCGCTCATTGCTTATGTTTCTAAGAGGTTAGAAGCATTGCCAACGTTACAAGAACCTATAGGGTCACACGCAAAGAACAAATAGATGGAGAAAAATGAAGTCAAGTTTGACTTGGCTAAATATGGAAAGTCCATAAAAGGCAAGTTTGACTTGACCCAAATCCAAATCAAGTTTGACTTGACTTGGTTCCACTTCAAGTTAGACTTGACATGGGAGAAGAAATGGAGTCAAGTTTGACTTAACTAAATATGGAAAGTCCATAAAAGGCAAGTTTGACTTGACCCAAATCTAAATCAAGTTTGACTTGACTTGGTTCCACTTCAAGTTAGACTTGACATAGGAGAAGAAATGGAGTCAAGTTTGACTTGACTAAATATGGAAATTCCATAAAAGGTAAGTTTGACTTGACCAAAAGGCCACCTCACCTTGACTTGACCAAGTGATGACTTGGCTTGGTTCCCCCCCCCCATTTGAATTTGAATTCAAATTGAAAGGGGTTAAGGAAAGCCACCTAATGGCCATTAGTGGCCATTATGGTCGGCCACTTAATGGCCATTAATGGCCATTAAGTGGCCGGCCACCATGGGAGAACAAAAAGGGTTTTTGTTTCATTTTTCCTTGAAGTGGGTCTTCTCTTCTTCCTCTCCAATTGTTGGAGTTCTTCTTCCTCTTCTCCTCTTGACCGAATCCTACAAGGTGCTAGCACACCTAAAGGATTTCATCCATCTACTTTTGTTCGCGTGGATACTTCTAGAGGGACGGCACTTGACGTCCTAGAGATTCGACATCCATAAGGGAGCGAACGGGATTAAACGGGGCACGCATCAAAGGTAAAATGTTTATCCCTCTTTAGATCTAGGAGTAGATCGGGTTTTGAAGCATGTAAACGAGCACTCGTAATTTTTGAAATGGCTTTCTTCGCTCGGATCCTTGCTATTGGGGTTTTCGGGGTTTCCGCGACGCGAAAAAGCGGTTTTCGTGGCCCGAAAAACCCTACATCCATGACTTGTGAGCTCAAGTCATCAGTTGACCTACATGCTAGTCTCCATGCATTAATATTGTCCTTGAATATTAATACTTGACTAGGAATGATTTAGAGTAGTGTTTTCTACATCATCTCACTATCGATTCACCCAATCGATATAATATAAATAATAACCTACTACCCAAGGGCATTATTATACTTAGTTATTCGGCACAAATACAAAGTAAGTATAATAACCAAACATGACTTTAATACTGATAGAATATGATACAAAAAGTCCCTAGTCAATCATCACATAATTGACTCTAGGGCTCCTACTAACACTAGCATCTAATTGATATTCGTATAAACATCTGGTTGTTAACACATTAACAAGTATATATCATATGTATAACACCCAACTCACTTCTATCCACATTAACATTGGAGTGAGTCCAACAAGTTAATGTTTCAAGTTAAGGCCGACTCGTTAATCACAAGATCATATTTTAATGCTTCAAACATATCTAATTTCAAGTCGAGCTTGGAGTGAGTTCAACAACTCAAACAAGAAATCAGACTCTGGTTCTTACCATATTAATGGAAGGTGCAAACTTTAATTTTTGACGTAAGAGATTTAGGTCTCATCATCATCATACAAATGAACTATCTATATGACATCACACACATGGCATAAATGATGACATGGCATATCATACGCATGCCATAATTTATGGTATAATAAATGCATCTATATATCATACATTATGGCATGAATATGGTATTAATAATGTCATAATTGTCATAATTCTATTTGGAAATAAAATATATCTTAAGGATTTGATTTCCATAAATCAAAACCCCCTAATTAGATTAAGAAAATATTTCCAAATCTAATCAATGATGTTAATCAAGAATTAATTCCTTAATTAAATTAGGAACTAATTCCAAATATAATTAAGTAGGAAACAATTTACTAATTGCAATTTTCTTAATTAAAATTTCTTTAATAATTTTAGAAATCTTTCAAAATTGGAATCTCCTAACAAATTAGAAAATTTTTAAAAACTTGAAACTTGCTGACAAATTAGGAAAAATTTTCAAAAGTATAATTTCCCAATAATTTCATAAAATTTATAAAATTGAAAAAATTGCCTAATAATTTAGGAAACTTTCCAAAATTGTAATTTTCAAAAAATGAACATATTTCCAAAAAAATTAATTAACTACGACTATGACTCGTAAAACCATTTTACAATCATGTTGAAGCACGATCAGGCTCTAATACCATTTTTGGGGATCCTGATGTGGTGTGTGTTAAAATATATTTCGTAAACATGCACAATGGAAGACAAAAATAATATAATAATTTCCTAAATATTACATAACACACACCACATGCATATGATAACACATCCAGATAGACATGATTATAAAACAAACTTTTACAAAAATAAAATTAAACTAGTTATACTTGACGGATGACGTGGAGAGGAAATGATATCAACCAAGCGATGCTTTAGAGCTTTGCCTCTATTCGTATCCATGTCGAGTTCTTGTTAAGACAGTTTAACAAATCCCAAGTCGTGTCTCTTTTTCGATACTCGCTGGAGGAAGGAGATGGAACGATTTGAGAGAGGGATCTCGTTACGATTAGTGTCCGGCGACCTAAGAAACCTGACGACACAAAACGACCGGTGACAACAACCTTTGTTGTCGCTATTTGAGACACTTATCACCATTGTTTGATGATGTGGTCGATAGCGGGGGTCCGAAGGTTTGAGAGCAAATGACTGAGGGAAGGGCAACTGACGGCGAGCCTTGCTGTAGCGCGGGTTGAGCGGCGATGCGGGCTAAGGCGGGCGGGAAGCTTGCGGTGGCGGGTCTATAGTTGGAGGGATTGAGCTCCATCGTCCTTCTAGTTGGCAAGAGACTTCTAGCCAGAGGGGAGGAGGTGTCGGCATCCTTAGGTGGCGGTAGCGGCGGTGCTTCTTGGGCGGCAGTAACAAGAACGAGAAAGGGAAGGAGAATAAAAACCTAAACCTAATTGAATTAGGTTTTATGTTCAAGTCTTGTGTTGTCTCTTTTTCTCTTCAATCTACATCAATATATAGATTGCCTAACGGGTTGAGCAAGTCTAATTCCTGTATCCATTAACCCACCACACTTACCATTAGCTATAAGTTTGGTTCAAAACCAAACCGCATGGTTCAATAACCAAATCATTTCTAATTAAAATCAAACCATTTGATTATAATTAAACGAAAGAGGGTCCAACTCATCTTCAAAACACGTGGCTAATCCGCGCTCCCATTCTGACAAATATCTTTCTATATTTGCTATTTCTCTAGTCCAACCAGACTTGGTCTCTCTCAATCTAAGAATCAAATTCTCATACTCGTCTTTAAGTCTCTTTAATAAAACTCATAATATGTGTAATACAATAGGTTTTCAGTTATATTGGTATTCATAATTAACCATTAATTATGAATAGATCATGAGTGACACCTAGTAGTACATTATGATCCGCAATTAATCAAAAAATCAACGGTTGATTTCAGATCTTTTTTTGAACCCTTAGTTGCTTCAATGAGTTGTGTCTCGTTCCTTTTACTCGTCTTATATTCACTTGGTTCAAGACATGATCTATGTGTCAGTTCCCACTAGGCTGACTACATCACACATAAACGAAGTTATACTACCTTATCTTATGGATTCTAATTACTCAGACATATGTCTAAGAAAATCATACTTTTGGAATGTGATGTTTTGCCCAAAGACTTCACGTAACAATCTTGACAAGTGGTTATAGGATATATGCCCCCCTTGAACGGGAGCAGTGAATCCTCTATGGGCTATCCAAATACCTTCAGGCACTTCGACTTATACCCAATCATCTTGGGTCCACACCTCGAAGGAGACGCTTATTTAAGATATCAAACTATAAGTCTCTATAACCAAGATGACTTGAATATCTCAAGTCGAAGTAAACTCACACTTAAGCTGCAAAGAGATCTTCATTGGCATATCCATAAATGTATAGAATCATATGAAGTCTTATGACATCTCACTCCAATGCACTTGTTGTCATAACTAACATCCACATTTAACTCTCAACATCCCAATGTCTCCATCCAATAAGGAGTAACTATTTGGTTATACCAAGGAGTATAACCCGTGCTAATCTCACAGAATTAATAATATCCGAATGCATCAAGTCATCGACTAGGAAAGATTTCAATATATTCTTAATTATACTTGTAGAGATGCTCATTAGTCATGATCCAATTATAAATTCTCTCATGCTATGAATTGTATTGCAGATGTTCAGTAAATGAGTTTAAGATTCAATTATACACATAGAGAATGTCCACTCAAATAGTGAAACTTTATTTATCCAATAAATAGTATATATCATAAGGCGATTTGTCTTAGAATATCTCTCAAATATAACACTGGATGGCTCAGAAGTCGAAGAATGGTAACGGTATGGCAGCTATAGCAACAACAACAATGGAGATCTGGCAAGGGTAGCGAGCCAAGAGCAATAACAACAACAGCATGTCGAGAGGTAGCGGCGACGGTCAAAGGCGACGGCGACGACGGAGATCTGGTGAAGGCGACAGAGGAAGAAAAGTTCCAGCAAAGTCGATAGTTTGGGGGAAGAAGGGGTTGAATGCGGATAGAGTCATGAGAAAAGGAGCAGGAGCGAGTGAGATCAACGGCTAGGGAGGAGATCAAACGATAGTGTCAAGAGAGGGATGGCCAGCGGCAAAGCACAACGAATGGCACGAGGCAGCGATCATTCCCCTTTTTCCTTCCTTCCTCCTTGATTGTTTGAGGATTGCTGAGAGCAAGGAGAGAAAGTCTCCGAAAACCTATAGATTGGTGATGGCCATCGGCAAAGGAGGTCGTAGCTTGGGGCGGCAGGCAAGTCGGAGGCACCGCGAGAAGTCATCGACGCAGGGAAAGAGGAAGTGAGAGGATTAGATCCCTATAGAAGTGGAGGTAGCTAGCTACGAGTGGAAGACCTAGGGAGAGATGGAGCACCGACAGCCTATGGAGAAAAGGAGAGCTAGCCCTTATGAGTTGGGAAGGCAATGGGAAGGGGCGGGTTTTTCATCCTCATCCCCACTCTCGAATTATAATTCCGCTCTCATTCCCGATTTTGTTTAATCAAAGAATCCCTATCTCCGTTCTCATCCTCGCTTCAAATGCTCATTGACTTGGACAAAAATGATTTCAATTTTCAACCCTTTTCATAAAAGTATTAATATAAGAAATTAATTATAAAAATTATATTATTATTATTATTATTATTAAGATGGGTTTCGCCCCGTCCCTATTTAACTTGTGGGGATTTGAAAAGCCCTCGAATTCGATCCTGAAAATTTCTCTTGAATCCACTTCCGTTTCAAATTTTTCCTATAAAATCTCAAATCAGTCGGAAAAATTATCATCCCTACTCATGAGGAAGAGCGAGAGGGGAGTCGGTACCCTAGCAGTGTCCCCTGATCAAAATGACTGTCTCCTCTTAATCCCCTTGTTTCCCTTCCCAGACAAAGCCTCATAAGAGGAAGCAAAAACCCCTCGAATACCCACTGTCCACGTGGAGCTCAAATCCGTCCCACCATTAGGTGGCATGGGAAAAAAAAACCATCTCCCCATTAGGCACCAAGTGGATGTGGGTGTGGTTCCATTGTAAGATAATATTGGAGTGATGGAAGATGATGCAAACAACTTCAGTCGAGCCATGAAAAATTGTAACTTTCAAAAGTAGATCGATGGCCTTATATTATAATTGGGTAAAAAATACACAATTAATTATTCGAAAGAATTAGTTTAAAAGAAAATTTTGATTTAATAATTCATGTTAACCTTTTGTTCTTCTTATTTTTAATTTCTTTATTAATACCATATAGCACCACAAACCTATATATCCTAGCCCAAGCATAGGTTAATTCGGCTCGAGTTAGCATCGATACACTATGACTGCCTATGTGGTGCCCTACTCCTCCGACCTAACCCGATATAGTAACAGACCTAAGCCCCACGCAATGATCTTCTTTGGCACCGCTAATTCTAACCCACCCACCCACCCCCCAAACTGAGTGGATATATACCGCCCTAACCCTAGCAAGCAAACGACCATTTCAAATATTCCCCCGTAATTTCCTCGATCCCCCCTCTTCCTCTCCCGTCCCTTATATTTTTTCCCATAGCTTGTATTCCTCCTCCTAATTAAGATCTTCACGCAACCATTCATATCTTTTAATTTCTCAATTCCTTACCATTTCACCAACAAGAACACCTTGGCAAATTCTTATACGATCGATCTTTCGCCATGGAGAGATTTCATTCCTTCCCTCAAAAGCATGGCCGACGCGATGTCGGTCGCGTCGGCCGCAGCCTTTCATTAGGCAACGTCGAGCTCGGAAGGTGCGAGAACAAGGAAGGATTCGAGCTTGACAAGAAGGAATTGGTAGGCGAGGAAGGAGGAGGAGGAGCGAAGAAGATCAAGGAGGAGGAGGCGAAGGAAGAGGAGAAGGACGTCAGTGCCGCTTCCCTCTCAGCTGAGATCGATGATTTCATAGGCAGAGTTCTCAAGGAGCCGCCTGAGACGGTGCCGGTCTTCCCGCAGTCCACCGTCGAGAAGTTTCTTGACCTCGCAGAGGAGATGGTGGCGAAGCATGAGACGGGGGAGTTCGGGATATTGTCGTCGCCGGAAAATGGCGAGCTCAGCCTTTTCAGCACCATCGATCTCGTGGTCAAGCTGGCGTCGGCAGCGGGTGGCTTATCTTCCGCGGAGCCGGAATGCAAGCAGGCGATGAACCGCGCCGGCGGCATCGTCCATCGCTCGATGTGCTTCCTCGAGGACGAGTTGCACATCCTCCTCGATCAAGATCCCAAGTATAAGGTCGACCCCGGCAGCGCCCGGTCGAAGAACAAACGCCCTTCCTCGTTCGACCGCAGCTCCGACTCCTCTGACCGGTGCATCCTGCCCTCTCCGGAGTCCAACTCGCTCGACCTCGCGCCGGAGACATTGGCGCCGGAGATGGTGGAAGAGCTGCGGAGGGTGGTGGGCGCCATGATCAACGCCGGATACACGATAGAATGTTGCCAGGTGATCGCGGTTACGCGTCGGAACGCCTTCGACGCCGG
Source organism: Boesenbergia rotunda (assembly GCA_024364735.1). Taxonomy (NCBI): domain Eukaryota; kingdom Viridiplantae; phylum Streptophyta; class Magnoliopsida; order Zingiberales; family Zingiberaceae; genus Boesenbergia; species Boesenbergia rotunda. The sequence continues at coordinate 43,043 of JAGFNQ010002312.1, read as the reverse complement.
CCTTTCGAGCCTCGGATACGAGAAGCTCAGCATCGACGACGTGGTGCGGCTGCCGTTGGATTCGCTCGAGGGCGAGATCGCCACGTGGATCCGAGTCTTCCGGCAGTCCATCGAATTCGCCTTCCCCCGCGAGCAGGACCTCTGTTTCGCCGTTCTTGCCGGCCAAGAAGCCATCGCCCGGAGCATCTTCCAGGACCTCATCTGCAGCGCCACCATCCCGCTGCTCACTTTCGCGGAGGCCGTCGCAATGACCAAGCGCTCAGCGGAGAAGCTCTTCAAGGTGCTCGACATGTACGAGACCCTGCGCGACATCCTACCCAAGATCCACTCTCTCTTGCGGCCAGAGCCGCCGGAAGAAAACCACGACGGCGAGCCCTCGGCGCAGAAAAATCTCGAGACGGAGATCGCGTCCGTGAACGCGCGTCTCGCGGAGGCGGCCGTGGCCATCTTCTGCGAGCTGGAGAACTCGATCAAGAACGACACGACGAAGACGCCGGTGCCGGGCGGCGCCGTCCACCCGCTGACTCGGTACGTGATGAACTACCTCAAGTACGCGTGCGAGTACAGGAACACGATGGAGCACATCTTCAAGGAGCATCGAAATCACGGCAGCGGCGCCAAGAACGGTGGGGAAGACGGTAACTACTTTGCGAGCCATCTGGTGGAGCTGATGGACATGCTGCACGCGAACCTAGAGGGGAAGTCGAGGCTGTACAAGGATCCGGCGCTGAACAGCATCTTCCTGATGAACAACGGCCGGTACATCATGCAGAAAATAAAGGGGTCAGGGGAGATCCACCGGATGCTGGGTGACAGCTGGAGCCGGAAGCGGTCGACGGACCTTCGGCAGTACCACAAGAACTACCAGAGGGAGACGTGGGCGAGGGTGCTGGGGTGCTTCAAGGAAGCGGGCCTGCAGGGGAAGGGCGGAACTGGGGTGGCGAAGCCGGCGCTCAAGGAGAGGTTCAAGAGCTTCAACGCCATGTTCGAGGAAATCCACAAGGCGCAGTGCCTGTGGGTGGTCAGCGACGAGCAGCTGCAGTCGGAGCTGAGGGTGTCGGTGTCAGCGGTGATCGTGCCGGCGTACCGGTCGTTCCTGGGGAGGTTTTCGCAGTACCTGGACCCGGGCAGGCAGACGGAGAAGTACATCAAATTCGGACCGGAGGAGCTCGAGAACTACATCGACGAGCTGTTCTCCGGGAACCCTTCGTCCCTCGTCGGCCGGAGGAAATGATATCCACCGGATTCCGTCAAATTTCAGCTTCTTGTAACTCAAATCTCCATTAACGATGACTCACATATGGAGGTGGAATTACTTATTGTTGTAATGCAGAAACAGGGGAATGTTAGTAAGTAATTCAATGTGCGCTTTTAGGGGTGTAAACTATCTAAACCGAGCTAAACTTAATATGGATGAGGTAATTGAACTAAGTAAACTAAACTAGTGAAATAGGTATTCAATTTAGCTTTCTTTTATGAGGTTGAATTTGATTCAAATTTACTTTGAATTTTGTTTATTTATTATCTTCCTGCATAGTAAAGATAATAAATTTGATGATTTTGGTCTTACTTTATTATGAATTTATTATGAATTTATTATGGATTTCTAAATATATTCTTCATAGAGCATTCTTATTGCTTCCTTTCTTGAGCTCGGGCTAAGAAATTAAAGGAAGAGCCACCTTGAGCCGGTCAGAAGGTATGACTCTCAGGCGGTTGACGAAGTTAAGGGCTCCTTAAAAATTTCGGTTAGAGTAGTCGGTCGGTTGGCCTAATCAGTCGACTAACCTCGGGGGACCAGGAAAAGATAGACACCAGTTGACCCAAAAAATCGGCTAATCCCCTCATATCTAACCAGTGCACATCCCTGAGCTCTAGATGAATTTGGGATGAGGCGGCCCAAGAATTAAATAGTAGGCAGTCTGAACACCCAAGCGACAGCCCCTTGTTGAAGACCGACCACCAGCCATAACGATCAGGCACCCGTCGAGAGGCCATTGGGCGAAGAAATCAAGCCTGGCTAGAGATGAATCAAGAGCCTCGGGGACCAGGCTAGTTTCGCTGGTTGGCAAACTCCTAGCGGGTAGGACAAATCATGTAAAGGGTGAGGGTCAGGTTGAAAGGAATGTAGACACACTACTAAAGTGCCCCTAGTCAGAGAGTAGGTGTGGTAGGCCTCGCTAGCTGACTAGACTACTTGACCGGGCCGACAGGTCAAGCTGACCTGGCCAATCAGTCAGGGAGACCTGTCAGAGCGGGCTTTACATAATGGGCCTGGTTGGCTACTAGTCAATAACCTCCGATCCTCAAGGAGATATTACATAATGAGCCCCTCCATCTACGCGAGTCTTATCTAACCTTTATATTCATAATCCAAAAAACACCATCTGGGCTCGTCGCACACAAAACTCATTATCCACGTGACAAGGGCACGTCGAGAGTATCTTGTAATAGATACTCAATAAATATCACATAATAATTAAGGACGCTTTGATGCAACCAATGTAATCTCAAAAATAATAGTGATATGACTACTGTTACGACGATGATGTATCTCATATCTGACAAAGATTACATGATAAGGCATGGACTTAAATTAGAAAAGACGTCTTCATAGAATGGAGGCTAGAAGACGTATCTATAAAAGGCCTCCACCCCCCCCCCCCCCCCCTTCCATGCACAGGTAGGCTCTCTCTCTGGCACATTGTTTCTACTTTTCTCCACCATCTCTTTGACCTGACTTGATCATCGGAGTGCTTGCATAAGGAACCCCCTGACCAACCTCTAATGATTTTTTCCTCTTTGTTCCTTCACAGTTCACCGGAGCTTCTAGCCAATGACCCCTCCTTTTCCTAGCCTCCCAGTCTTCTTGCGGTCAAAAACGTGCCTCATCATCATAGCGTCGATTTTCTCGCCCTTCGATAGGATCAAATTTGGTGCTATCTATGGGAATCTTCTCGCTTGTTCGGAGGTACAAAAATGGTGGACTAAACTAAGATGACCACCATCTCCATATTGCAATAGGATTTGGAACAATTGGTTGTGGCGAAAACTTAGAAATTGGCTCCGCAGTAGTGGCCCAGCTGTTGGCTTTCCATGCACCTCCACTACTGCATCGATCAAAGCAGAGATTATGGGTCAGCCGAGCAAAATGGGGTATTTCCCCAAGGCGTTCCTCCGAGCAGGAGGAGACGAAGTCAAATCATATCATATGGAAATCTCTTCATCCAGTCATACACTCCTGCGAGATACTCCCCAAGGAAATGCGCCAGCTGACCGGCGGTCACTGAACTGGTCAGTTGTCCCTTTCTCTACAGAGATACTAGACAACCCTTTGCCCTGTCATTTTCGGCCCGTCTCCATTGGAGAGTATGTGTTGGATCGAGAAAACCGATAGAGGGGGGGGGGTGAATATCGGAAATCATTTTTCGGAAAATTTAGAGCAAGTACGCAGCGGAAATTAAGAATAACAACACAGAGACACGGTCGATTTTACTTGGTTCGGAGCCTGGGTCGACTCCTACTCCAAGGCCCACGGTCGTTGACCGTTTACTTTGGGCAATTCTATATAAGGCGCAAATAGTTTACAAAAGATTATTACAGAATTAAGTACAGTAAACTTAAATCGCTCTTTTACCGACGTCCGAGGTAGATCGACTTTTTCGGAGCAGCGGGACGTCGTCGGCTCGAGTTGGAAGGATTCCGAGGCGAAGCGCGAGAGCAGAAGAGCGTAGAAGTGTTGATTGGAAGTTGTTGTCGAAGCTTGGGGTCGAGGGCCCTTTATATAGGGCCTGGGGCGCCCGGGACGTCGGGGGGCGCCCCCACGTGGCATTTGATCCAAAAATGTCTCGGTCGCTTCTGATCTCTTCAATCTCGGGATCAGCTTTGACCGGGGCGCCCGGAGCACTCGGGGCGCCCGGATTGACCGGGTCAAACTTCTATCTTCTTGGCTTCGAGGGGAGCTGCTTCGGTGGCTGTCACTGGGGGCGCCCGCTGTTGGTGAGAGCCCTAGAGCCGATCATGTAATGATTGTATGGACTAATTTGTATCATATTCCTATGTATAAATAAAGGCATGTTTTATGGTTATTATACTTACGTGTATTTGTGCCAATTAGCTAAGTATAATAATGTCCTTGAGTAGAAGGTTCTTATCTATATCAATCGATTGGTTGAATCGATAGTGAGATGATATAGAGAACACTACTCTAAATAATTCCTAGTCGAGTATTAACATTCAGGGACAATGTTAATACGTAGAGACTAGCATGTGAGTCAACATGATGACTTGATCTCACAAGTCATGGATATAGAGATATCAAGTTGACACATGGGTATGCATTGGAGAATGTATACTGAATGACCCGCCATGAGAAAGTATCATGGATCGTTATATGAGTGTCATATACTTTCTCATGTGGCTATTAGTATGACTATTAGTCCTTGGACCTGAAGTCACCATGGATTCCTACATAAGGAGTTACGTACTTTGGCTTCGTCAAACGTCACCCGTAAATGGGTGGACTATAAAGGCGATTACTGGGTATGTAACAAATTATGGAGAGGGATGTGAGTGATGTAGATGGGATCTATCCCTCCTATATGACGGGAGCGATATCGTATTCTTGATAGAGTTAGACCACAAAGTGCATGGCCATGCCCAAGTGAGTCAATATGAGATATTGAGCTCATTTGATTAATGTGTGTCTACTTGGAGTTCAAGGTATAGATTGACTCGAGGATGACACGGTCTATGCCTCAATTGAGTCAATCTAGATATCAAGGATAGAGGGACATTATCATATATTGTGAGAGTCACAATTATTAGTCACAAGGTGATGTTGGATCTCAACATTCTTGTAACTTGGGTAGCAATGATGTGTTGCTAGATACCGCTCATTGCTTATGTTTCTAAGAGGTTAGAAGCATTGCCAACGTTACAAGAACCTATAGGGTCACACGCAAAGAACAAATAGATGGAGAAAAATTGAAGTCAAGTTTGACTTGGCTAAATATGGAAAGTCCATAATAGGCAAGTTTGACTTGACCTAAATCCAAATCAAGTTTGACTTGACTTGGTTCCACTTCAAGTTAGACTTGACATGGGAGAAGAAATGGAGTCGAGTTTGACTTGACTATTTATGGAAAGTCCATAAAAGGCAAGTTTGACTTGACCAAAACCCACCTCACCTTTGTTTGACCGAGTGATGACTTGGTTTCCCCCCCCATTTGAATTTCGAATTCAAATTGAAAGGGGATATGGAAGGCCACCTAATGGCAATTAGTAGCCATTATGGCCGGCCACTTAATGGCCATTAATGGCCATTAAGTGGCCGGCCACAAGAGAGAACAAAAAGGGATTTTGTTCCCTTTTTGTGTGTGGCTTTTCATTTTTCTCTCTTTGAGTTTTGGTGGATTTTTCTTCTTCCTCTCCTCCTCTTGGCCGAAAACACAGAGGGTGCTAGCACACCTAAGTTTTCGATCCATCTATCTGTTCGCGTGGATACGTATAGAGGAGTGTCTACTTTGATACTCTACGAGATCCGGCGGCCTCTTGGACAAGCGGGAAAGCGAAGGGCTACGCGTCAAGGGTAATGACCTTATCATGTAGATCTAGTGTAGATTTAGATATTAAACTCGTACTCGTATTTGTTTTATAAGTTCGCACGGATCCGTGGCCGAGATTCTGGGGTTTCCGCAACGCAAAAGGCGGTTTTTGCGGCCTAGAATTTCCAACACCCGCAGCGCAGGGGGCGCCCGGGAGCAGCGGGGACGCCCGGGAGCACGGGGGCGCCCGGGAGATGAGCTGCGAAGCCTGCTCTTTGGGTTTTGTGTTTTGTGTTCACCTTGGGGGCGCCCGGGACACTCCGGGCGCCCGGGACACTCCGGGCGCCCGGGACACTCCGGGCGCCCTGGTCAGCTATTGCCTCATTCCTTTGAGGCTCTCTGAGCTGCAGACACACGTTCCTTCGGTCCTGCATCTAGGGTTAGTCCAAAACACAATGAAACAATAAAATATTTATTTATACAGCCTTAGCTGTCTTGGTTCTGACTTTGGATCTCCAAAATGGAGCCCTAGGCCGAACCGACGCCTACTGTTCCCTCGACGGGGAACGCATCCTCACCTACTCCTCTTGGGATAATATACCTGATGCCAACCGCTCCTTTGGTTGGACTTTTGCCTGGCGATCCTTTGCCAGGTCTTGGATACAGAGCTATCCTTCGCCCAGTGCCTAGCATTCCTTCGCTAGGGCTTCAGTTCCAAGCTGTCCTTCGCCTGGCGCCTAGCAGTCCTTCGCTAGGTCTTTTTATCTTGGCATTCCTTCGCCAAGTGCCTAGCAGTCCTTCGCTAGGGCTTTTTATCCTGGCAACCCTTCGCCAGGTGCCTAGCAGCCGTTCGCTAGGACATTTCCTGCACACTCAAGTAACATTGTTAGACAACAATTAAGACTTAACTTTTGAACCCTGTTGCCATTATCAAAACATAGGTTTGACTTTAGTGCTCACTGCACCAACAATCTCCCCCTTTTTGATTTATGGCAACCCTAGTTCAAAAAGTTAAGTTTAATCAAAAGCATAAAAATTTGTTCCCTCCCCCTGGAGAGAATCTCCCCCTAGATTTTTCAAAACTTCGTGGGGTTCTATGTTTTTATTAAAACTTTACTTAGAATGATTTTGCACTTTGAAAACTTAAGTTTAGGTGCTTTAGAAATCTTTTGATAACTTAAGTTTTAAAAGTACATTGATGAAATTTTTGAAAGCATGAGTTTCGAGTAACTACCAAAAATTTGAAGTCTTAAGTTTAACGTACTCTTAAGTTTGAAAAATTTTAAGTTATGTACTTAGTAGGATTTCAAAAACTTAAGCGCTTAGTAAACTTTTGAAATAATTTAAGTACTTAGTAAACTTTTGAATAATTTAAGTACTTAGTAAACTTTAAAATAATTTAAGTACTTTATAAAGGTTTTGAAAGGCTTAAGCTTAAAGTACTTATAAAAGTTTTGAAAAACTTAAGCTAAAAAGTTTTGAAAAAACTTAAGTATTTCTTAGAAAGGTTTTGAAAAGTAGCTAACCCCCTTTTTTTTTTAAAACATTTTGAGAGTTTGAAAAAAAATTTGACAATTTTGAACTCTTTGAACTCTCTCTTTTCCTATCTCTCCTCCTTTTCCATATATCAAAAACAGATAAATATTGCAGAAATTAAATTGCATAAAAAAAATGACTTTAAAAAAATGATTTTGCTGTACTCAACCAAAACTTAGATCAAATCAGTTAATTTTCTCTTGTAGGGACTTGTCTAACCCATTTAGCTACTTACTAACTGTTATAAGCAGTAGTTTTTGCTAGGGTTAGTCAAGTTAAGTGTTTCTGTTCAAGTTAGATTTTCTAAACTTGACACTTAACTGGATTGCTGTAAAAGTTGTATTTAGTGCCCCAATTGCTGCAGATGCACTGACTTAAAGCATCTTGAATTAAGGTAAAGACCTAAGTATCTCCTAAAGTGCTTGTGAGATGCTGGCTTCTAAGTCTATAAGTGCATGCAGTTCTAGGGTTAGGGCCTAAGCTAAGTTCATTTGCGAAAAAGCCCTAGCTTTGAAAAGGGGGTAGTTTTGAAATAAAACTAAGTCAGAAAAAATTTTAAAATAAACTGATTTTGAAATTAACTAAAACAGTTTTTCAAAATTCTAACATTAGAAACTGATTTTTAAATCAAGTAAAGCAAAAAGAAAATCAACAGTAGAGTTAATCTATTCTACAGAGTACAATCCTAACTGCTGAATTGACAAGAAACCAGTAATCATAAGCTAGTCAACATAGAATAAAGCAGGTACTCAAGGTTCAACACAGTCATACAGTTAAACACAAGTCAACCCTACTGAGTAGGGGCAGTCAAATAGGTACTGGTACAAAACTAATCAAATCTAGGACGAGGGACCGGGATGATCAGATGGGCCAGGCTGCCATGAATCGAATCATGCCATCATTTCAATGAATCGTGCGTCAGCCACTTCTCCATCGGCTCGACGAGAGTCCATCTGCTCTATGTGGTAGGCTTCGACCTCCTCTAGGAGACTCTAAACCTGTGTCTCTAAATGTGTCGCTCTCTGGTAGAGTGTCGGTGGAGCGGGCTCGTCGATGTGTGCTCGGGCTGCTGCAGCGATGTCTCCAACGTCGACGTCAACCTCCTCGTCTGAGTCGATTGGAGCCCCGGCCTGCTGTCGTCTCCAACTAAGAACCCCGGTGGCCGACACCTCTAGACCCGCTAACGAGAAGTTCCTAAATCCTATTTCGTCAAAGTCAGTCATAGCGGTTATTTCACCCATGGTAATGTCACGACCGTGGTGATGAAGAAGGGATGTAATGATGTGGAAAAATGGTGTGCGCACTCGTCCCTGGGTCGTGACACTGGACGCATGCAGAATGGTATGAAACATATGGAGTCCAATGTCTATGTCAAGGTGATGGACTAGGGCATATAGAAGGAAAGCATGAAAGGGTTGCATAGTCCCGAGATCTCTGGTGGAGAGTGGTATGATACAGCGGACCAAGACTCTATACAAGGCATAGTCCTGTGCCTGAAGTTCAACGGCTTGGAAACGTCTATTTACGGGAGGTCTGCCCTATAGAAATAGGAGTGGATGGTGTCTAGGGTAATGTGTGAGTAGGGAGGATCAAATGGGGGGTTCCTAGGAGGATAGCAGTAGAATGTGGACTGAGAGGGTCGCAGTCCTATGAATCGGTTCAACAAAGTAGGGGTGATAGTCAGAGGTATCCCTTGGACAGTAGTGTGAAACATTAGATTATCTTGTCGAATTATCTTGTTGTAAAACTCTACACATAAGGATTCATTAATGGTATGAGTGCAGAAGACAAGATTATCTAATTGATAGAAGTTGATAATATTCATGGCTACGGGGCATGATTGTGTAAAGAAGTGCCTATTAAGATAACTTATTTTAATAGGCTTGTAAATGGTTTGAGCAAACTTATTGCATAAGTCTAGGGTAGGGAATCTAGGGTCCGGACTTGGTTCGGCACCGGGGTTGGCCGGGTTTGGTCGGCGTCTTCTAAGTTAAGGAAATTAAAGGAAGCATGAGGATATTGCATTAAAAATAAGTTTAAATGCAATAAAAATAAATAAGAATTATACCGGGTAGCTCGGGGAGCCATGGTTGAGGATGAGGACTTGCAAGATCTCCTTGGAGTGAAAGAAGTGAAGAAGGGAGTTGATTTTGGTGTGGGAAGAGAAGGGGAATTCGGGTGCCTTATATAGGCACATCAACGGGGGCGCCCGGGAGCTTCCGGGCGCCCTGGTCAGTGCTTACTGCCAAAGGCAGTTTTTTGGCTGGTTGGGGGCGCCCGGGACAGCCCGGGTGCCCTCAACAGGCTGCTTTTGCAGCTTTTGCTGCATAGAGTGTGATGGGGGCGCCCGCATGGTTCCGGGCGCCCTGGTCAAGGGCATAGGCAGCTTTTTGTCTCGAGGGTAGGAAAAGGTATGGGAGGGGGCGCCCGTGTGGTCCCGGGCGCCTGGAATAGAATAGGTAAAGACAAATTTTGTGTCTTGTCTACCTTTAATCATGGTTTAATCGGTTTGACCATGGTTTGAATTGATTTGATTATTTTGACTGTGGTTTGACCGTGTTAACCATGCTTTGACCACGTTTACCTTGGTTTGACTATATTGACCATGGTTTGACTGCTTTGACTATGGTTTGACTATGGTTTGACCAAGTTGACTACAATATAGGTATTAAAGTAACTATAATTGAGTTTATTTTTACTGTCTCATCCAATCTAGCGTTTTCAATCACGTTAGCCTTATAGGTTTCGTGAGACAGGTAAAAGAATTTTTGAAAACCATTATTTATTTTGAAAATCTCAATTAATTTTGAAAACATTTCAATTTATTTTGAAAGAGAATGTTTGAATCTATACTTAACTGAAAATTGTGTTAGATTTGAATTTTACAAAAAGTATTTGAATTTGAGACTCAAAAATTGGCTTCCAGGTCTTGGCGAGGCACTAGGTCTTCTTTGGCCGTAGCCTTATTGGATCATCAACCCTTTCCTTGACAAAGCCGTTTAATGAAGTTTCATTTTCAAAATTAATCTTTGAAAAAGTTCTGGTCTAACTAGTTTGGATTTTGGATCGGTAGCTTCGGCTAGTTTCACCAGTCTAAAGAGACCAAGTGAACTTGATCTTATTAGAATTGGTTTCCCTAACGTACTATCATCTCACCTCCACCCAAACTATGTTGTCAAGTTTCAGTTAAGTTTGTTTAGTCCTTAAACTAACCTAAGTCTAAGCATGGTTAATTGCAGAAATTTAAATAAACAATCAATCAGGCAAATTGCAAGAATTTAACTCTATTTAACAATAAAAATAGTTTTTAATTTGGCTCCCCCTGGACTATAGCCACGATAATGATTAGGCAAGATGTGAATCTTATCCTTGGGGATCCAATATTGATTTGATCCAGTTGGTTGGTTTAGGCACAGTTTAGGTACCCATGCCTGAACTTTACCTCTGGACTGATTCAGTACAGCAAAATACGATCTTTGTCGGGATTTGGTTCTGTAGCTAAGTCCGGATCGATTTAGAACGGACTTCAGTTTTCCAAGAATCATGTCAAGATTTTTGGAACCAGAAGTAAATCGTTCTAAGGCCGCTCTAAGATCCTTAACCTGAGTTTTCAGGGAGGAGTTTTCTTTCTCAAGTCTTTCAACTTGAGTAGGAGTTCCTTCTTGAATGTTCTCAGTTAATGATTTAGAGTCAGCTCCCTCTTTCAGGAGTTTTACTTCCTGTCGGAGGGATTCGACTCGGAGATTGGCTTTCGCCAAATCTCGAGAAAGAAGAGATAAGTTCGTTTAATTGACGTTTATTAAAACCGCTTACCTTGATTTCGCTGTCTTCTGAAAAGGTTAGCTTGCCATCGTCCTTTTCTGATTCAGACTCGGTCTCGACTTCTTCTGAGGCGGTCAGGGCTAGAAGGTTGGACTGGGGTGCTTCTTCTTCTTCTTCTGAGGAAGATTCGTCCCAGGTTGCTTGGAGTGCCTTTTTCCGTCTTGTCTTCTTGGACTCCTTTAGATTTGGACATTCTGTCTTGTAGTGACCCTTCTTCTTGCACTCGTAGCAGGTTACGTTGGGCTTGTGTTTGCCACTTGCTGGTTCAGCTGGTTCGTCCTTTCTTTGGCTTGTCCTCCGTGTGTTGGCTTGGTTCTTCAATTTTTTATAATAACTTCGGGCTAGTCGGACCAGCTCAGATTGATCTCCTTCTTCATCTTCTGCGTCTGAGTCTGAGGTAGACTCGGGTTCAGGTTGAGGTTTCTTCTTTGTCGATCTTCCAGTTTTTCCTGCAAAAAAGGCAATACTCTTCTCGGCCATATTGCAGTTAGTCTGTTCATGAAGTTCTAACTCAGAAAACAATTCGTCTAATTTAATTTTAGAGAGATCCCTTGAAACATTGTATGCATCTACCATAGATGCCCACAAGGTATTTCTAGGGAATGCGTTTAGGGCATACCTTATTTGGTCACGGTTTTCGACCTTGTGACCTATAGTGTGAAGACCGTTCATCAATTCTTGTATGCGTGCGTGGAGTTGGGCTGCTGATTCGTTGTCGGCCATCCTGATGGTGTACAATTTGTTCAGGAGCAGATCCCTCTTGCTGATCCTGGTATCTGATGTTCCTTCGTGCAGCTCGATCAATGTTTCCCATAGCTCCTTGGCACTGTTGAAGGGCCCCACTCGGTTCAGCTCCTCTTTTGTCAGGCCGCATTGTAGGGTTTGTGTTGCTTTTGCATCGGCTTCTATTTTGCGCTTGAGAGTGGTGTCCCATTCTGAGTAGCATTGAGGTAAGCCTTCAGCGTTTGTGGGAATCTCCAGTCCGGACTGGATGATAATCCACATGTCCACCTGAGTTTTCAGGTGGACCTCCATTCAACTTTTCCAGTAGGAAAAGTCTTCTCCACTGAAAAGTGGAGGTCTGGCGGTGCTAAATCCCTCTTGCATGGCCATTTGATCTGTAAAATAAGAAACTAACAAAAAGAAACAAATTTCCCAAGACTAGGTCTTGGATTAGTAGTGTTGGATGAATAAAATGAAATAACGAGGGGTGTTGCACCAACCTAAAAAAAAATTCGAGCGAAATATTTAACGAAAATTCGTACAAAAAAATAGAGAATAAAAATCCGAAAAAAAAATTTCAAACTGGTGGTTGCACCAGGTTTGAACTTCCCCGCTCTGATACCACTTGTTGGATCGAGAAAACCGATAGAGGGGGGGGGTGAATATCGGAAATCATTTTTCGGAAAATTTAGAGCAAGTACGCAGCGGAAATTAAGAATAACAACACAGAGACATGGTCGATTTTACTTGGTTCGGAGCCTGGGTCGACTCCTACTCCAAGGCCCACGGTCGTTGACCGTTTACTTTGGGCAATTCTATATAAGGCGCAAATAGTTTACAAAAGATTATTACAGAATTAAGTACAGTAAACTTAAATCGCTCTTTTACCGACGTCCGGGTAGATCGACTTTTTCGGAGCAGCGGGACGTCGTCGGCTCGAGTTGGAAGGATTCCGAGGCGAAGCGCGAGAGCAGAAGAGCGTAGAAGCGTTGATTGGAAGTTGTTGTTGAAGCTTGGGGTCGAGGGCCCTTTATATAGGGCCTGGGGGCGCCCGGGACGTCGGGGACTCCCCCCACGTGGCATTTGATCCGAAAATGTCTTGGTCACTTATGATCTCTTCAATCTCGGGATCAGCTTTGACCGGGGCACCCGGAGCACTCGGGGCGCCCGGATTGACCAGGTCAAACTTCTATCTTCTTGGCTTCGAGGGGAGCTGCTTCGGTGGCTGTCACTGGGGGCGCCCGCAGCGCAGGGGGCGCCCAGGAGTAGCGGGGGTGCCCGGGAGCACGGTGGCGCCCGGGAGATGAGTTGCGAAGCCTGCTCTTTGGGTTTTGTGTTTTGTGTTTTGTGTTCACCTTGGGGGCGCCCGGGACACTCCGGGCGCTCTGGTCAGCTATTGCCTCATTCCTTTGAGGCTCTCTGAGCTGTAGACACACGTTCCTTTGGTCCTGCATCCAGGGTTAGTCCAAAACACAATGAAACAATAAAATATTTATTTATACAGCCTTAGCTGTCTTGGTTCTGACTTTGGATCTGCAAAATGGAGCCCTAGGTCGAACCGACGCCTACTGTTCCCTCGTTGGGGAACGCGTCCTCACCTACTCCTCTCGGGAGAATATACCTGATGCCAACCGCTCCTTTAGTTAGACTTTTGCCTGGCGATCCTTTGCCAGGTCTAGGATACCGAGCTATCCTTCGCCCAGTGCCTAGCATTCCTTCGCTGAGGCTTCAGTTCCAAGCTGTCCTTCGCCTGGCGCCTAGCAGTCCTTCGCTAGGTCTTTTTATCTTGGCATTCCTTCGCCAAGTGACTAGCAGTCCTTCGCTAGGGCTTTTTATCCTGGCAACCCTTCGCCAGGTGCCTAGCAGCCCTTCACTAGGACTTTTCCTGCACACTCAAGTAACATTGTTAGACAACAATTAAGACTTAACTTTTGAACCCTGTTGCCATTATCAAAACATAGGTTTGACTTTAGTGCTCACTACACCAACAGTATGGAGGTACCACCGACCTAGAGGAGCACTTGAT
>JAGFNQ010002312.1:0-26168 GCA_024364735.1 Boesenbergia rotunda | reverse complement strand
CTCCTTGGAGATACTTGCTTAAGATGTTAAAGTATAAGTCTCCATGACCAAGATGACTTGAACATCGCAAGTCAAAGGAACATCGCACTTAAGCTGCAGTAAGAACTTCACTGACATGTCTTTATGTAGACTACCATGTGAAGTTTTCCGGCTAGTCACTCCAATGAACTAGTTCCCTTAACTAGCATTCATGTTTATCTCCGAACATCCCAATGTCTCTAGCCAGTGAGAATCAGCTGATTAGAGAATAACCCATGCTAGTCTCACCAGAATTGATAGTGTCTGTTTTTATCAATTCATCGACTAGGGACATTTTCAATACTTCACAATTGCACATGTAGAGATAATCACTAGTTGTGAATTCATCACAAATTCTCTCATGCTGTGAATTGTATTGCGGACATTCAGTAAATGAGTTTAAGATCCCAATCAAATACACAAACATGTATACTCAAATAGTGAATTTTCATTTATTAAAATAAATATTTACAATCATAAGGTGATTGCCTTAGGACACTTCTCTCATATTACTAACAGGCACACAATCTGAAATTGGCATGCAACAATTGGAACTAATTGCAATGTAACTGAAACAATTTGCAATGTAAATTCAGAGGTAAAACTAAGGTTCAATCTCAATTCAAAAGAAACTAAGTGATATGCAGGTAAACAAAAGTGATACGCAGGAATAAAACTTGATACGCAGGGGAAAAAAATTGAACAAAACTGAAACACAAACAACTAAACATAAAGATGGACTGAAATTGAATACAATTGATCCTTGAACAAGTTCACTAGCTATCTACTTGCAGAATGAAACCTAATTACTGCCGAAACAATTCAGAAAAGGTGAACTCGAGCATCTGATACAAGTGCAGAACAGAAATGAATTGCTGAAACTGAAATTACAGCTAGAGAAAACAAGAATGCATTAAAAAAAATTAAGCGTCGACCATTCCTTGTCTCAAAACCTCCTTGCTCGTCACACAAGGGCAACCCAAGAACCCCTTCAACTCGCAAATCACTGGGAAAATAGCTCCAACTTCAGATCTACTCATAGATTTCACTCGGCTGGAGAATTCCAATCCGATCTTCTAGATCTCGCGAGGTAGAATTGCTATGGAGATTTGGTGTTGATCAGAAGCTATCAGAAGACCCTTTGGACAGCTCCGATTGAAAAGAATGGAACGTGATCATGATTTAGTTGATCAAATCATAGAAATGGACAAAACCCTCAATCCACTCTGCCCCGGTGAGAATCCGAGCTAGAACTTCAATGGAAATCTTCTCCCAACAATCCAGATCCTGTTCCAACGTTGTGATCGAGATGGCCATGCCTTCAAATGGAAAAATCACCGAAGAAATTGAAGAACTAGTGAAGAAACGCACGAAGAACTCTGCTGGAAATGGCGAAGATGCGACGCTCTATTCTGCGGAGGGAATTCCCATTTAAACTTAAGCCATTAAATTTGGACGATTGAGATTATTCAAAGCTCATCCAATGGCTAATCTCCGTCTGATTTGGATCAAACTTTCCAGATCTTGATCAAGGGTCAGGATCTATCTATCAGTGGCTCGGATCTTCCATATTTGCAACGGATGGCTCATATCAAGCCGATCTTTGAATGAATGGTCTAGATCTCTCTGATCATGATCCAATGGCTAGATGATCTCCGATTGGCCTGAAACCTTCAGATCTGGATCTGATCGCTCGATTAGACTTAATCCCAACTCGGATTGATCAGAAGTTCTCAGATGGCCTAGATCTAACTGTTTTTGCATCGGACGGTCCATATTAGTCGACGCTTGATCACTTGATCCAGTCCACTTTTGACTCAACATTTGACCCAACATGACCTAGGTCCATGATCCTTCCAAGCCTATAAAAAATAGATCTACAATTTAGTGATAAAACAATTCAAATATATCAAAATTTGCAATTAGGTCCAAAATGAATGTAAATCCTAGAACATAGGGTAAATCCACAATTACGCAAGTAAAATATGCGTCAAACATAGATTTTAGCATCTAAATTTATCAATAAAATGATACTTATCACCCACCTGAGGGTCTCGAGTGGAACAGAATAAGTCAAACCCAGAGCCCAAGCATGTTCAACAAGTGGAACTGGCTTAGGGTTATAATTTCACTCCCTGACGATGGAAACCTTTTTGTACATACCACTATAGCCACACCCATGACACCAGGAATTGCCGATAGTACAACAGAGAGCAAGTGCAGCCAGCCCAGAAGGTGTTCCCACATCAGGCTCAACAAAGCAACGCTAGAAATGCAAGAAGACAATAGGACGAACAACCTATGGTGAACTCAACTAGAGTAGATACTGCCATAGCCGATCGACAAACTCCCATGCCAGAGCGGTTGTAGTCCTCTTTCAGCACTGTTGATGAGGAGCAGCAGAACCAGAGAATTATTGACCAAGGAGATGTGGGCATCATATATAGAGGGCCCACGAACGGGGATACCAACCATACAGGAAGGCTCAAGCACGCCGATTGGAGATACATGAGGTAGGAACCAGCCGAGCTCAAGCACAAGGCTCACATATCAGTTTTGGACCACAGGATCTGTAGGGTATGAAAATCCCTGATGAATATTCATTGGTAATTACGACGATTATAGCCAACTACAAGGTACACCGTGCCTTCGTAGACACTGGTAACTTAGTCAATGTCCTCTTTAAGAAAGTGTTCGATTAGTTACAAATTGACGTTGTAGAACTGCAATCGGTGTCTACTCTGCTATTTAGCTTTGCCGGTAATGAGGTCTTGCTGATCGACCAAGTCAAAAGCCCTTAAAAAGAACACGACGATCAATATTCCTGATTGCGGATGCCCTATCTGCATTCAATGCCATCCGGGGCGATCGACGCTCAACGAATTCTGAGTGATAGTTTCCACTTTCTATTTGAAGATCAAGTATTCGGTCAGCGATCAAGTAAGGGGTGACCAAGTAGCGGCCCATCGATGCTGATTGGGATATTAGCCAGAGGCACACACGTAGCGCGCAGAGGCTACATGACATGACTACAATAGTGGGGAGAGAAGTGCCAGAGACCACCTCGGGAGAGTAGCGCTCGAGGCCACCTCGGGAGAGGAGCACCCAAGGACAAATTAGGGCAAAAGTGCCCGAGTTCATCTCGAAAGAGAAGTGCCCGAGGTCATCTCGGGAGAAAAGGGCTTGACGACATCTTGAGAGAGGAGCTCAGTCGAGTGCTAGGCCTGTAGGGATCTATGGGAAAAAATATTTAAAATTCACAGCGGAAATAAGATCCCTTGAGCGATCCATGTGAAAGAAAACTCATGCAAAGTGAATTTACAAAAAAAAATCCTATCATATAGGTATACCTTTGGCGAGTGCCCTTCGCTTATCTCGCTTATCCGAGGTATGCTGGATCTCTTGCACGTTCAAGTGTCCGTGCCTCTACGCGTATCCACACAAACACGATCTTTGCCTCGGAGAGGAACCACCTTAGTTGTACTAGCAACTTGGAATGGTTCACAAAGCACAAGAACCTCCACTAGGGAGTTTTGGACAAGGAGGAAGAAAGAAGAAGAGAAGTGCTCCCCATTAGCCTTTGACAAGAGGGGTATTTATACTCATCTAATGAATACTAAGGGTCTATGTCCCTTGAGCTCCTCTCATTTTAATGCTAATAAAACCCAATGAATACCAAGTCTTTTGGTATTCCTTGATACTCTTAATATTCTATTCATCTAATGAATAGAATGTCTCTTAGCCTTCCTCTTAAATAATTTTCATTAACCCATTTAATGAATATTATCCATAATTAAGTGGTTGAGTCTAATCTAGATGAGTCTAACTCAAATTAGACTCAATCCCACAATCCAATTGGATTCACTTGAGTCTAACTCAATTAATCCAATTTAGATCAAATCTTAGTCAAACTAAGATTAATTAATCTCTGAAGCATCGTGTCCTTAGTGTGTGACCCAATAGTTTCTCATAACGTTGGCAATGTGTCTAAACCACTTTAGAGACATAAGTAATGAGCGACATCTAGCAATGCATCATTGCTACCCAAGTGATGAGAAAGTCGAGATCCGACTTAACCTCCGTGACTATGACAATGTATGACCTTGTCCTTCTATCTTTGATATCTAGATTGACCAATGAGGCATAGACCGTGTCATCCTTGATCAATCTTTGTATTTCTTGATCCCCGAGTAGACTCAGTCAAACAAATGAGCTCAATATCTCATATTGACTCATTTGAGCATGGTCATGCATTTTAGTAGTCCTACTCGATCAAGGGGCCAACAGATATCACTCCCGTCATATGAGAGGGATAGATCCCATCTACATCACTCACATCCGTCTGCATAATTTATTACATACCCAGTGATCACCTTTATAGTCCACCCTGTTATGGGTGACGTTTGACGATTCCAAAGTACATAACTACTTATGCAGGGAACCGTAGTGACTTCAAGTTTATGGACTATTGATACTAATAGTCACATGAGAAAGTTTATCACACTCATATGACAATCTATGAAACTTTCTCATGACGGGTCTGTTAGGATGTATATTGAAAGCTTTGCTTTTTGGTTTAAAGATACATCTACATTTTAAAGAGAATCAGAAGTCACACAGTGCACGTTTATGTTTATATTAGTATGTGCACTAAACGTCTAATGCTTGGCATTGTAAAAAAAAATGACGAACCAGGCAGCAGACAAATTGAACTTGGGGTGACCGGCCCGGCCCCACGGAAGTTTCCCACAGGTCACCAGGGTAAATCGGGAAGCGCTCACGGTGGCCAGTCTAGAAGCCCAGCGTCGCAGGGTTCGCGCCCCATTTGGAGGAAAAATTCCTGCAAAATGCGCCGTAGCTGGGGATCGAACCGCGGATGTCTGGATTAACGACTAGTGACCTTACCGCCGCACCATAGCCCCGGGGGCATGCTTGGCATTGTAGATAGCATGGTGCATGGTGTCGCACAGAAGATCATGTTATCAGGTTCCTTATCGAAGTATAAGAAAGAGGCTCACAACCAAGAAGGAGTTGGACAAACCAATCGGAATGGTTATAGTGTAATCAGGTGTGGTTTATCTTAACCATAGGATTACACTAGTGTACTTTGTATACATTGAGTAGGACAAAAAGAGAGGTCATCCAATTTTATACTGACCTAGTAAATTGGATTAGACCTCGGATGCTATTATGGAGTACGATCTCTAAATCCCGAAATAATGGCGGGCATATATTAATAACTATTGTTTCTTTGATTTACCCATGGGCGAGATCTATTCTGTTAGATCGATAGACCCGGTAAGTTAGGAAATAATATTAATAATATAATGTACCATTGATTATTGATGAAATCTATGTCCTTGTGAGTGAGGGTGATGATACCCCCTTGGTCAGCTCAAAAGGATCGTCATGTCAAATCTTACAAGTGGACCATAGTCCGGCATGTCGAAAAGGTTGAGTGGTACTAATCAAGGATCAAGAAGATAATTAATTTAATTATCAGTAAATTGAATTAATTATCGGGCATTCGATATCTTAAATATGGGGAGATGGACGACTCATAATTGGTGGAGCCCATATAAAAATATGGGGGTTGGTGAGGAAGTACAATGGGATCCTTTAGTGGAATGAATCTCCATTTAATGGATCGGGTTTGGATCCATTAGAGAGCCAAGAACCAACTCCTCCTCATGGTCCCTATCTTAGCCCAATAAGCCCCATTAGAGTCATGATAAAAAGGCCGGATTAATTAAGGAATTAATTTAGGATTAATTAATTATTTATCTCAAATTAATTAAAGAATTAATCATAGAATAATTAAGGAATTATTCTATATATAAAAATTTGGATGGAATAATCATGGATTAATTATGAAATTATTCTATATAAATTTTTATAATCAATCCGTATTTAATTGGAAAATTTTTCCAATTAAAACTAACTAATCCCCTATATAAACCCAACCCCTCTCCCTCTCTCCCTTAATCAATTAATCTCCTCTTGAGGGTCTTGGGCGCCGCTGAGAAGAAGCAAGAAGAGAGGAGGTTGCTCCTCGCTCTCTCTTGATCTCTTGGGCGTGTAGAACCGGCAAGAGAGGGAGGGACACGGTGGTGATCGGTTTGAAGCAAGGGAACGGGTGGAAGTTGGCCGGCGGTGGGTCTCTTGGAGCTTGCGGCGTTGACAGCAAGAAGGGAGGAGAAATCAATTCTCCTTCTCTCTTCTTCCTTGTTCTCTTCTCCTTACCTCACGGTGAGCTCCTCCTCTGTGTGCGCAAGCAAGGAACAGGAAGGAGGAGTCACCGGTGGCCAGAAAATAGGGGTTGTCCTCTTGTTTTGGCGTCGGCGGTGAGGAGGGAGGATTTGGGTGTTCCGGTGGGTTTAGGGAAGAAGAAGCAGCTTGTCTGGCTTCTTCTTCCCTTTTCTTCATCTTCCTAGCAGTCCCTTGAAGCTCCCTCTTGGTCGGCCGGAGCTTAGAGCTCGAGGTGGTCGGCGGCAAGAAGAGGAGAGGTGGGAAGAGGATGTTGCCGAAACCCTAACTAGGGTTTTGCTACCAATGAGGAAGAGGATTGAAGAAGAAGGATTAATTCACAGGCCTTGGTGACTCCACATCTTGGGAGATCATCGCCCACACTACGTCCAAGAGGGCCGGGTAATAAGATAAAAGATTGTGAGGTAAACGACGAGGTATATCTCTCCCGAGCTCCAATTTACTTACGCAATGCTTTGATTGTGCCATTATGCTTTTCCTTGTCATTTCATGTGTGTTAAATTATTATTTTGATTTAGAATCTTAGACAATAATAATTAACTAGACCCCAAAGATAAACACAAAAACCAGCAATCCAAATCATCGTCTTTTCCACGGTTAGTTAATCCAGAAAGTTACAAAGCCTTTGTGGCTAAGTTGTGACTTGGACTAATTAACACGACGACGAATCGGTTGTTATAGGGACAGGTCTTTATTCGGATTAAATTTTTAATCCATAGACATAGAGACGTCTCTTAGATACGACCACGTGGTTGTCTTGGAAACTGCCAAGCCATACCAACAATTGGTATCAAAGCTGTGTTTTCGGTTTTGTGTGTTTAAGGATTCGGTTATTTTTCCTGCACATCATCATGTACATTATTTTGCTGGATGATATTTTGGTTGTTCATAGACTAAGTTTGTGTTGCAGATACTAGATTCCAACTATTATGGCAAATTATATTGTGTGTATATGATTGGATGTGTTTGATGTAATTATTTGAATCCTTGGGGTTGACGAGGCTAGATAAGCTATTTAATTTTTGTAATTAAATATGACACTTGTTTAGCCAAGCTTTCTATTTACTTTTGATCTAGATGACATGTACACTCCTTCGTGGAGTTTAGGATCAATGGATGTAAATTAGTTAGCTAGTCATCTTGGCTTGGGTACTCCTTCATGGTGGCATGCGCATGGATAGGATTGAGTGGATGAGGTGACGACACGACTGGAGGCACTTTGGAGGACCAAGGCCATAATAGTTGGAAAAATCTAGGATTTTTTCGTTGTTCTATTATTTTGGTTTGTGTGTGTTTGTTGTGTGAATACATGTAAAAAGCTCAACGCAAATAACTAAGTGGGAGAGGGACCCTAAGGGTCCCATGCCCTCCACTACAATCTGACAAGTGATGCGAACAAGTCTGCGCGTCGGCTCTGAGTGCATTCCTCCCCATCGGATGGGCTTGTTCTACAGATCACTGGGTCAGAAAAGACTGTAGGAAATTATTGATGTACGTGTGTACTTCTCCATCGGAAGACACATAATCAGAAATAATTTTTCTTGGTGTCGTGTGGTGGTAAACACTTAGATACAAATAATAAGTATCCTCCCCATCGGAGTCACTGCTATTATTTTGTAGGGCCGAAGAGGAACAACTATTAATTTTACTTGTCAAAAGGATAGGATGACAAGATAGTAAAATTAATGGGTAAAACCTCCTCTCACGAATGTAGAGTTCGTATACGTCCACACCATCGTGGCATACTAAATTCTCGGTGTTTGAGGTGTTGGTAGAATTTGTAAATAAATTGTTTTGAGGTGTCAATTTATTTTAAAATTCTAAAGTGTGTGATTGTTATGATTCTCAGGTGTTTTTTAAAATGGACTTAGACCCACAAGACCTAATTCAAAGTGAAATCCAATTAAATGCCCCTAGTGATAAAATGAATTGGGAATTGAATATGGATTTTGTCACTACTGCTGAGGAGCCTAAGTGTAATCTTGCCGAGTTCTGTACTGAAAAGCCTAACGAGATTAATACCAAAGAAGAGTTCGAATATTTTAGGAAATGGTTAGAAGTAGATGAGACGACTGAAGGTCCTCAAAATCAGGCTTTTTCCATTACCAGTGATAAAATATCAGAACTCGATAAACTCTTTGGTCAAAGTAATGGAGCCGCTAGGCAGACGATAATGAAGAACTTGACTACTACCATCTTGGTTGAGGGGATGCCCGTGAGGGAACATGCCCTCAAGATGATGGCTTGGCTGAAGGAGATAGAAATTCTTGGAGCACAGATTGATGGGGAAACCCAAGTCGATCTTATCCTTCAATCTCTACCAGGGAGTTTTGAGAAGTTTCTCCTAAGCTACAATATGGACAAGCGTTCATATTCATTGACAGAAATTCTGACAGAACTCGAGGCAGCAGAGGCGGTTTCTCTTCAGAGTTCACAGGCTTTCATTGCTCAGGTAGTTCCTATTTCTAAACCGAAAGGGAAGAAGAAGGAGAACCATACTGACGCAAAGAAAGTAGCAGGATTACAAAGACCTCAGGGACTCATAAAGAAGCTGAAAGGCAAGTGCTTTGTATGCAAGCAGTCAGGACATTGGAAGACAGATTGTCATCACCATTAGAGTAGTACCGGAGGTATATTTTCTTCTTATGCCATTGTAACATGTTTAGCGGTGATATCTACCGGTACCTGGTGGGTAGATACGGATGCCACTAATCATGTTTGCATTTTTGTGCAGGGGTTCCAGGAAACCCGAAGGCTAGCTGAGGAGGATATTGCTGACTACATGGATGGTTATGGAGATGACTTGTGCAGTGGGAGTTTTCGCTATGTCGTTAACATAGGTTGATATAGTTTTGGTTTTATAGATTATCTTTATGGACTTAATTTTTGGAAAGAACTTTGTTCAGTTTCTAGAATAAAAATATTTTCTATTGCTTTTATTTGTTAAAAGTGGAATAGAAGGAATGTCTATTGAAGTATATAGATAGACAATTAGTATATGAAACTGAAGGGATCCCATAATGCAATTGATAGTTTATCATCTTAACTAATGTAAGAGAAAGGTTCCTTCCAAGTGAAACCAAACACATGTTTTGTCTCTCTAGTTGGCTTTGTTAAACTCTAGTAGGATTCAAAAGTGATTAACCAAAAGGCCTTAGGGTTAATTGGTTAATGGAAGACTTGTCTTCTTTAGAAATCTTTTGACTCCTACTAGGGAAGTAACAAAACCAAAAGGGCATAGAGCCAAAACCATGTAAGAAATAGGTTTACCATGATAAGTATAGGCCCTTAGTCTATTCAGAATAGAGGTACCTTTAAGTACCTTGTTTATTTTATAAACGAGTGATTAATACCTCTAGGAATGGTTGTAGGAATTACTTATCAAAGAATTGAGATTTGATATCAATTCATTGCACCTGATGTGCCCCAACAGGATAGTGCAATGTATGGAAGGAAGAAGGTCTCTTAAGCTATTAGGCTAAGAAGATGATAAACATCTCTGAGATTAGCCAATTTGTTCAAAGGGGTATTCCCTAGATACAAAGGTTTCTATGCTTGATTCTACCTATATCAGTAGTCTCTTAAGACCATAGAAATGTGGACAAAGCAAAGGCTTAGTCTAAGCCATGTTCAGATTATGAGTAGTAAAGAGACACTGACAAGTTGGAATCTAGTGCATATATTCGTAGGACATCCTAAGGGAACAATAAGGTGGTTTAATAGTCCTAAGGATCAAAGAACATTCGTTAGGACAAGTAACTGATTCTTAAGAAAAGAACTATGTAATAAATCACAAACCCAGGTGTAGAGTTACTCTGAGTAGATTAAATAGAGGGACATTCCAATCTTAGTACCAACTGTACAAAAGGTTATATCACAGGACACTGCACCTCGTGTCACTAAAGATATACATAGGGTACCTTGTCGCAGTGAGAGGGTTGTTGCTCAACCTAAAAGATCTCATGCTTTTGGAGAGTTGATGGACTGGGTCCTAAGTAAACATGAGCTGGATCCCTAAGACCTGTGACAAGGATCATACGCTTTGAAAAGATAAATCCGGCTATATGGATTTGTTCAAAGGTCGGATGACGTTGAGTGACAGAAACAAAGTGATATTATTATACTATACGTAGATAATATTTTATTAGTTGGCAACAATGACAAAATATTGTCAAACGTAAGGGTATGGTTGTCCGCACAATTATGAAGAACTTGAGAGAAGGGAGACACATCCTTGGGGATCAAAGATCTAAGGGACCTCCAGACAGGGATGATGTGCTTATCTTAAGCTTCATATAAAACATTGTCCTAGCTCATTCTAGCATGGATACCTCCAAAAGAAAGTTTTGTACTTTTTAGTTTTGGAGCTACTCTATCTAAGAGATATATTTAGATTATCAAAGGAGATAGAGTAGGTAATGACGGTTCCTCTAGGATCGACTAGAGAAAGTCTCTTGTATGCTAGAAATGAGTCCAGATTTTTGTTGTGTCGTGGGCATGGGTAACAGATATCAGAGTAACCTAGGATAAGGAAATTGGAATATGCTAAAAGCACGTATACCGGGCAGACCAATTTCCTGTAGGTTATATGGATACAGAATTCCAATCTAGATAGGGGCATATAGGAATATTCCTTGGGTTTTGTGTTTCACTTTTAGGAGGTGGAACCATTGTAAAGTAGAGTGTTGCGCAATGCCAGCGTAAGGGACCCTAAGGTAATGTAACGCCCGCTTTTTTTTTTCCCTAATGCGGCGTTACGTTAACATACATACTTAGGGCATGTAGACATCATAATGCAGCGGAAACCTTTAGACTTACACCTACATGCACTTACTACCATTCCTAGCATCATAACATGGGAACTTGACGTATTAACTTTATACTTAGCATCATATCATACTTAGCATCATGTCATATTTTTGCATCATGTCATACTTAGCATCATGTCATACTTTAGCATCATGTCATAGAGTCATATTCAAGTACTTAATAGTAAAGGTAAAGTTCTATCATAAGACCAGCAAACATATGGTCTCTTGGCCAAGTCACTATCACACACATTCATTGACGCCCTCCTGCTGCTTCCTTACTGTCCCCTTGCGTGATCTGCGGTATAAGGAAAATAAGACTATAAGCACACAGGCTTAGTAAGACTCTTTCCTACTCACTAAAACCATTCATCAATTATCATGAGCATATGAAACATTAGCATACTTAGTGCTTTACTTAGAACATAAGCCTTATCATCACATAGCATACTTTCATCATGACATAGCCATAGCTTCATCACATTCATAGCATGACATAAACATAACCATAAGACATTCATGGCATAGCATAATACTTGGCATAGACATCAACATCGTAAACATTCATAGCATGGCATAATACTTGGCATAGACATAACATAATAAACATAACCTCACAACCATTCTTAGCATGAACCTAAATAAAATCATGGCATTCTATCTTAGCACAAACCTACATAAATCATGGTTCAAACTTAACATGGGCATAAATAAGATCATGGCATTCTAACTTAGCATAAACATAATTAAATCATGGCACACCAACTAGCATGAATATAAATAAAATCATGGCAATCTCACTTAACATAAACATAATTAAATCATGGTATCCTAAACTAGCAAAATATCATGGCATTCTAACCTAGCATAAACATAAATAAAATCATGACATTCTAACTTAGCATAACATAATTAAATCATGGCGTAAACATAAATGAATCATGGCATAAACATAATTACATCATGGCATAAACATCAATAAATCATGGCATAAACATAATTACATCATGGCATAAACATAAATAAATCATGGCATAAACATAAATAAATCATGGCATAAACATAAATAAATCATGGCATAAACATAGATAAATCATGGCATAAACCTAATTACATCATGGCATAAACATAAATAAATCATGGCATAAATATAATTACATCATGGCATAAACATAAATAAATCATGACATAAACATAAATAAATCATGGCATAAACATAGATAAATCATGGCATAAACCTAATTACATCATGGCATAAACATAAATAAATCATGGCATAAACATAATTACATCATGGCATAAACATAAATAAATCATGGCATAAACATAAATAAATCATGGCATAAACATAGATAAATCATGGCATAAACCTAATTACATCATGGCATAAACATAAATAAATCATGACATAACCATACCTTCATAAACATACCTTTCATAAACATACTTTTCATAACATAATGCATAACATGGATGGATGCATGTGGCAAATACATATATATATATAAGGATGCTTAATCTTTAAAAAAACATACTTTTAAATGCTTAAACATATTCATCATATCATTGGGCCCTGGCTTGTACCACATACATACATCATAAGCGCGCATCCCTAAGTAAATACGAGGTAGCTAGCCTCGACCTACCAGGCTAAGGACAGCATAGTCGGTAGTCCCCGAACCGAGGCGTTCTTAAGGTGCCCATCCCTGTTGCACAGCTTCGGTAGTGCCAGAACCGTGGACAGCATAGTCGGTAGTCCAGAACCGGGGCGTTCTTAAGGTGCCCATCCCTTGGACCCATACTTCGGTCTGGTACAAGCCCATTCATAAAGTAAAATACTTTATATGCTTCATCATTCATGAGACATTCATGGCATACTTAACATAGCATACTTGTTACGGCTCGGCCCGTCTACCGGCCCATTTATCGGTCCTTTCGACCGTCGTACCATCAACCATCGACCGTGCCGTTTAGCATATTTATGCCTTAAAGACATAAGCATCATCTTTCATTCATCATACTTGTCATTCATCATCATTCATTCATCATACTTAACATCATCGTTATGCCTTAATGGCATGTACTTTAACCTCATTCATAATACATGACGTACATACATCTTATTCATAAAACATGACATATCCTTCATAAACATGGCATATCATTCATAAACATGGCATATCATTCATCATTCATAAGACATGGCATACTTACATATTATTCACAAATCATGGTACATGTCTAAACATCTATGACTTATCCTATAATTCATGACATACAAACTAAAGGTTTGGTTAACATAGAACTTCTTCCATCTTACTTAAACATATATCTTGGTAACTCATACACATATACTAGGCCATAGGAACCCCTTTGGTTCCCTACTTAAGCCCAACCCTAATCCTTTAACCCTAAACTTGCTCTCGACCAAAATTTCAAGGCCATGGGGGTATGGAAAAATTCCATTAAAACCCCAAATCAATTGCTTAAACATCAACCATACCTTACCATAGGGTCATTGGGGCCCTTACTTGAAATAAGTCCTAACATCCCACCCTATTAGGGTACTTGGCCGAAACCTATAGGGTCTCAAAGCTATGTGAAACATTCACATAAACACCCTCCATCTCTCTTATATCAGGTTAATACATCAAACACATGCTTGGGGTTTTAGACCCAACTCCACCCATGAGGTCTTGTTGTTGGCCGAAACCCTAGGGTATCCTAGGGTGCCCCAAAAATTCCTAAAAATTATATTTAATTCCTAAACCTCATAAGAGAACATTATACAACATTATCAAGATTTTTAGCATCATTTTTCAACCCTAAACCATGGTGGCCGAAACCCATAGGGTCTCTAGGGTGTTGATTTGTTTCTTTCATGTTGGCCGAAAACCTAGGGTGTCCTAGGGTACTCCAAAAATTCCCAGAAATTATACTTAACCTCTAAACATCATAAAGGAACATTAAATAACATTATAAAGATTTTTGGCATGATTATAGACTTTAAAATCATGGTGGCCGAAACCCTCAATCCTAGGGGTCTTGGTTTTGCTTCTTTCATGTTAGCCGAAACCTTAAGGTGTCTTAGGGTACTCCAAAAATTCCCAAAAATTATACTTAACCTCTAAACATCATCAGGGAACATTAAATAGCATTATACAGATTTTTATCATATTTATAGACCTATAAATCATGGTGGCCGAAACTCTTAAACTTAGGGTTCTTAGTTTGGTTCCTTTCATGTTGTCCGAGACCTTAAGGTGTCTTAGGGTACTCCAAAAATTCCCAAAAATTATACTTAACCTCTAAACATCCTCAGGGAACATTAAATAGCATTATACAGATTTTTATCATATTTATAGACCTAAAAATCAAGGTGGCCGAAACCCTTAAACATGAGGGTCTTGGTTTTCTTTCCTTTCAACATCTAATTCGAAAACCAACCACTATATCATACTAAAAATCATAAAAATCAGAGGGAACTATTATACCACAGGTGAGGGAGTCTTACTTTGGGGTTTCTTGATTTTTAGACCTTAGATGGGAAGAAGAAGGAAGACTTGTTGTCTCTTGATCACCCCTAGCCTTGGAACCTTAGGAAACCTTTAGATCTTGGTGGTAGGACCTTCTTGTGGAGTTTTCCCAAGGGAAAATCTCCCTTGTATATTTCGTCTAGGATGAGAAAGAAGGAGGAAGAGAATGAAATTGATGGAGAGAAGAGAATAACTCCCAAAACCCCCCTCTTTATAACCCATTAAGGTGGTGAATGAAGAGTCTCTCCATGACTCTTCATCTTCTTCTTAATCTCAACTTATATCCACTTCATTTTCTCATAGAAATCCCTTGCTAGGTGAGTTGGTTAAGGCTTACATGGTTGTACAAGAGGTCCAAGGTTTAATCCTTGGCTCATGCACCTTTATTTTTATTTTATTTTTATTTCATTTATTTTATTATTTTTATTTCCTAAATTCCGAAAATCCCCCTAAAATCATCCATAATTATGCCAATATTCCTAAATAAAATTCTTTTATATTTATATTAATTTTACCTAATTAATACCTATTTTTGGAGTCCATTTAAAGCTCATTGGTATTTAGTTTTCTCAATTTAAATGAGAAAACATGGATTTTCTAGGCCTAAGTTCTCCTTAATATTTCTAGGTCCCTTGGAAAATTATTTAAACATGCTTAATATTTTAAGAAAATATTAAGAGAATTTTCTGGGTCGTTACAGGTAAAGGTTGGATATTATGGCCGCTTGCGAGGCAGCCAGTACAACTACATGGTTCATAAACCTCAAGATGGACTTCGATGTGATTTCTGGTTTGCTCGGTAATATCACATGTGATGTGATTAAAATGGTGCAGTTGCAAACTCGAAGGAATTATAAGTCCATAAGGAAAGTAAACACATAGAGCTCAAGTACCACCCAAAATAGGAATATATAGCTGCTGTTGCCTGGTTTGCATTGGAGAATGATCTAGGTAGATCATCTCACTAAAGCCTTGGAAGCGAGAGCTTCAGGCTTGTGACGGATCTAAAGGTCAGATGTATGGCATTTTGAGAACAGCAAAGTCTTTGAGTATAAGTGGGAGATTGTTAGGATGTATACTGAAAGCTTTGCTTTTTGGTTTAAAGATACATCTACATTTTAAAGAGAATCAGAAGTCACACAGTGCACGTTTATGTTTATATTAGTATGTGCACTAAACGTCTAATGCTTGGCATTGTAGATAGCATGGTGTGAGGTGTCGCACAGAAGATCATGTTATCAGGTCCCTTATCGAAGCATAAGAAAGAGGCTCACAACCGAGATGGAGTTGGACAAACCAATCGGAATAGTTGTAGTGTTATCAGGTGTGGTTTATCTTAACCATAGGATTACACTAGTATACTTTGTGTACATTCAGTAGGACCAAAAGAGAGGTCATCCAATTTTTATACTAACCTAGTAAATTGGATTAGACCTCGGATGCTATTATGGAGTACGGTCTCTAAATCCCGAAATAATGGCGGGCATATATTATTAACTATTGTTTCTTTGATTTACCCATGGGCGAGATCTATTCTGTTAGATCGATAGACCCGATAAGTTGGGAAATAATATTAATAATATGATGTGTCGTTGATTATTGACGGAATTCGTATCCTGGTGAGTCAGGGTAATGATGCCCCCTTGGTGAGCTCAAAAGGATCGTCATGTCAAATCTTGCAAGTGGACCATGGTCCGGCATGTCGAAAAAGTTGAGTGGTACTAATTAAGAATCAAGAAGATAATTGATTTAATTATCAGTAAATTGAATTAATTATCGGGCATACGATATCTCGTAATAGGTGGAGCCCATATGAAAATATGGGGGTAGGTGAGGAAGTACAATGAGATCCTTTAGTGGAATGAATCTCCATTTAATGGATCGAGTTTGGATCCATTAGAGGGCCAAGAACCAACTCCTTCTCATGGTCCCTATCTTAGCCCAATAAAGCCCCATTAGAGTCATGATAAAAAGGCCAGATTAATTAAGGAATTAATTTAGGATTAATTAATTATTAATCACGAATTAATTAAAGAATTAATCATAGAATAATAAAGGAATTATTCAATATATAAAATTTGGATGGAATAATCATGGATTAATTATGAAATTATTCTATATAAATTTTTATAATCAATCCGTATTTAATTGGAAAATTTTTCCAATTAAAACTAACTAATCCCCTATATAAACCCAACCCCTCTCCCTCTCTCCCTTAATCAATTAATCTCCTCTTGAGGTCTTGGGCGCCGCCGAGAAGAAGCAAGAAGAGAGGAGGTTGCTCCTCGCTCTCTCTTGATCTCTTGGGCGTGTAGAACCGGCAGGAGAGGGAGGGACATGGTGGTGATCGGCTTGAAGCAAGGGAACAGGTGGAAGTTGGCCGGCGGCGGGTCTCTTGGAGCTTGCGGCGTCGACAGCAAGAAGGGAGGAGAAATCAATTCTCCTCCTCTCTTCTTCCTTGTTCTCTTCTCCTTCCCTCAGGGTGAGCTCCTCCTCTGTGTGCGCAAGCAAGGAATAGGAAGGAGGAGTCGCCGGTGGCCGGAAAATAGGGGTTGTCCTCTTGTTTTGGCGCCGGCAGTGAGGAGGGAGGATTTGGGTGTTCCGGTGGGTTTAGGGAAGAAGAAGGAGCATGTCCGGCTTCTTCTTCCCTTTTCATCATCTTCCTAGCAGTCCCTTGAGGCTCCCTCTTGGTCGGCCAGAGCTTAGAGCTCGAGGTGGTCGGCGGCAAGAAGAGGAGAGGTGGGAAGAGGAAGTAGCCGAAACCCTAACTAGGGTTTTGCTACCAAAGAGGAAGAGGATTGAAGAAGAAGGATTGATTCACAGGCCTTGGTGACTCCACATCATGGGAGATCATCGCCCACATGACGTCCAAGAGTGCCGGGTCATAAGATAGAAGACTGCGAGGTAAATGGCGAGGTATATCTCTCCCGAGCTCTAATTTACTTACGCTATGCTTTGATTGTGCCATTATGCTTTGCCTTGTCATTTCATGTGTGTTCAATTATTATTTTGATTTGGAATCTTAGACAATAATAATTAACTAGACCCCAAAGTTAAACACGAATATCGGCGATCCAAATCATCGTCTTTTCCGCGGTTAGTTAATCCGGAATGTTACAGAGCCTTTGTGGCTAAGTTGTGACTTGGACTAATTAACACGATGACGAATCAGTCGTTATAGGGACGGGTCTTTATTCAGATTAAATTATTAATCCGTAGACATAGAGACGTCTCTCAAATACGACCAATTGGTTGTCTTGGAAACCGCCAAGCCATACCAACAGGGTCAATTCAGTACACATTCTCTAATGTATACCCATGTGTCAACTTGATAGCACATATCCATGACTTGTGAGCTCAAGTCATCAGTTGACCTACATGCTAGTCTCCATGCATTAATATTGTCCTTGAATATTAATGCTTGACTAGGACTGGTTTAGTATAGTGTTCTCTACATCATCACTATCGATTCAACCAATCGATATGATGTAGATAAGAACCTACTGCCCAAAGACATTATTATACTTAGTTATTTGACACAAATATAAAATAAGTATAATAACGAAACATGCCTTTATTAATGATAGAATATGATACAAAAAGTCCATAGTCAATCATCACATAATTGGCTCTAAGGCTCCTACTAACAATCTCCCACTAGCACTAGTGTCAATCACTGTAATATCTAATATCCAGTGACCTAGTGTGACCATCATGCTTCTTCTGTGCCAAAGCCTTGGTCAAAGGATCCGTGATGTTAGCATCAGTGGGTACTCTGCATATCCTCACATCTCCTCTATCAATGATCTCTCGAATGAGATGGAAGCGCCATAGTATGGTCCGCTGATGAGAGCAAGGTTCTTTAGCCTGTGCAATAGCCCCATTGTTGTCACAATAGAGGTCTATCGGGTTTGATATGCTAGGAACCACACCAAGCTCTGTAATAAATTTTCGAATCCAAACAACCTCTTTTGCTGCATCAGATGCAGCAATATACTCGGCCTCTGTTGTAGAATCTGTGATTGTGTCCTGCTTCGAACTCTTCCAGCTCACAACGCCACCATTCAATCAAAATACATACCTTGACTGCGATCTGAAATTATCCCTGTCGGTTTGGAAGCTTGCGTCACTGTAACCCTTTACAGCTAGCTCCTCATTTCCTCCAAATATCAAAAAATATTTTTTCGTCCTTCGTAAGTACTTAAGAATATTCTTGATAGCTATCCAGTGACTCTCACCTGGATCTGACTGGTATCTGCTCATCATGCCCAAAGCATACGAGACATCTAGACGAGTACAAAGCATGGCGTACATGATAGATCCTATAGCGGATGCATATGGAATCTGATCCATGCGGTCTCTCTCCTCCTTAGAAGAGGGACATTGAGTCTTCGAAAGACTCACACTATGTGACATCGGTAGAAATCCCTTCTTGGAATTCTGCATTGCAAAACGATTAAGCACCTTGTCAATATATGTACTCTAACTTAAGTCAAGAAATCTCTTAGCTCTATCTCTATATTTGAGATTTAATTAAATTAAATAATTACTTTTATAGTACAATAAATAATTAGTTAATTAATATCCTTAATTGATCAATTAGTTAATCACATGCAAACAAAGAAAAACACATGGTCATTCAAATAATGCCCTAATTGTATGTTATAATACAAGCAATCACAAGTTTTTATAAACCAATATAAACAATGAAACCTAATCTTATAAAGCACTCACACTCAGACATGGAACATTATAGTAATCATTAATCAAAATAATAAGCAATAAAAGAGGGATATAGACATAACAAACAAAGGTCACCAAGACGTCGATTGTCACTCCAAACACATCTACTTAAGACCTACACAAAAAATATTCAAATATATATATCAAAAATGGCATCATCAATTGTAAAACCCGATGGTGGGCGACGTGGCCTAAGCCCAACCAGGATTGATAAGTTTGGCCTGGACCAGCACAACCCAGACCAGCCTAGCCCGGACAGGCTAGGCCGGGTCCGGATCAACCCAGGCAGGCCAGGTCTGGTCCAACTAGGGAGGGCTAGCCCAAACCAGATATGGCTATCCCGGACAGACCCAGTGTGGCACGGCTAGCCCCGGTGCGCCAGGCTGCACCAGCCTGGAAATGCGAGAGCACGACCGCGTATGCCAGGAATCCGCAAGCGCAACCACGCCTGATCGGGAATGCGCGAGGGTGGCCATGCGCAGCCGGAACCGAGCAAACGACCTTGCGCGTGACCGTGCACAGCCGGTATCGCGTGAATGGCCCTACGCGTGGCGAGTATCCCGTGAGCACGATTGCGCGCGGTCGGTATCGCGCGAGGCGAGCGCCGCTGCACGAGGCAAGAAGGAGAAAGAAGAGAGAAGGAGAAAGACGCTTACCGAACATCGTCGCAGGAGGGAGCGTGCGCGCCACACAACCCACAGAGCCACCAAAAACAAAATGAACTAGGGCAAAAATAGATCTAGAGGTATATATAATTAGGGTTTTGAGACAAAAAAAATATTAGTCCCAAAATTCGGTGCAAAATTAATTTTTTTAAAAAAATCATAAATATCTTTAAAAAATCATATAATGATATACAAAACTCAGAATTTGACGAAACAAATTTTTACATTTTCGTATCAATATCCTCATGATATAAATGACCTCAAATATAAATTTTGCAAGATATATTTTTATTTGTAATTTTTTAAATAATATTTACTTAGAAAATATAATTTTGTGACTTTAAAAAATTTTTATATAAATTATCTGGTGAAATTAAATTTTGATGTCATTTATTTTATAATGAAATTGCTACGAGTACGTAGAAACTTCTTTCATGAAATTCGGATCTTCGTACATTTATTTATGATTTTTTGAACGTATTTAGGGATTTTTTTAAAAAAATTGCTATGAATTTTAGAATTCATCCCAAATTCTTCGATGAATTTCAAAATTCGTCATGGATTAGGGATGAATTTTGAAATTCATCGCAAAATTAATTTTTTTAAAAAAATCCTTAAATACATTCAGAAAATTATAAATAAACGTACAAATCTCAGAATTTGATGAAACATGTCTCTACTGTTGGTGCAAAAAGTATCAGACCTGAACAGTCTACCTCTAGTGTTTCAATGTTTGACAATATACCAAGGTCTGGTCAAAGTGATCAAGGGTTAAACCAAATAGGACCTGATGTTTGGTAGGGTAAACCCAGGTTTGATGTGTTTGACCAAATGATCAGCCAAACAGGATCTGATGTTTGGCAGAGAGAATAGTACCCAGGGTTGGTCAGTTGACTAAGGGATAATCCAATCAAGACTTGATGTTTGGTAGAGAGAGTATACTTATCTAGACTAAGCCAAACATTATCTGAAGTTCGGAAGAAAGAAGTCTAGTCAGGATTAAGATGACTAGCACAGAAGTCTTAATCGAGGCACGAAATCTTGGTGAGTGAAGCTGAGTCCTAGTGAGTGAAGCTAGTTGGACGAAGTCTTGGTGAGTGAAGCTGGGCAAGAAGTCTTGACCTGTAGTGTTGAGAACGAAGTCCTGGTCAGGGATCAGGCAACAAAGACTTTGCTAAGCGAGGACTACGGACAGAAGTAGAGACGGGTCGAGGATCAGACGTCTCGAGATCCGAGAGTCTCAGAGGCCGAGCATGAAGTCTTGGTCCGGGGAACCAAGAAGAAGACTTTACTGAGCGGGGATCACGGACAGAAGTAGAGACGGGTCAAGGATCAGACGTCTCAAGATTTGGGTTCTCGGAGGCCGAGCAAAAGTCCAACCGGAGGTCCCTGTTCGCAAAAGGTAGCTTCTCCAAATTGGAATAGGTGAAAGACATGTTCCTCGGAAAGTTGAACAGTAGGCGTCGGCTCGACCTAGGATTTCAGTTGAAATCCAAAAGTCAGAATCAGACAGCTCTGGCTGCCAATCAACTAAGGCATAAGATTATTTGCCTGTTTGTTGTGTGTTTTGTTGACTTGCAGGTACCTGGAGTTGGAGGCAAGATAGGAGAACAAATGCAAAACAAACAGAGGCTGGGAAAAAGGTTCCCAGGCGCTTGGGCGCCTAAAAGCAATTTAGGTGGCTAGGATTGGAAACTTATCCCTGTGTCGAGTTCGCCGTTTGGATCAGCTTAGACCAGTTATTAGGTGCCTCAATGGGCTCTAGGGCACCCTAATACTGTGTATAAATAGGGGTTCCTACCCCTCAGTTAAATATCAAGTTTCAGATCTGCGTATTCATTCCGTACAAAGCAAAAGCGCTAAGTCGAAGCTCTGCGACCAAGGAGGCACCAGGAGGAAGTGCGCTACACTTTAGACTTCCGGATTGGCCGGATCTTCATTTCTGTTGGGTTGCTTTTGTTAGTATTGTGAGAGAAGTGTCCTAAGGCAATCGCCTTATGATTGTAATCATTTACTTTAATAAATGAATATTCACTATTTGAGTATATATGTTCATGTATTTGATTGAGATCTTAAACTCATTTACTGAATGTCCGCAATACAATTCACAGCATGAGAGAATTTGTGATGAATTCACAACTAGTGATTATCTCTACATGTGCCATTGTGAAGTATTGAAATTATCCCTAGTCGATGAATTGATAAATACGGACACTATCAATTCTGTTGAGACTAGCATGGGTTATTCTCTAATCAGCTGATTCTCACTGGCTGGTGACATGGGGATGTCCGGAGATAAACATGAATGCTAGTTAAGGGAACTAGTTCATTGGAGTGACTAGCTGTAAAACTTCATATGGTAATCTATATATAGATATGACAATGAAGTTCTTACTGCAGCTTAAGTGCGATGTTCCTTTGACTTGCGGTGTTCAAGTCATCTTGGTCATGGAGACTTATACTTTGACATCTTAAGCAAGCATCTCTAAGGAGGTATGGACCAAGGATGGTTGCCTATAAGCCAAAGTGCCCGAAGATGTTTGAACAGCCTACAAAGGATTCACCACTCCTTGCGAGGAGATGTATACCCAAGGCCTATCATCGGATTGTTACTCGAAGCCTCTGGCCAGAGCATCACATGTTCAGAGTATGAATCTCTCAGAAACATGAGAGTAACTAGAATCCGTTGGACGAGAAAGACATTACTTAGGCTAGGTGTAACGTAGTCAGCCTAGTGGGGACTGACACACATAGACCTTGTCCTGAACCAAGTGGGTATAAGAAGGTGAAGGGAATGGGGCACGATTCATTAGAGTTGCCGAAGGGTTTCAGAATAATTTCTGAGGTCAACCGTTGATCTTTCGATTAATTGGGGATCATGATGTACTACTAGGTGCCACTCATGATCGTTTTATAATTGATGAATTATAGACGGCCAACATAAATCGAAAGCCTATTTAGTCACACACACTACGAGTAATCCGAGGGATTTAAAACGAGTTGAAAATTAGATTTTTCGATCAAGAGAAATAAGTCGAATATGAATTTATCAGAGGCGTACCGGAAGTTTAAAATGGCTAAGTCTTTTGAAGGCTTATTGGACGAATTAAATGAGTTTAATTCGTAAGGGTTTGGCCGGCCACAATAAAGGAGGGAAACCAATTTATTTGGTTTAAATTATAAAATAAATTGAGCGTGATTTGTTTTATAAAATTATGGATAAAGAAATTTATATAAAGAAATTTATATAAAGAAATTTACATAAAGAAATTTATAGAAATTTATTCTTTTTATGGAAATTAAAATGAACCATGGATTGGTTTATTTTATTTTATAA
Source organism: Boesenbergia rotunda (assembly GCA_024364735.1). Taxonomy (NCBI): domain Eukaryota; kingdom Viridiplantae; phylum Streptophyta; class Magnoliopsida; order Zingiberales; family Zingiberaceae; genus Boesenbergia; species Boesenbergia rotunda. Next base: position 2,795 of record JAGFNQ010002312.1, on the reverse strand, counting down.
AATCAATTATGAATTAATTTTTCCATGATAAGAAAAATTTATATAATAAATTTATTCTTTTTATGGAAATTAAAATGAACCATGGATTGGTTTATTTTATTTTATAAAATCAATTATGAATTAATTTTTCCATGATAAGAAAAATTTATATAATAAATTTATTCTTTTTATGGAAATTAAAATGAACCATGGATTGGTTTATTTTATTTTATAAAATCAATTATGAATAGATTTTTCCATGATAAGAAAAATTTATATAATAAATTTATTCTTTTTATGGAAATTAAAATGAACCATGGATTGGTTTATTTTATTTTATAAAATCAATTATGAATAGATTTTTCCATGATAAGAAAAATTTATATAATAAATTTATTCTTTTTATGGAAATTAAAATGAACCATGAATTAGTTTATTTTATTTTATAAAATCAATTATGAATTGATTTTTCCATGATAAGAAAAATTTATATAATAAATTTCTTGTAAAATTTTATTCCATAATAAAAGGGGAGACATGATTATTTTTATTATAAATTAAGTTATAATAAAAACTTGGCATAACGAAATAATTCATAGAAAATTTTATAAGATAAATTTCTTATGAAAAATTCCGTTAAGAGGAGACTTGGCGATTAAGAGGCTACTATATAAAGGTACCAAGGCAAGGCTTGGAAATTAATTCAAAAGATCAAGGATTCTTGCCTAGCCTCTCTTCCTCTCCTTCTCTCCCTCTCCCTTTCCAAGTGGGCGCCGACCCTAGAGGTTACTCTTAGGGTTGCCGCGAGCCAACTCCACCAGGAAGGCGCCGAAGAAGAAGTAGAAGCGGATCGCGACTCCTTCCTTCCTTTCCCCAGAATCTTGATTCCGTTACTTGGTGGTTAGTTTCCATCTCTCTCTCTTGATATTCTTGTCATGCCTTTGGAGAATCTAGTAGTTCTTGTCGGCACGAAACTCGTGGCTTTGCGAAGTCATCCCGAAGAAAACTCGGCGTGGACGCGAATAGAGGCGGAGCTTCCAAGGGACGCTACGGTTGGATCTCGTCCCTTTCTTCGAGTTACGCGAGGTATTAAGTAAATTAGTTTACTTTCTGCAAAATTTTAAATGTATGATCATGTCTCCACAACATAAGGTTGCATGCAAGTTACGTGGTTAAAATAATTTGAGAAATTATTTAAGCTAATTCTTCCGCTGCACGTAATTAATTTTTTAAATTACGAACCCGTATCTATGTCAACATTGTAACACCCACTTTTTTTTTCCATAAGCGACGTTACGTTAACATGCTTAGGGCATGTAGACATCATAAGGCAGCGGAATAACTTAACTTATACATGCCCTGTTACCATTCTTAACCTATTGACATGGGAACCTTAGCATATTAACTTTGAACTTAAGCATCATATCATGTCTTACATAACATCATATCATAAGGTTCCATAAGTCATTATTCAGACATATAAGTAACCAAGGTGAAGTTCTAGCATAAACAGTAAGCATATGGTTTCCTGGGCCAAGTCACTACGACACACATGCGTTCTTGCCCTCCTGCTGCTTCCTTCATTGTCCCCTTGAATGATCTGCGGTATAAGGAAATAAGACTATAAGCACACAGGCTTAGTAAGACTCTTTTCTACTCACAAAACCATTCATCGTTCATCATCTCATAATGAGCACCTAAAACATTAACATACTTGGTGCTCTACTTAGAACATAACATCTTACATCACTTATCGTATACATAGCGTGGCATGAACATAATCATAGTAAACATTCTAAGCATGACATGATACATGGCATAAACATAAACATAGTAGACATTCTAAGCATGACATAATTCATGGCATAAATCATAAACATAGTGAACATTCTAAGCATGGCATAATTCATGGCATAAATCATAAACATAGTGAACATTCTAAGCATGGCATCATTCATGGCATAAATCATAAACATAGTAAACATTCTAAGCATGACATAATATGTAACGCCCGCCTTTTTTTTTCCTAAAGCGGCGTTACGCTAACATACTTAAGGCATGTAACATCATACTGCAGCGGAATAACATAAACATTACATATACATGCCCCTACTACCATCCCTAATATAATGACATGGAACTTCACATATGAACATCATGCTTCATCATCATATCATAACATGCTTAACATCATACCATAAGGTTCATATCATATCATACTGGACATCTTATCATAAAGTTCCATAAGTCACTATTCGAGCATATAGGTAGCAAAAATAAAGTTCTTAGCATAAACGGTTAACACATTCGATTTCATGGGCCAAGTCACCAACACACACATACTTCAGGCCCTCCTGCTGCTTCCTCGTTATCCCCTTGCATGATCTGCGGTATAAGGAAAGAAGACTATAAGCACACAGGCTTAGTAAGACTCTTTCCTACTCACAAAAACTATTCATCGTTCATCATCTCATAATGAGCACATGAACTTTAACATACTGGGTGCTCTACTTAAAACATAACATCTTAAATCACTTTAGCATGACATGCACATAAACATGGTAAACATTCTAAGCATGGCATAATTCATGGCATACATCATAAACATAGTAGCATGTCATCTTTCATGGCATAAATCATAAACATAGTAGCATGACATCATTCATGGCATAAATCATAAACATAGTAGCATGGCATCTTACCTATCATAGCATATAAACATCTTCCTAACATAATCATGGCATAGATCATTCATTCTCATGCATACTTCTTAACATGAAACGTAAGCATAAAATCTTATCATCATAGCATAATAC
>JAGFNQ010002311.1:263235-283876 GCA_024364735.1 Boesenbergia rotunda | reverse complement strand
ATGAATGTCTTATGAATGATGAAACATGTAAAGTATTTTACTTTATGAATGGGCTTGTACCGAACCGAAGTATGGGTCCAAGGGATGGGCACCTTAAGAACGCCCCGGTTCTGGACTACCGAAGCTGTCCACGGTTCTGGCACTACCGGAGCTGTGCAACAGGGATGAGCTCCTTAAGAATGCCTCAGTTCGGGGACTACCGACTATGCTGTCCTTACCCTAGTAGGTCGGGGCTCGCTACCTCAGACTTGCTAGGGATGCGCGCTATGATGTATGTATGTGGTACAAGCCGGGGACCCCAATGATGATATGATGATTATGTTTAGGCATTTAAAAGTATGTTTAAAAAGTTAAGCATCCTTATGTATATGCATTCCACTCATGCATTCATTCATGTTATGCATTATGCTTTGTTGATAAGATTTTATGATTACACTTCATGTTAAGAAAGATGCATGAGAGTAAATGATCTATATCATGATTATGTTAAGAAGATGTTTATATGCTATGATAGGAAGTATGCCTACGTTTATCATGCTTATGTTCATGCCACGTAGTATGTCATGCTTAGAATGTTTACTATGTTTACGATTATGCCATGTCTCATGCCATGCTAGGAATGTTCACTTATGCTTATGTTCATGCCACGTAGTATGTCATGCTTAGAATGTTTACTATGTTTACGATTATGCCATGTCTCATGCCATGCTAGGATTGTTCAGTTATGCTTATGTTCATGCTACGTAGTATGCCATGCTTAGAATGTTTACTATGTTTACGATTATGCCATGTCTCATGCCATGCTAGGAATGTTCACTTATGCTTATGTTCATGCCACGTAGTATGTCATGCTTAGAATGTTTACTATGTTTACGATTATGCCATGTCTCATGCCATGCTAGGAATGTTCACCTATGTTTATGTTCATGCTATGCTATGTATATGATAAGTGATTCAAGATGTTATGTTCTAAGTAGAGCACCAAGTATGTTAATGTTCCATGTGCTCATTATGAGATGATGAATGGTTTTTGTACGTAGGAAAGAGTCTTACTAAGCCTGTGTGCTTATAGTCTTATTTCCTTATACCGCAGATCTTTCAAGGGGATAATGAGGAAGCAGCAGGAGGGCAAGAACGCATGTGTGTGGTACTTGGCCCAGAAAACCATATGTTTATCGTTTATGCTAGAACTTTACTTTGGTCACTTATATGCTTGAATGCTTGAATAATGACTTATGGAACTCTATGACGTGATGTTAAGTATGACATGATATGATGTTTAAGTATGAAGTCAATATGCCGAGTTTTCATGTCATTATGTTACGAATGGTAATAGGGCATGTAAAGTTAAAGTTATTCCGCTGCCTTATGATGTCTACATGCCCTAAGTATGTTAACGTAACGCCGCTTATGAAAAAAAAAAAGCGGGCGTTACACTTTTTCTATCTAGTTTGCTTCCAGCATAGTCAGAATCAGAGTATCCTAACAGGTCAAAAGTTGAGGTCCTAGGATACCAAATCCCTACATTGAGGGTGCCCTTAATGTATCTAAGTATTCTTTTTGGGGCTGCTAAGTGCGTTTCCTTAGCACAGGTTTGGTATCTAGCACACATTCCTACATCGAAAAGGATATCAGGTCTGCTAGCTGTAAGGTAAAGTAGACTTCCAATCATACTTCGATATAGTTTAAGGTCTACAGGTTTACCTTCAGGGTCACTGTCAATTTTTACATTTGTGGCCATAAGGATACTTATGCTTTTGGAGTTATCCATTTTAAATTTCTTTATTAACTCCTTAGCATATTTGAATTGATGAACATAATTTCCATCCCTAGTTTGCTTAATTTGTAGTCCTAAAAAGACGTTGAGCTCACCAACTAAGCTCATTTCAAATTCGTTTTCCATTATTTTTACAAATTCTTTTAAGAAATTTGAGTTAGTGGATCCAAAAATTATGTCGTCAACATAGATTTGGGCAATGAAAATGTCTTTTTCTAAGAGTTTATCAAAAAGAGTTGAGTCAATTTGTCCTTGGTTAAATTCCTTAGAAATGAGGTAGGTTGATAGGCGTTCATACCATGCCCTAGGTGCTTGTTTCAGTCCATAAAGTGCCTTATTAAGCTTGTAAACGTGGTCAGGTTTTTCTAGGTCCTCAAAACCTGGGGGTTGTCCTACATAGACCTCTTCTTTGATGAACCCATTTAGAAAGGTTGACTTAACGTCCATTTGGTAAAGTTTAAATCCTTCATGGGCTGCAAAGGCTAACAGTATCCCAATAGACTCAAGTCTGGCTACTGGGGTATAGGTTTCGTCATAGTCTAACCCTTCGACTTGACTGAACCCTTTAGCTACTAAGCGGGCTTTATTTCTAACTATTTCCCCTTGGTCATTTAGCTTATTCATAAACACCCACTTAGTATCAATAATGGATTTGCCCTCAGGTTTAGGTACTAGTTCCCAGACTTAGTTCCTCTCAAATTGGGCAAACTCTGTTGGATCGAGAGAAATGATAGAGGGGGGGGGGGTGAATATCGTAAAACGTTTCGGATTGAAAAAGAGAATACGCAGCGGAAAAATTAAAACTAAACAACACACAAACACCAAGATTTTACTTGGTTCGGAGTCGCGGCCGGCTCCTACTCCAAGGCCCACGGTCATTGACCGTTTACTGCGGGCAATTCTATATGTGCGCAAAAAGGTTTATAAGCAGATATTACAATTGCAGTACAGTAAACTTAAAAGGACAGCTCTTCGTTATCGACGTCCGGTGTGGAATGTATCTCGGAGCAGAGGGACGTCGTCGGCGCTTGTATCTCGAGTTGGGAGGTTTCCGGAGCAAAGCGTTTGAGTAGAAGAGAGTATTGGCGTTGGAAGCAGTGATTGTTGAAGCCTTGGGGTCGAGGGGATTTTTATCGCCTCCTGGGGTGCCCTGAACGTTGGGGGCGCCCCCCCCATGTGTCACCCGATCCGAGCAACTCTCGGTCAGCCCTTATCCCACTCGAATAGGGCTGAGAGTTGACTGTGGGGCGCCCTGGTTGACTCTTTCAGCGGGATTCTCGGCTGGATGATCTTTATCTGCTTCGTTGGCTTAAGCCTGGGGCGCCCGGGACGCTGGGGGCGCCCGGGAGCATGGGGGTGCCCCGCCCAGTGAGCTACCGAAGCACTTCTTTGCTTAACTTGTTTTGTATTGGCCTTGGGGGTGCCCGAGACACTGGGGGCGCCCTACTCAGCTGTTGCCTCTCTCCTTTGAGGCGTTCTGAGCTGCAGAAACTCATTCCTTCGGTCCTGCATCCAAGGTTACTCCAAAACAACATAAAGCAATAATGTTAGTGAGTCTTACAGCCGTAGCTGTCTTGGTTCTGACTTTGGGTCTCCAAAATGGAGCCCTAGGTCAAACCGACGCCTACTGTTCCCTCGACTGGGAACGCTTCCTCACCTACTCCTCTCAGGAGAATTTACCTGATGCCAACAGGCTCCTCCGGTTGGACTTTTACCGAGCAGTCCTTCGCCAGGTGCCTAGCTGTCCTTCGCAAGGTCTTCAGTTCCAGGCAGCCCTTCGCTTGGTGCCTAGCAGTCCTTCGCTAGGTCTTCGACTCCTAGCAGTCCTTCGTCAGGTGCCCAGTTGTCCTTTGCCAGGTTTTCGGTTCCAGGCAACCCTTCGACTGGTGCCTAGCAGTCCTTCGCTAGGTCTTTGACTCTTAGCAGCCCTTCGCTAGGTGCCCAGCTGTCCTTCGCTAGGTCTTAGGGTTCCGATGCCTAGCAGTCCTTCGTTAGGTGCCTAGCTGTCCTTCGCTAGGACTTCAATCTGCACACTCAAGTAGCATGTTAGATAAACATAACATCTTAACTTTTGAACCCTTTTGTCATTATCAAAACACTGGTTCGACTTGGGTGTTGTCTGCACCAACAATCTTCCCCTTTTTTATTTATGTCAACCCAGTTCAAAAAGTTATGTTAATCAGAACAGATGAAAGTTTAGTTTCCTCCCCCTAGAAGGAATCTCCCCCTAGGTTTTTCTAAAGTTCGTGGGGTTTTGAAAAAATTTCTAAGTCAAAATAATGGCATTAATTTTTCAAGACTTAGAACAATTTTCATAAGAAGTTTTTAGAAAATTATTTTCCAAAAATACATTTTGATTGGGCACTTTGGAAAATTTATACTTAATAAGTTTCAAGTCAGTAGAAAAGAAACATCTTCTGAAGTTTTAAGTTCTTAGATCCATGGCTTAAGTTTAAGATAAGTACTTAGCAAAACTTACAACAGCTTGAGTTTTAAGTACTTAGAACAACTTTTTGAAAAACAGCTTAAGTTTAAGTCCTTAGAAAGTTTTGAAAGCAGCTTAAGTTTAAGTACATAGAAAGTTTTGAAAGTAGCTTGTTTTGAAAACAACTTAAGTTTAAGTACTTAGAAAGTATTGAAAAAGAACTTAGTACTTTTTAAAATAGATTAAGTACTTTTGAAACAGTATTTAAAGAAACAAAAGTAGATTAAGTACTTTTTGAAGAAAGGATAAAGTTTTGAAATTTTAAATTTTGAAAAAATTTTAAAGCTTCTCTCCTTTCCTATCTCTCCCCCTTTGCCATATATCAAAAAAAGCAAAGCAATATAGCAGAAAAAGGATAAATAAATTGCATAATGTGTTGTACTGAACCAATTCAAGATAAAAACTAAACCAAACCAATTTCAATTATCTCTTTTAGGGTCCTGTCTAACCCAATTAGCTACTTACTAACTGTTATAAACAGTAGTTTTTGCTAGGGTTAGTCAAGTTAAGTGTTCTGTTCAAGTTAGATTTTCTAAACATGACACTTAACCTGATTGCTGTTTAAGTTGTATTTAGTGCCCCAATTACTGCCGATGCACTGATCTACATCTTGAATTAAGGCAAAAACCTAAGCATCTCAACCCATTCTAGGTTATCAATCAAAAGTACCCTAAGGTGCTTGTGAGATGCTGGCTTCTAAATCTATAGGTGCATGCAGTTCTAGGGTTAGGGCCTAGGCTAAGTCCATTTGCGAAAAAGCCCTAGTTTTGAAGGGGGTAGTTTTAAAATAAAACTAAGTCGAAAAATTTTTTTTAAAAAGAGAAGAGCCAAAAGAATTTTCAAACTAATTAAAAGTTGATTTTGAAATCAAGTAAAGCAGTTTTAAAATTCTTTTATAAACTGATTTTTAAATAAAGCAGTAATAAAACCAAAAGTAGGGTAAACCTATTCTACTAAACATAATCCTAACTGCCTTCTTAGTGAGCTGAACTCAGACTCAGGTAGGGGTTTGGTGAATATGTCAGCTAAGTTAGACTTAGAGTCTATATGTTTAAGGACTATTTCACCCCTGGCTACATGATCTCTTACAAAGTGGTATTTAACTTCTATGTGTTTAGTTCTAGAATGTTGGATTGGGTTCTTAGTTAGATTTATTGAGCTTATATTGTCAATGAAGACTTGAGTATGGGTGTAGTTAAGCTGAAAGTCCTTAAGAGTGTGCATCATCCATAGTAGTTGTGCTACACACTCTCCTAAGGCAATATACTCAGCTTCAGTTGTGGATAGAGCTACACAGTGTTGTTTTCGGCTGCACCAACTTACTAGACTATTTCCTAATGGTTGGCAGCTTCCACTTGTGTTCTTTCTATCTAATTTACAACCAGCGTAGTCAGAATTCGAGTATCCTGACAAGTCAAAGGTTGAAGTCCTAGGATACCAAATCCCTACATTTAGGGTGCCGTTAACATATCTTAATACTCTTTTTAGGGCTGCTAAGTGCGTTTCCTTAGCACAGGTTTGGTATCTAGCACACATTCCTACAGCAAAAAGGATGTCAGGTCTGCTGGCTGTAAGATACAGTAGACTCCCAATCATACTTCTATAGAGTTTAAGGTCTACTGGTTTACCATTAGGGTCACTATCTATTTTTACATTTATGGCCATGGGGGTACTTATACTTTTAGAGTTATCAATTTTAAATTTCTTTATTAACTCTTTAGAATATTTGAATTGATGGACATAGTTTCCATCCCTAGTTTGTTTAATTTGTAACCCTAGGAAAAAGTTGAGCTCCCCAACTAGGCTCATTTCAAACTCATTTTCCATAATTTTCACGAATTCTTTTAAAAAATAAGAGTTGGTGGACCCAAAGATTATGTCATCGACGTAGATTTGAGCAATAAAGATTTCTTTTCCTAAGGTTTTAATAAATAGGGTTGAGTCAATTTGTTCTTGTTTAAATTCTTTAGAAATTAGGTAAGTTGATAAGCGTTCATGCCAGGCCCTAGGTGCTTGTTTTAGTCCATAAAGTGCTTTAGTGAGTTTGTAAACATGGTCAGGTCTTTCTAAGTCCTCAAAACCAGGGGGTTGTCCTACATAGACTTCTTCCTTAATGAATCCATTTAGAAATGCTGACTTTACATCCATTTGGTATAACTTAAATCCTTTATGGGATGCAAAGGCTAATAATATCCTAATGGACTCAAGTCTGGCTACCGGGGCATAGGTTTCGTCATAATCTAACCCTTCTACTTGACTAAATCCTTTCGCTACTAAGCGGGCTTTATTTCTGACTATTTCTCCTTGATCATTGAGCTTATTCCTAAAAACCCACTTAGTGTCAATGATGGATTTGCCCTCAGGTTTGGGTACTAATTCCCAGACTTGGTTCCTCTCAAATTGGGCTAACTCTTCTTGCATAGCTATGATCCAATCAGGATCAGGTAGGGCTTCCTCTATAGTCTTAGGTTCTATTTTTGAAATCATTGCTATCTGACCAAGGTTTCTATAGGAAGACCTAGTTCTGACTCCTAGGGTTGGATCACCCACAATTTGGTCGGTTGGGTGACTGAGTCTGGGTATCTTGGTTTTTCTAGAACTTGGTTCAGCCTCCGGTCCGGCTGGTCAATTTGGTTCACTATTTGATTCAACTATTTGAGTTGGTTCAATTATTGGTTCAATAGTTGGTTCAATTGACTAATTAGTTGATTCAATAGTTAGTTCGTTTATGGGTTCAATTAAAGATTCAATAGCTTGTTCATGTTGGATCGAGAGAAAACGATAGAGGGGGAGGGGTGAATATCGTAAAACGTTTCGGATTGTAAAATAGAGAATGCACAGCGGAAATTAAAACTAAACAACACGCAAACACCAAGATTTTACTTGGTTCGGAGTCGCGGTCGGCTCCTACTCCAAGGCCCACGGTTGTTGACCATTTACTGCGGGCAATTCTATATGCGCAAAATAGTTTACAGAAAGATGTTACAAGAGTAGTACAGTAAACTTATGAAACAGCTCTTCGTTACCGACGTCCGGTGTGGATTGTATTTCGGAGCAGGGGGACGTCGTCGGCGCTTGTATCTCGAGTTGGGAGGTTTCCGGAGCAGAGCGCTGGAGCAGAAGAGCGAAATTGAGTTGGAAGAAGTTGTTATACAAAGCCTTGGGGTCGAGGGGCTTTTTATAGCCTCCCGGGGCGCCCTGAACGTTGGGGGCGCCCCCCCCCCCCATGTGTCCTTTGATCCGCAACAGTCTCGGTCAGCGTTTTATCCCTCCAAAATAGGGATGAACCTTGACGTGTGCGCCCGGGAAGCAGGGGCACCCTGGTTGACTGTTTCAGCGGGCTTCTAGGCTGGATGAGGTTTATCTGCTTCACTGACTTAAGTGCGGGGCGCCCTGGGCACTGGGAGTGCCCGGGATGCAGGGGGCGCCCGGGAGCATGGGGGCGCCCCGCCCAGTAAGCTACCGAAGCACTTCTTTGCTTCACTTGTTTTGTATTGGCCTTGGGGGCGCCCTGCTCAGCTACTTGCCTCTCTCCTTTGGGCATTCTGAGCTGCAGACACACGTTCCTTCGTTCTTGCATCCAGGGTTAGTCCAAAACAATAGGAAGCAATAGAGTATTAGATTTATACAGCCTTAGCTGTCTTGGTTCTGACTTTGGGTCTCTAACATGGAGCCCTAAGTCGAACCGACGCCTACTATTCCCTCGACAGGGAACGCGTCCTCACCTACTCCTCTCAGGAGAATTTACCTGATGCCAATCGGTTCCTCCAGTTGGACTTTTGCCCAGCAGTCCTTCGCCAGGTGCCTAGCTGTCCTTCGCCAGGTCTTCAGTTCCAGGCAGTCCTTCTCCTGGTGCCCAGCAGTCCTTCGCCAGGTCTTCAGTTCCAGGCAGTCCTTCGCCTGGTGCCCAGCAGTCATTCGCCAGGTCTTTAACTCCTAGCAGCCCTTCGCTAGGTACCCAGCAGCCCTTCGCTGGGTCTTAGGGTTCTGATGCCTAGCAGTCCTTCGCTAGGTGCCTAGCAGTCCTTCGCTAGGACTTTAATCTGCACACTCAAGTAGTATGTTAGAAAAACAAAACATCTTAACTTTTGAACCCTTTGCCATTGATCAAAACACAGGTTCGACTTGGGTGTTGTCTGCACCAACAATCTCCCCCTTTTTGATTTATGGCAACCTGGTTCAAAAAGTTAAGTTAATCACAACAGATGATATGAATTTCTAGTTTCCTCCCCCTGGAAGGAATCTCCCCATAGGGTTTTTCAAAAGTTCGTGGGGTTTCTAAGTTTAATGATGGAATTAATTTTTCAAACAATTTTCAAAAGAAGCTTTAGACTTAAACACTTAAACACTTTTGAAGATTTACACTTAAAAATTTCAAGTCAGTAGAAAAGAAGCATCTTCTGAAGTTTTAAGTTTTTAGAAGTACTTAGCAAAATTTGCAACAGCTTAAGTTTTAAGTACTTAAAAAACTTTGAAACACAGCTTGAGTTTTAGTACTTAAAAAGTTTTTTGAAAACAGGTTAAGTTTGAGTACTTAAAAAGTTTGAAATCAGCTTAAGTTTGAGTACTTAAAAAATTTGAAATCAGCTTGAGTTTAAGTACTTAAAAAAAATTTGAAATCAGCTTAAGTTTAAGTACTTGAAAAAGAAAAACTTAGTACTTTTGAAAATGAATAGATTAAGTACTTTTTGAAGCAAGGATAAAGTTTTGAAATTTTGAATTTTGAAAGAAAATTTTAAAGCTTCTCTCTTTTCCTATTTCTCCCCCTTTGCCATATATAAAAAACAAAGCACTATAGCAGAAAAAAAATTGCATAAATAAATTGCAAAAAGAATTAATGTGCTGTACTGAGCCAATGCAAGATAAACTGAATCAAACCAATTTCAATTATCTCTTTAGGGTCCTGTCTAACCCATTTAGCTACTTACTAACTGTAGTTTTTGCTAGGGTTTGTCGAGTTAAGTGTTCTGTTCAAGTTAGATTTTCTAAACTTGACACTTAACTTGATTACTGTTTAAGTTGTATTTAGTGCCCCAATTACTGTAGATGCACTGACTTAAAGCATCTTGAATTAAGGCAAAGACCTAAGCATCTCAACCCATTCTATGTTATCAATCAACAGTACCCTAAGGTGCTTGTGAGATGCTGATCTATAGGTGCATGCAGTTCTAGGGTTAGGGCCTAGGCTAAGTCCATTTGTGAAAAAAGCCCTAGTTTTGAAGGGAGTAGTTTTTGAAAATAAAACTAAGTCGAAAAATAACAAGCTGTAAAAAAAACTAATTTTGAAATTCAATAAGGCAGTTTTAAAACTATTTTAAAAGCTAATTTTTCAAATCAAAAGAAACCAAAAATAGACTAAACTTATTCTACTACGCATAATCCTACTAATGATCAGATAGTTAAGGAGAGCAAATGATCTAACTTAATAAGTTAGCTGGTAAAAGAGAGAACCAGCACAGTCATACAGGTCAAGCATGAGTCAACCCTACTGAGTAGGGGTAGTCAAGTAGTCACTAGTACAATGCTAATCAAATCTAGGAGGAGGGACCAGGATGGTCAGAAGAGCTGGGATGCCATGTTCTGAGTAGTGACATCATCTCAGTGTATCGAGCATTATCTACTTCTCGATCAGCTCTTCGAGCGTCCATCTGCTCGAAGTGGAAAGCCTCGACCTCCTCTCGGAGGCTGTGGAGCTCTGTCTGCATCTGAGTGAAGCGATGGTCGATCGTCAGTGGTGGTGGCTCGTCTATGTGCGCACGAGCCTCGGCTGCCAGAACGGCCACATCGACATCAACCTCCTCATCTGAGTCAATCTGGGGTCCGGCTCTCTGACGTCTCCAAAACAAAACCCCGGTACCCGAAATCTCTATACCAGCTAGGGAGAAGTTCCTATAGCCTATCTCATCGAAGTCGGTTAATGCGGCCATCTCTCCCTCGGTAATGTTACGACCGTGGTGATGCAGAATGGAAGTGATGATGTGGCAATAGGGAGTGCGTACCCGCCCCTGCGTGGTAACACTGGATGCATGTAGGATCGCATGGAACATGTGTAGTCCAATGTCGATATCAAGCTGACGAGTCAGTGCGTATAGGACGAAGGTGTGAAATGGTCGCATGGTTGTGACGTCTCTAGTGGATAACGGCAGAATGCATCGAACAATAACTCTATATAGAGCGTAGTCCTGGACATGAAGGTCAACAGACTGAAATCGTCTAGCCAGGACGTTTCTAGCATGCGTATAGAAGTAGGAGTGTAGGGTGTCTAGGGTGATGTGAGAGTAGGGAGCATCAAAGGGAGGCTCCCTAGGAGGGTTGTTGGGACCGGGTGCATGTTGACATGGATACGGGTTCGTAATTTTAAAATTTAATTACGTGCAGCGGAAGATTTAGCATAAATAATTTCTCAAATTATTTTAACCACGTATCTAGCATGCAACCTTATATTGTGTAGACATGATCATAAATTAAAATTTTACAGAAAGTAAACTAATTTACTTGATACCTCGCGTAACTTGAAGTAAGGGACGAGATCCAACCGTAACGTCCCTTGGAAGCTCCGCCTCTATTCGCGTCCACGCCGAGTTCTCTTCGGGATGACTTCGCAAATCCATGAGTTTCGTGCCGACAAGAACTACTAGATTCTCCAAAGGCACGACAAGAATATCAAGAGAGAGAGATGAAAGCTAACCACCAAACGAAGAACGGAATCCATATTCCGGGAGGAAGGAAGGAGTCGCGATCCGCTTCTTCTTCTTCTTCGGCTTCTTCTTGGTGGAGGTGGCTCACGGCAACCCTAGGGGGAACCTCTAGGGCCGGCGCCCACATGAGGAGGGAGAGGGAGAGAAAGAGAGGAAAGGAGGATAGGCAAGAATCCTTGATCACTTGAATTAATTTCCAAGCCTTGCCTTTGCACCTTTATATAGTAGCCTCTTTATCGCCAAGTCTCCTTTTTAACGGAATAAATTTTTCATAAGAAATTTATCTTATAAATATTTCTATGAATTATTCCGTTAAGCCAAGTTTTTATTATAACTTAATTTATAATAAAAACAACCATGTCTCCCCTTTTATTATGGAATAAATTTTACAAGAAATTTATCTTATAAATTTCTTATGAATTATTCCGTTATGCCAAGTTTTTATTATAACTTAATTTATAATAAAAACAACCATGTCTCCCCTTTTATTATGGAATAAATTTTACAAGAAATTTTTCTTATCATGGAAAAATCAATTCATAATTGATTTTATAAAATAAAATAAACCAATCCATGGTTCATTTTAATTTCCATAAAAACAATAAATTTCTATAAATTTCTTTATCATGGTAAATCAATCCATTATTGATTTATAAAATAAAATAAACCAATCCAAGGTTTATTTTAATTTTCATTAAAATAATTCTCTTTATATAAATTTCTTTATCCATAATTTTATAAAACAAACCATGCGCGGTTTATTTTATAATTTGAACCAAACAATTTGGTTCTCCCTCTTATTGTGGCCGTCCAAACCAAAGAGGGTGGGGACCCTCTTTGGCCGGCCAAACCAATGTCGTAATCGTACGAATTAAACTCATTTAATTCGTCCAATAAGTCTTCAAAAGACTTAGCCATTTTATGCTTCCGATGCGTCTCTGAAAAATTCAGATTCGACTTATCTCTCTTGATCGGAAAATCTAATTTTCAACTCATTTTAAATCCCTCGGATTACTCGTAGTGCGTGTGACTAAATAGGCTTTCGATTTATGTTGACCGTCTATAATTATCCAATTATAGAACGATCATGAGTGGCACCTAGTAGTACATCATGATCCCCAATTAATCGAAAGATCAACGGTTGACCTCAGAAATAATTCTGAAACCCTTCAGCAGCTTTAATGAGTCGTGCCTCATTCCCTTCACCATCTTATACCCACTTGGTTCAGGACACGGTCTATGTGTGTCAGTCCCCACTAGGCTGTCTACGTCACACCTAGCTCAAGTAATGTCTTTCTCGTCCAACGGATTCTAATTACTCTCATGTCTTTCAAAGACTCTTACTCTGAACATGTCATGCTCTGGCCAGAGGCTTTGAGTAACAATCCGACGATAGGCCTTGGGTATACATCCCCTCGCAAGGAGTGGTAAATCCTTTGTAGGTTGTTCAAACATCTTCGGGCACTTCGGCTTATACCCAATCATCCTGGGTCCACACCTCCTTGGAGATGCTTGCTTAAGATGTCAAAGTATAAGTCTTCATGACCAAGATGACTTGAACACCTCAAGTCAAAGGAACATCGCACTTAAGCTGCAGTAAGAACTTCATTGACATATCTATATGTAGATTACCATATGAAGTTTTACAGCTAGTCACTCCAATGAATTAGTTCCCTTAACTAGCATTCATGTTTATCTCCGGACATCCCAATGTCACCAGCCAGTGAGAATCAGCTGATTAGAGAATAACCCATGCTAGTCTCAATAGAATTGATAGTGTCTGTATTTATCAATTCATCGACTAGGGACAATTTCAATACTTCACAATTGCACATGTAGAGATAATCACTAGATGTGAATTCATCACAAATTCTCTCATGCTGTGAGTTGTATTGCGGATATTCAGTAAATGAGTTTAAGATCTCAATCAAATACACGAACATGTATACTCAAATAGTGAATATTCATTTATTAAAGTAAATGATTACAATTATAAGGCGATTACCTTAGGACACTTCTCTCATATTACTATGTGCAATTGTGAAGTATTGAAATTGTCCCTAGTCGATGAATTGATAAACACAGACACTATCAATTCTGTTGAGACTAGCATGGGTTATTCTCTAATCAGCTGATTCTCACTGGCTGGTGACATTGGGATGTCCGGAGATAAACATGAATGCTAGTTAAGGGAACTAGTTCATTGGAGTGACTAGCTGTAAAACTTCATATGGTAATCTACATATAGATATGTCAATGAAAGTTCTTACTGCAGCTTAAGTGCGATGTTCCTTTGACTTGCGGTGTTCAAGTCATCTTGGTCACGGAGACTTATACTTTGACATCTTAAGCAAGCATCTCTAAGGAGGTGTGGACCCAGGATGGTTGGGTATAAGCCGATGTGCCCGAAGATGTTTGAACAGCCTACAAAGGATTTACCACTCCTTGCGAGGAGATGTATACCTAAGGCCTATCATCGGATTGTTACTCGAAGCCTCTGGCCAGAGCATAACATGTTCCGAGTATGAATCTCTAGGAAACATGAGAGTAATTAGAATCCGTTGGACGAGAAAGACATTACTTGGGCTAGGTGTGACGTAGTCAGCCTAGTGGGGACTGACACACATAGATCGTGTCCTGAACCAAGTGGGTATAAGATGGTGAAGGGATGAGGCACGATTCATTTGAGCTGCTGAAGGGTTTCAGAATAATTTCTGAGGTCAACCGTTAATCTTTCGATTAATTGGGGATCATGATGTACTACTAGGTGCCGCTCATGATCGTTCTATAATTGATGAATTATAGACGGCCAACATAAATCGAAAGCCTATTTAGTCACACGCATTACAAGTAATCCGAGGGATTTAAAACGAGTTGAAAATTGGATTTTCCGATCAAGAGAGATTAGTCGAATCTGAATTTTTCAGAGACGCATCGGAAGCATAAAATGGCTAAGTCTTTTGAAGACTTATTGGACAAATTAAATGAGTTTAATTCGTACGGTTACGACATTGGTTTGGTCGGCCAAAGAGGGTGGCTCTTTGATTTGGCCGACCACAATAAGAGGGAGAACCAAATTGTTTGGTTCAAATTATAAAATAAACCGCGCGTGGTTTGTTTTATAAAATTATGGATAAAGAAATTTATATAAAGAGATTTATTTTCATGGAAATTAAAATAAACCTTGGATTGGTTTATTTTATTTTATAAAATCAATAATGGATTGATTTACCATGATAAAGAAATTTATAGAAATTTATTCTTTTTATGGAAATTAAAATTGTTAGTGATATGAGAGAAGTGTCCTAAGGCAATCGCCTTATGATTGTAAATATTTATTTTAATAAATGATAATTCACTATTTGAGTATACATGTTTGTATTTGATTGGGATCTTAAACTCATCTACTGAATGTCCGCAATACAACTCACAGCATAAGAGAATTTGTGATGGGATCACAACTAGTGATTATCTCTAAATGTGCAAATGTGAAGTATTGAAAATATCCCTAGTCGATGAATTGATAAATACGGACACTATCAATTCTGTTGAGACTAGCATGGGTTATTCTCTAATCAGCTGATTCTTAATGGCTGGTGACATTGGGATGTCCGGAGATAAACATGGATGCTAGTTAAGGGAACTAGTTCATTGGAGTGACTAGCTGTAAGACTTCATATGGTTATCTATATAGATATGTCAATGAAGTTCTTACTACGGCTTAAGTGCGATGTTCCTTTGACTTGCGGTGTTCAAGTCATCTTGGTCATGGAGACTTATACTTTAACATCTTAAGCAAGCATCTCCAAGGAGGTGTGGACCCAGGATGATTGGATATAAGCCGAAGTGCCCGAAGATGTTTGAACAGCCTACAAAGGATTCACCACTCCTTGGGAGGAGATGTATACCCAGGCCTATCGTCGGATTGTTACTCAAAACCTTTGGCCAGAGTATATCATGTTTGGAGTGCGAGTCTCTAAAATACATGAGAGTAATTAGAAATCCAAAGGACGAGAAAGACACTACTTGGGCTAGGTGTGACGTAGTCTGCCTAGTGGGGACTGACACAAATAAACCGTGTCCTGAATCAAGTGGGTATAAGATGGTGAAGGGAATGAGGCACGATTCATTAGAGCTGCTGAAGGGTTTCAGAATGATTTCTTCTGAGGTCAAACCGTTGATCTTTCGATTAATTGGGGGTCATGATGTACTACTAGGTGCCACTCATGATCGTTCTATAATTTGTTGATTATAGACGGCCAACATAAATATAAAACATATTTAGTCACACGCATTACGAGTAATCCGAGGGATTTAAAACGAGTTGAAAATTGGATTTTCCGATCAAGAGAAATAAGACGAATCTGAATTTATCAGAGGAGCAATGGAAGCTAAAAATGGCTAAGTCTTTTGAAGGCTTATTGGGCGAATTAAATGAGTTTAATTCGCGATCGGTTCGGCTTGGTTTGGCCGGCCAAAGAGGGTGCCAAACCCCTTGGGTTGGCCGACCACATTAAAGGGAAGAAACCAATTTAATTGGTTTAATTAATAAAATAAATCTAGTGCGATTTGTTTTATAAATTATGGATAAATAAATTTGTGTAAAGAAATTTATATAAATAAATTTATAGAAATTTATTCTTTTTATGGAAATTAAAATGATCCATGAAATGGTTTATTTTAATTTTATAAAATCAATTATGAATTGATTTTTCCATAATAAGAAAGTTTATAAATTTCTTATAAAATTTATTCCATAATAAAAGGGGAGATTAATTAGTTTTATTATAAAGTTAGTTATAATAAAATTCATAAGAGAATTTATAAGATAAATTTCTTATGATAACTAATTAGTTTTATTATAAAGTTAGTTATAATAAAACTTAATTTAAACGGAATAATTCATAAGAAAATTTATAGGATAAATTTCTTATGATAACTAATTAGTTTTATTATAAAGTTAGTTATAATAAAACTTGGTTTAAACGGAATAATTCATAAGAGAATTTATAGGATAAATTTCTTATGATAACTAATTCCGTTATTTCCGTTAAGAGGGAGACTTGTTGGCAAGGGAGATGCTACTATATAAAGGAACCAAAGGCAAGCCCTTAGTTCTAATCGAAATAGCGATCAAGAGATTAACTCTCTCCCTCTCTCTCTCTTATTCTCTTCTCCCTCTCTTCCCCTTAGGGCCGGCGCCCTCCTTGAAGATTAGGGCCGGCTCCCCTTGTCCAAGTTAGGGCCGGCGCACCCTCATCCCTCCAAGTGGTTGGCGTGAGCAAGGATCACCAAGGAGAAGCCAAACAAGAAGAAGAAGAAGCGGATCACAACCCTCTCTTCCCGGAATTTTGATTCCGTTACTTCGGTGGTTAGTTTCCTAATTTTTCTCTTGTACATCTAGTTGTGCCTTTAGAGAATCTAGTAGTTCTCGTCGGCACAAAACTCGTGATTTTGCGAAGTCATCCCGAAGAGAACTCGGCGTGGACGCAAATAGAGGCGAAGCTTCCAAGGGACGCTACGGTTGAATCTCGTCCCTTACTTCGAGTTACGCGAGGTACTTAGTAAATTAGTTTACTTTTTCCGTAAAGTTTTATTTTATGATTATGTCCACACACCATAAGGTTGCATGCTAGATACGAGGTTAGAATAATTTGTGAAATTATTTTATGCTAATTCTTCCGCTGCACGTAAAAATTTAGAATTTTACGAACCCGTATCCTTGTCAACATGCACCCGGTCCCAACAAAAATGAACCATGGATTGGTTTATTTTATTTTATAAAATCAATTATGAATTGATTTTTCCATGATAAGATAAATTTATAAGATAAATTTCTTGTAAAATTTATTCCATAATAAAAGTGGAGACATGGTTGTTTTTATTATAAATTAAGTTATAATAAAAACTTGGCATAAAGGAATAATTCATAAGAAATTTATAAGATAAATTTCTTGTAAAATTTATTCCATAATAAAAGGGGAGACATGGTTGTTTTTATTATAAATTAAGTTATAATAAAAACTTGGCATAACGGAATAATTCATAGAAAAATTTATAAGATAAATTTCTTATGAAAAATTTATTCCGTTAAAAAGGAGACTTGGCGATAAAGAGGCTACTATATAAAGGTGCAAAGGCAAGGCTTGGAAATCGATTCAAGTGATCAAGGATTCTTGCCTAGCCTCCCTTCCTCTCCTTTTCTCCCTCTCCCTCTTCTAAGGCCGGCTACCCTCTCCCTCTTCTAGGGCCGGCTGCCCTCACCTCCTTTGCCGTGAGCCACCTCCACCAAGAAGAAGTCGAAGACGAAGAAGAAGCGGGCGCAACTCCTTCCTTCCTCCCGGAATCCGGATTTCGTTCTTCGTTTGGTCGTTAGCTTTCATCTCTCTCTCTTGATATTCTTGTCGTGCCTTTGGAGAATCTAGTAGTTCTTATTGGCACGAAACTCGTGGCTTTGCGATGTCATCCCGAAGAAAACTCGGCGTAGACGCGAATAGAGGCGGAGCTTCTAAGGGACACTACGGTTGGATCTCGTCCCTTACATCGAGTTACGTGAGGTATTAAGTAAATTAGTTTACTTTCTGCAAAATTTTAATTTATGATCATGTCTACACAATATAAGGTTGCATGCTAGATACGTGGTTAAAATAATTTGTGAAATTATTTATGCTAAACCTTCCGCTGCATGTAATTAAATTTTAAAATTACGAACCCGTATCCATGTCAACATGCACCCGGTCCCATCAGTGGTATCAGAGCCGGTTAGTGCTCGACATAATCATATAATTGTTTTGTGGAAAACTTTGTCATGATCTCAATTTTGGAAAATTTTTCAATTATGGAAACTTTCCAATTATGATAAATTTTAGATTTAGGAATTTCAAAGTTTGGAAATCCTCATGGAATTTCGCAAACTTATGAAATATCCTAGTTTCTGAAATTTTATGATAATTGTGAAAACTTCCCATTTTTGGAAACTTTCTAATTTTTGAAATTTCCTATTTTGGAAATTTTCCAATTTTGGAAATATGTAAATTTTCTTTGTACCAGAAACTTACAATTATTCTGAAAACCTATTATGAAATCTCGTAATTTTGGGCACTTTTTTTCAAGAAAGTCTAGACAAATTTATGGATTGTTAATTGACAATTAAATTTGAATTGGTTTTAAATTATTAACAAAATTCTTTATTTTGGATTGAGCCTCGGGGAGCCGTCCAATTTAAAGTTAGTTGTTGTAATTTAATTTCCTATTTTGAATAAAATTGTCATGTTTAATTTGGTTACCCCTCGGGGAGCGGACTAAATTAGATTTACAACAAATTCCTTTTTTTTGGGTATCTGAGCCTCGAGGAGCCACCCAAAGAAAATAATTTGTTGAAATTAATAAATCCATAAATAAAATATGTAATCAAATCTTGGAAATTTTGAGGTGATTCTCAAACGATAATTTCCTTATTTGATTTAAGAGGTGATGCTCTTACATATTGTTGTCTCCAAAATTAATTAGGAAAATGGTTTCCTATAGAGTTTTCTTAAATAAGATTTTCATGAAAATAATATGTGGTTGAATTAAGGGAATCTGTCTCTTAATTTAATAAGATTTGATTTAGAGAAATCAAAGTCTTAAACATATTATTTCCGAAATTGATTATGACAATTTAGGAAATTATTTCCCAAAATAATTCCTTAAATAAAGTATGATATTAGAATTAGGAAATCCGGTTCCTAATTCAATTAATGAGACTTGATAAATTAAGTCACATACATACTTTATTAAGGAAATCGTTAGTACATGACATAATTATATGTCATAAATGTGCTTAGAAAAGAAAGGATGAGACCTAAAACCCCTTACAAAATATTAAGGCCAACACCTTCCATTAATATGGTTAGAACCGGAGTTTTGTTTCTCGTTTGGGTTGATGGACACATCCATGCCCGGCTTGAACCTCAACATGTTCAAACCATGGAATTAGTTTATGATTAATATAGTTGGAGTCAGAGGTCAATTCTTAGTTTTGGTTGTTGGACACATCCAAGCCTGACTAAATGGTTGAATGAGCTCCAACCATATTAAAACTATTTCTTGATTAATGGGTCAGTCTTAAGCTTGGAGCATCGATTTGTTGTGCCACAGCCAAGGTCGATGTAAAGAGAGGTGCAGTTGGGTGCTATGTATATTGTTGCATACTTGTTAATGAGTTAACAACCCAATGATTTATGCAAACATTCAATTAGTTGATAGCATAAAGTGATAGTTACATATATGTGATATGTAATCGGTATAATTACCTACCTTCATAGCTAAGAATCACTTGATGGCCATAGTCATGGTTATTCTTATCTATGGTTGGATATCAACCTATTTGGAGGTGTTCCTACGATCTCCCGAATTGATAAAAGGCGTTATTCAATTCGATAAATAAATAGGATTTAATTAATGTATGTTGATGCATTCTTTATCATTCTTCTCACATAAGCTCAATTTGTATTTCTAGGATAATCACTCGATCATGTCTTCTCTGAATTTGCGTTCCATTTTGGACACCAATAAACTGACTGGGCCAAACTTCATGGACTGGCTTCGAAACCTGAGGATAGTCCTCAAGGCAGAGAAGCTTGCTTATGTCCTTGAAGATCAACTTCCCAATCATACTCCAGAAAATGCAACTCCAGACCAGTTAGTGGCCTATCAGAAACATGTGACCGATTCTGAACTTGCGAGTTGCATCATGCTAGCCGCTATGGTACCTGAGCTACAAAAGCAGCTTGAGCATATGGATGCTTATACCATCATCTTCCATCTTCATGAGTTATTTGACGAGCAGGCAAGATCCGAAAGGTTCGAGGTCTCTAGACTCCTCTTCACCTCTAAGATGCAGGAAGGCACTTCTATTTCACAGTTTGTGTTGAAGATGTTGGTGTATATTGAGCGACTGAGCACACTCGGTTTTGTAATGGATTATGAACTATGTATTGACTTAATTCTGCATTGTTTGCCCAAAAGTTATTCACAATTTGTGATGAACTATCGGATGAACAAGCTGGAAACTACCATTCCTGAGTTGCTCAACCTGCTAAAGACTATAGAGCCTTCTGTGAAGCAGGATCAAAAGACGGTACTGTTAGTTGGTACCTCAATGAAAGGTTCTAAGAGGAAGGCCAAAGAACAGAATTAGGGAAAGAAGAAAAAGGCTAAAAAGACTGAAAAGACACCAAAAGGCACTTGCCATCATTGCGGCAAGAAGGGTAACTGGCGAAGAAACTGCAAGGTTTATCATGAGTCCTTGAAGAAGAAGGCATCCGATGCCCCATCCTCTTCAGGTATCTTCGTTATTGAATGTCACTCTATTTCCTCAAATACCTGGGTACTTGATACTGGGTGTAGCTCACATATATGTAATGACATACAGGGGCTAAGGAATAGAAGAAGACTCGTCAAGGGAGAAGCAAATTTGCGAGTTGGAAATGGAGCAAAGATTGCTGCTGTTGCCATTGGAACATATTTGCTAAAGCTCCCTACTGGACGTGTCTTAGAATTAGATAATTGTTATTTTGTTCCTTCATTAATAAAGAACATTGTATCTATTTCATGTTTGAATGAAAAGGGTCATCATTTAACTTTAGTAACAATTGTTGTTACATAACTTTAAATGGCGTTCTTTATGGGACTGGAACT
>JAGFNQ010002311.1:219896-260737 GCA_024364735.1 Boesenbergia rotunda | reverse complement strand
GCTGTCAAGACAATCCTTAAGTACTTAAGAAGAACTAAGGATGTGTTCCTAATATATGGAGAAGGAGATATGGTAATAAGTGGGTATACAGATGCCAGTTTCCAGACAGATAAGGATGACTCCAAATCTCAGTCTGGATACGTATTTACTTTGAATGGAGGCGCAATAAGTTGGAAGAGTTCCAAACAAGACACCGTAGCGGATTCTACCACGGAAGCAGAATATATCGCAGCTTCGGAAGCAGCAAATGAAGCAGTCTGGATCAAGAAGTTTGTCTCCGAACTTGGTGTGGTTCCAACCATTGATGAAGCAGTGCCGGTTTACTGCGACAACAATGGAGCTATTGCACAAGCAAAGGAACCAAGGTCTCATCAGCGATCCAAACACGTGCTTCGCCGCTATCATCTGATCAGAGAGATTATAAGTAGGAATGATATACAAATTGAGAAAATTCCCACTGAAAGCAATTTAGCGGATCCTTTAACTAAGGCCTTGCCTCAGAGCAAGTTTGAGGGACATGTTAGAGCCTGTGGTATTGGATACCGTAGCGATTGGCATAGGCCAAGTGGGAGTTTGTTAAAGATATGAGAGAAGTGTCCTAAGGCAATCGCCTTATGATTGTAAACATTTATTTTAATAAATACAAATTCACTTGTATGTGATTGGATCTTAAACTCATCTACTGAATGTCCGTAATACAATTCACAGCATAAGAGAATTTGTGATGGGATCACAACTAGTGATTATCTCTAAATGTGCAATTGTGAAGTATTGAAAATATCCCTAGTCGATGAATTGATAAAAACGGACACTATCAATTCTGTTGAGACTAGCATGGGTTATTCTCTAATCAGCTGATTCTCACTGGCTGGTGACATTGGGATGTCCGGAGATAAACATGGATGCTAGTTAAGGGAACTAGTTCATTGGAGTGACTAGCCGTAAAACTTCATACGGTAATCTACATATAGATATGTCAATGAAGTTCTTACTGCAGCTTAAGTGCGATGTTCCTTTGACTTGCGGTGTTCAAGTCATCTTGGTCATGGAGACTTATACTTTAACATCTTAAGCAAGCATCTCCAAGGAGGTGTGGACCTAGGATGATTGGGTATAAGCCGAAGTGCCCGAAGATGTTTGAACAACCTACAAAGGATTCACCACTCCTTGCGAGGAGATGTATACCCAGGCCTATCGTCGGATTGTTACTCAAAGCCTCTGGCCAGAGCATATCATGTTTAGAGTATGAGTCTCTTAAATACATGAGAGTAATTAGAAATCCAAAGGACGAAAAAGTCACTACTTGGGCTAGGTGTGACGTAGTCAGCCTAGTGGGGACTGACACACACAGACCATGTCCTGAACCAAGCGGGTATAAGATGGTGAAGGGAATGAGGCACGATTCATTAGAGCTGCTGAAGGGTTTTAGATTTACTTCTGAGGTCAACCGTTGATCTTTCGATTAATTGGGGGTCATGATGTACTACTAGGTGCCACTCATGATCGTTCTATAATTTGTTGATTATAGGCGCCGAGTAACGCTCCCTTTGGTTTAGGCTTACCCCCGGAGCGTGGTTCGCCATGCGTCGGCGGGAAGCCAAACCTAGAGGGGTATCGGGGAATGGGTATCTGAGCTTGGGCCAACCTAATCCTGAAGTGCGTGGGCCGCCACGCGTCCAACTAGGGACCTTGACCCGATTGACTCCTATCTGGTGGGTCTCCCTGCCCCACTAACCGCTTTCCCTCTGACTAGGCGCCAGGCTGCCGGGCCAGGCTATACGCAAGCTGGCCCAGGATCATAAGCATCCCTCTCAAGTCTAGTCGAAGGAGGTACGCAGTCCGACTGACTGGACCCCAACTCTGGCTCGAGCTTGGTGCGCCTGAGCAATCGGGCTTTGCATAGAGGAATCGTCTGCTAGGGCACCCATCCCCTCGGGATCCTTTGAAATCCTGACGTATCTTCTCTTTAATTGTCGCCCCTAGTTTCGTAGGGCTCGCGTCCGTAAGCCATTTGCGCCCGCATACCGAAGGATATGTCATCATCCATCGCGAATGTTCCACCCACACCTGTATTCTGCGGCCTTTGAACATGGCCCGAGCCTGATCAAATGGCTCCGGCATGGCCTCCCGTTTCTCCCCGTTCTTCATCGAATGACCGACGTCCCTCGTCCGTTCCCATAAGTAGGCCTTTCATCCGCCCATCCTTTTTACTACATTCAGGCCTCCGCCTTGTTTTCCGCCGCTTTGAGCTCTGCTGAGGCTCCGCCAGCTTCTCTTCCGCGACCTTCTTCTCCGGTGACTCTCTCCATTGGTCAGTTTCTTCTTTCCTTCTTATCTGATGGCTTCTCCCTCTTCGTCTTCCTCCCCTTCTTTGCCATGGTACTCCGCCATGGAAATTGATCTCACTGCCCATGACCTGGAACAAATCTGGTCAGACTTTTTAATCCCCTCCGGCCATCAACTGCGCCTTCCCAAGTCGACTGATCGGCCTGATTCTGCCCCCCTGGGCTATCTCACTTTGTCCCGAGACCATCTACAAGCCGGCCTCCGCTTTCCCATTCATCCCTTCCTTTCAGCTGTCTGCGACTACTTTCAAATTCCCTTACCTCAATTGGCTCCCAACGTCATGTTGGGACCGGGTGCATGTTGACATGGATACGGGTTCGTAATTTTAAAATTTAATTACGTGCAGCGGAAGATTTAGCATAAATAATTTCTCAAATTATTTTAACCACGTATCTAGCATGCAACCTTATGTTGTGGAGACATGATCATACATTTAAAATTTTGCAGAAAGTAAACTAATTTACTTAATACCTCGCGTAACTCGTAGAAAGGGACGAGATCCAACCGTAGCGTCCCTTGGAAGCTCCGCCTCTATTCGCGTCCACGCCAAGTTTTCTTCGGGATGACTTCGCAAAGCCACGAGTTTCGTGCCGACAAGAACTACTAGATTCTCCAAAGGCACGACAAGAATATCAAGAGAGAGAGATGGAAAACTAACCATCAAACGGAGAAACGGAATCAAGATTCCGGGAGGAAGGAAGGAGTCGCGACCCGCTTCTTCTTCTTCTTCGGCACCTTCTTGGTGGAGGTGGCTCACGGCAACCCTAGGGAGATCCTCTAGGGCCGACGCCCACTTGATGAGGGAGAGGGAGAGAAGGAGAGGGAGAGAGGCTAGGCAAGAATCCTTGATCTCTTGAATTAATTCCAAGCCTTGCCTTTGCACCTTTATATAGTAGCCTCTTTATCGCCAAGTCTCCTTTTAACGGAATAAATTTTTCATAAGAAATTTATCTTATAAATTTTTCTATAAATTATTCCGTTATGCCAAGTTTTTATTATAACTTAATTTATAATAAAACAAACTATGTCTCCCCTTTTATTATGGAATAAAATTTTACAAGAAATTTGTTATATAAATTTTTCTTATCATGGAAAAATTAATTCATAATTGATTTTATAAAATAAAATAAACCAATCCATGGTTCATTTTAATTTCCATAAAAAAGAATTAATTTGTTTATATAAATTTCTTTATATAAATTTCTTTATCCATAATTTTATAAAACAAATCACGCTCGATTTATTTTACAATTTAAACCAAAAACTTGGTTCTCCCTTTTATTGTGGCCGGCCAAACCAAAGAGGGTGGGGACCCTCTTTGGCCGGCCAAATCCAAGTCATTTCCTTACGAATTAAACTCATTTAATTCGTCCAATAAGCCTTTAAAAGACTTAGCCATTTTAAGCTTCCGATGCGTCTCTGATAAATTCTTATTCGACTTATCTCTCTTGATCGAAAAATCTAATTTTCAACTCGTTTTAAATCCCTCGGATTACTCGTAGTGCGTGTGACTAAATAGGCTTTCGATTTATATTGGCCGTCTATAATCAACCAATTATAGAACGATCATGAGTGGCACCTAGTAGTACATCATGACCCCTAATTAATCGAAAGATCAACGGTTGACCTCAGAAATAATTCTGAAACCCTTCAGCAGCTTTAATGAGTCGTGCCTCATTCCCTTCACCATCTTATACCCACTTGGTTCAGGACACAGTCTAGGCTGACTACGTCACACCTAGCCCAAGTAATGTTTTTCTCGTCCAACGGATTCTAATTACTCTCATGTTTCTGAGATATTCATACTCAGATCATGTGATGCTCTGGCCAGAGGCTTTGAGTAATAATCCGACGATGGGCCTTGGGTATACATCTCCTCGCAAGGAGTGGTGAATCCTTTGTAGGCTGTTCAAACATCTTCGGGCACATCGGCTTATACCCAATCATCCTGGGTCCACACCTCCTTGGAGATGCTTGCTTAAGATGTCAAAGTATAAGTCTTCATGACCAAGATGACTTGAACACCACAAGTCAAAGGAACATCGCACTTAAGCTGCAATAAGAACTTCATTGACATATCTATATGTAGATTACCATATGAAGTTTTACAGCTAGCCACTCCAATCAACTAGTTCCCTTAACTAGCATTCATGTTTATCTCCGGACATCCCAATGTCTCCAGCCAGTGAGAATCAGCTGATTAGAGAATAACCCATGCTAGTCTCAACAGAATTGATAGTGTCCGTATTTATCAATTCATCGACTAGGGACAATTTTAATACTTCACAATTGCACATGTAGAGATAATCACTAGTTGTGAATTCATCACAAATTCTCTCATGCTGTGAATTGTATTGCGGACATTCAGTAAATGAGTTTAAGATCTCAATCAAATACACGAACATGTATACTCAAATAGTGAATATTCATTTATTAAAGTAAATGATTACAATCATATGGCGATTGTCTTAGGACACTTCTCTCATATTTTTAACACGTCATACGCCTGATGTGTGGCTCGGTCATCATCTTTTCATTGTACAAGATTCCCATGGAACCCGAGAATTTTCACTACCTTTTCTATCCCAAGCAACAGGAGTCGGGCGACTTCTTCTTCTAAGCCCGAGCCAAAGCTTCCTTCCTCTTGCATCTTCCTTCTTCTAACAAGGGAAGGAAAGAGCGTTACTTTTTCATTGGGCCCATCTTAGCCCCGGGTTGGCCCAAAACTTGGATCGAGGAACTTCCTATTTCCGATCTTCTCCCTAGGCACTATCGCACCTCCGCGCCCTACCAGAATGTCACCGTTGAGCTAGAGGGTAGGCACTTTCATGGGGGACATCTGCTGAAGGAGGGGATTCTTTCCACCTTTGGTCTTAGACCCAGCCCGGTCCCTTCACTATCCGTAGTCGGTAAGTCTTACTGTACCTTCCCCGCACACTCTTTAATTATGTCTAAGCTTATTTTATTCTCGAAGTTCCCCTGCTGTTATTCGCGTATGTGAGGAAAGGCTTCAGATTAGATGAGGTCGAGCTGCGGACCCGGGTAGCCGCCGAGTTGGCGACCAGGAGAGGTGCTTCGGCGGAGGGTGCTTTAGCGAACCCGACTGCCCCGGAGTCAGTTCCCACCGCCTCTGAGACAGCCCCACCTGCAACCGCCAAGCCACACACTCCTTCCAAGCGTCAACGAGCGTCTTCCCCGACAGGGGGCTCGTCTCGTCCTTCTTCCAGCAAACATCTGGAGAAGAAGAAGAACAGAAAGAAGGGAGCGGCTCCCGATTCAGGAGCCCCTTCTACCTCCACTGCCATCATTCCCTTTGTGGCCTCTGCCGTTGATCCTTTTGCTATCGTACCAGTTGTTAGTTGTACAGCGGAAACAATAATAAAGAAAACAAACAACGCTAACACAAAGAATTTACTTGGTATCCACCCCTGTCGGGTGACTAATCCAAGTATCCATCGGTGGATCATTCCCCGAATAACCTCCGGCTAACCCTCGTTGCTCCTTATGGGTGGAGAAACCTCGCCACAATACCTTGGACACGATCTGGGCACAAAAGACTACTAACTCACTTTACCCAAGCGAGTTTCGTCAAGAAAACCAACCCTAACCGAGTCCTCTTTAAATAGAACTCGGGCTGGAAAATGCGCTGGCAGTTGACTGGTCCCAGGGCAGTCGACTGCCACCACTCAGATTCGACCGTTGACATCCCAACGTTCGAATTCTGGTGACTTACCAATCGACTGCCAAAATGGCAGTCGACTGGTCCAGGGTCCAGAACCTACTGTGAGTTTTGGCAGTCGACTGGACAACCCCCAGTCGACTGCCCAGCTTACAACAGCACTCCTACTCACTCTCTTGACCCTCCTCCACACGTGCCTTCAGGGCCACTCCTTTTGCTTGCCCCTTGAAGTCCTCTTCCACCGGCTGTCATCCCTCGGATGCGCATGTGATAACTAGCATTTTATGTCATTTTATTTTCTCATTTATTTAGCATTTTTTATCCTCTCGTACGTTTAAATCATGTTTATATCATATTTTACGATTAGGATCTATTTTTGGAGCAAATTATAATTTCCTCTAATTTTGGTATTATTTCATGATTTTTGTAGGGAATTAATGATTGACCTTGGACCAAGGCTTGGATCCAAGAAATTGGACCTATGGTCTAATTTTGCTGGGCTTGGTTGAATGGGTTGGACTGAACCCAGGCTGAATCGAACTGCTGGGGAGCTAGTCTGAACCCATGGCTTGGTCTGAACCCATGGCTTGGCTGAACCAAGGGCTGGGTTAAGTGGGCTGCTGGGCTTGGGCTAAACTCATGGGGCTGAGCACACACAAGGGCTGAACCCATGCGCACAAAGGGGGAGGATCTGACTCTCCACTCGACATCTCACAGACGCTCGATCTTCTCACACACGTGGCGACGATCTCCTCCATCGACCACCAAGGGCCGGCGGTTTCCTCTCTCCACCTCACTGCCGCCGGCTGACCGATCATCCACCTTCCATCTCTCTTCTTCCCCTTCTCTACTTCTCAAGGATCACGCAAGCTCCGGCCGACAATCCACCATCCGGAAGCCCTAGAGACGTGACCCCTCTACTCCATCTTCTTCTCCACTTCTTTACAGCCGCCGCACAAGCTAGGGCTCCTCTCCATCTCTCTCGATCCCACTCCCATCCGTGAACCCTAGAAATGCCCGACTGCTCCCCTTCACTTCTTTTCCTTCTTCACAGCAGCACCTCCGGCCAGTAGTACCTCCTCACAGGATGCCACCATTCCTCTTCACAGCCGAGTTTGGCAGCTCCTCCATCCTTCATCCGGCAGCAGTTCATCCGATCCAGCAGCACATCAGATTGTTTGATTTGTTCTTGAATGTTTGTTATGTGTTTGATGATGAATGCTTGTATTGATGCTTGATTCCCCATGTTTGAATTGCACATACTGTGATTGAATTCTTTCATGCCTAACATATGTTCGTTGAAATGCTCCAACCAATTGTCTTAGTTTAATTTCGCATTTTCTCAGTTTAGATTCTTGCTACGCTTTATTAATTGAATGTTTCAAGTCTCTCTTATATTTTAAGTATGCAATTAGGTTAGATTAGGTTAAGTTTCATTAATGCTCTAATTTCGTAAACGCTTCCTTTATGTTGCCTTTCGTTTCCTTGTCAAGTTAAGTTAGGTTAGATTAGATTTCTTTAATGCTGTAGGTTTTGCTCCATATTTAGTTTCGTCAATATTTTATTTCAAGTTGCCATTTTCTTTTCTGCAAGTATAGTTTAGATTAGGTTAGATCTCCTTTACTCGCATTGTCTTTCCTTAATTAGGATTACATTTCATACTTACTTGCTATTCCATTTCGTAGTCTTAGCTTCCAAATCCAAACCCCCAGTTTAATATCCAAAATCCAAAAGCAATAACATCAGATCCTAAGATTTATTAACCTATCATTACATTCCTTGAGAGAGACGACTCGAGTTACTCTATACTGCATTAGTTTAGAGGAGTTCGATACTTTGATTGTGTTTGAAACCGTAACATGACTAAAACCGGTTATCAGCATGCAAGTCCTCGACTTGCCTCCATGCCACCCTTCACGTGTGCCCTTTGAAGTCCACTTCCCGGCTTGCCCTTGGAGTCCTCCTCCCTCGGCTCTTGTCCCTTGCCTCAGCTGACTCTTCACCAGCAGCCTTGACTATTGCCTTCGCGCCCTCTTCATCTTCAGCCCTCATCCCTCGGATGCACACAAGCCTCCAGCTTGTCTCTAAGATCGTTGCCGTACGCCAGAGGGGGGGGGGTGAATAGCGTTTCGAACTCTTTCTTGAATCTGCGTTGTTATTAGCACAGCGGAATATACAATAAACAACAAAAACAACGCTAACAATACCAGATTTAGTTGGTATCCACCCCGGTCGGGTGACTAATCCAACAATCCTTCGGCGGATCAAACCCCAGATAACCTCCGGCTAGAACTCGTCGCTCCTTGTGGGTGGAGAAACCTCGCCACAACACCAAGGACACTTAGAGAACAAAGTAGACTACTATCTTACCTTAGCCAAGCAAGATTCGTCAAGAAACTCAGCCACCACGAAGTCCTCTTTAAATAGGACTCGGGGTTGATTTCTCGCTACCAGTCGACTGCCCCCAGGGCAGTCGACTGGGGTCAGTCAACTGGTGCCAGCCAAATTCGACCGTTGACAACCCCAACGTTCGAATTTGCCAGCTCACCAGCCACCTACCAGTCGACTGCCCCCAGGGCAGTCGACTGGTCCCTAGCTGAACCTCTTCCCGAGTACATTCACACAGCACTCGATCCTCACGACTCGACTGACTCCTCCGCAGCCTCGACTGTTGCCTTCGCGCCCTCTTCATCTTCGGCCCTCGTCCCTCAGATGCGCACGCAAACCTCCAGTTTTCCTCCATGCCACCCTTCACGTACGCCTCGAAGTCCGCGCCCATCAGCTCATCGTCCCTGCACTCCATGGTCCCTCAGATGCACACGCCAGCCTCCAACTGGCCTCCATGCCATCCTTCACTGTACCGAGGCCGTCCAGTCAAGTCTATATGTGTAACCTGTACAACCTGCACACTCAACATACACATATAAGAACACAAGGGAAAACCTAACTTAAACCCTTTGCCCAAACATCAAAACCTATGGCCATTCCGGACCATCTTAGCGCCGATTGCTCCAACAATCTCCCCCTTTTTGATGTTTGGCAATCCGTTTAAGTTAGGGAAATAAGATAGTAGTCAATAGCAAAAACCATGCTAAAACAAATGCATATGCAATGCAAAAATGGATCCTATCCCAAGGCATCCCACACCTAACCCTTCAAGTTAGAATTTTCTACACCTAGCCCTCCAAGCTAGGACTTTTACCCACCTAACTCTCCAAGTTAGGATTTTTCACCAAAATGGGCTTTTTAAAGCTTTTCCCAAGCTCCCCCTACACTGGACTTACAAAGGCTTTTTAAAAACCACTCCAAGGTTCCCCTTACGTCAAGAATGGAGCAACCATGCTCCCCCTTAATCTTAGTAAAAACCTCTCCAAGGTTCCCCTTACGCCAAGAATGGAGCAACCATGCTCCCCCTTAATCTTAGCTCCCCCTAAACCTAGGGTTTCTAGTAAAGGTAAGTTTAGTTTCCCAACTTAAACCCAAACTTCTCCCCCTTTGCCATACATCAAAAAGACCCCAATAATATCCCAATTATTGGTTCTTTTAATCCCCAATGATCCTAAACACAGTGTACTAGACCCCCATACACATGTTTCTTATCACTTGGACCCAAGTCAGCTGCTGGACACCCACACCAGCCCTGACCAGTCGACTGCCCCCAGGGCAGTCGACTGATACTCTGATAATTAGTTTTCTGGCCGAATTTCAGAAACGCGCCAGAAATTTCACAAATCTCCAAAATTTTCCAAATTTTGTGGAGAACTTTGTGGTACCCATGCCTACTTAGAAAAAATACATTTCACCATGTATCTATCCCCATTTCCAAGTTTGGTACAAAACCCAAAAGTTTTCTTATGGAAATTAAGGCAAATAGGAGACAACCTCCCCCTTAACCCATGCCTTCTCCCAATTTTCATTTTTCCCAGGTCAAGTTCTACCCAACTTAACCTCCTAAACACCATGTTGAGTTATCCCCAACCCAACATTCGAGTTCTTTCCCTTTTGGACACCATTAAGGCTTGCTCCCAAGCAACCTTCCCCTTAGTGCCAAAAAGAACTCAACAACACTCTAAGATATTCTAAAGTTTGCAAACACACTTGCTTGGATATACCCAATCCTAAAAACATATGATATCATGAAAATATCAAGTGTGTTTGACTTTTGGTACACATCTAAATTCCTTAAAAGATTTGGCATTTTGAAATCAAGTCATTATTCCTTGTGTTTGCTTCTTCTAACCCTTTCAAATTGACATAAGGAATTGTCCTCAACTCTAAGGTTTATCCATAATTCCAAGTGTTTCTGGAAAACCCTTCAGAAATCACTTATTAACACTCTGCCCTCACTGATCAGTCGACTGCCCAAATGGCAGTTGACTGCAAAAACATACAGTGTGCATTTTGGCTCGGACCAGTCGACTGCCCTGGGGGCAGTCGACTGATACCTGATTTTCAAGTTTTCAGGCCGAAATTCAGAAATGCCCTAAAAATTCTACAAATCTTCAAAAATTATGAAATTTCGTGGAGAGATTTATGAAGTCAATATCTACTTGGGAAAAATATGTTTCCAAATAAATGTACTCCAAATCCCAAGATTGGCATGAAATCCTACTTCTTCTAAAAAGTATCAAATGAGCTCGTCCTAAAAGTGCTAATTCTCACTTCTCTTCAATGCATCCACTTCTCCTTGATCACAATTCTTTTCTACCACTGAAATACATGGTATTCCACCATTAAACCTCAATTTTGTGAATTATAGCTCCTTTTTCACCTTTTCTCCCTAAATTCTCCTTTTGATGTGCCAAAATCTAGGATTAAGACTTACCCAAGTCTCCCAACCCTTTGTGGCACATTTCACCTAATTTCCTAAGGGAGAAACTTTTGAGATCTATTTATCATGGACCCCAAAGGCTCCTAGAGCTCCCCCTTGAGCTCTTAGCCTTAGCCACCTCCCTAGGTGACTCGATCCACACTAGGCCACACCGATGTGCCACTGGTGACTCTTGGCCTACAAAGTTGACCTTTTTAACCTTGGACACCTTGTCCTTGGTTAGGTCACTCTTTTTACTCTTGGATGGCATCCCCTTGCCATCCTTGGACCTTCCCTCCTTACTAAGATTGTATGCTTTCCCAGCATACTTCTTTCCATTGCCCTTGGAGGTCTTAGATCGGTACCCCAATCCCAATCTATCATAGTTGGGTTTTATACTACCCAACACCATGTCTAAGCCCTTAGATCCAACCGTGAATCTTTCTAGGGCTTTTTCTAATGTATCAAGTCTTGCCCTCAAGGCTTGATTTTCCTTCTCTAGACCTTTAACCTTGTAGTCCATATGCCCACTTTGAACATTCCTAGGACTATCCATTTTCTTAGGCATTGGTTTCCCTCCCTTGGGATTAATGCCTTTAGCCTTGGATACACAGGTCTTAGGCCTATCATGATGCATGCTTTTTCTAGAGTGGTGATCTACCTTGTTATCCTTATTCCTATCATTGTACTTAAATCCAAAGTTATGTATCATTAAGCAATTTTCATAATTTCTAGCATGCATGAGTGAGTGATTTACATGATTTTTAGAATACAAGGAAGAACTTGAAATTGAATTACATTTTGGCTTAAGGTTAGAAGTTACCTTCCTTACCTTTGGTGTTCCTCCTTGATGTGGGTTTCTTCTCTTCCTTCTTTCTTCTTTTTCCCATCTTCTTAGATGCTCCATTTTCTTTATTTCACCTTTCTTTGGGCACTTGGTGTGGTAGTGCCCTAGCTCACCACATGTGAAGCATCTAATCTTCATTTTTCTCTCTTGGGCTCCTCCATTCCTACAATTCATGTTAGATTTTAATCGAATGGACCCAGGTTTAGAGAGTACCTCCTTTTTACCTTTTGGGCACTTATCCTTGTAGTGCCCCTTTTCATTGCAACCAAAGCATATAATGTGATCTTTGTTCCTTGCTTTGGTGGAGGTTGAGACTTCTTCAACTTTTGATGATGTGGATGCCTCCTCTTGATCCGGCATGGAAGTGGATCTCTCCTCCCCCTCAATTCTTGAGGTGGAGACCTCTTCCTCTTCTTCTCTTGAGGAGGTTGACGATTCTTCACTTTCTTCTTCCTCTTCTTGAATCACGGGGCTTTTCTCCTTAGGCTCTTGAATTTTTGTAGGAGTCTCATGATACTCTTTCACCTTGCTTCATAATTCACATGCACTTTGATATGACCCTACACAACTCAAGATGTCCTTAGGTAATATATCAACCAAAATATTTGTTACCTTCTTATTGGCCCGGAATTGTTCTTGTTGCTCTTTGTCCCAATATCTAGGACGAAGCTTCTTCCCATGCTTGTCCTTTGGAACTTCGAAGGGCTCTTCAAGCACAATTCGGCATGTCCAATCCATTCCGAACCACGTCTCGATCCTCGCCTTCCAATATGCAAAATCTTCATTGTTGTAGGCCGGAGGTGTGTAGATCTCGTCCCCAAGTGGTCCTTCACCTTCTATTTCCTCTAGCGTATGCTCCCTCGGCGGTTAGTTCGATCAAGAGTGGTCCTTCGCTCTGATACCAATTGTAAGATCGTTGCCGTACGCTAGAGGGGGGGTGAATAGCGTTTCGAACTCTTTCTTGAATCTGCGTTGTTAGTAGCACAGCGGAATATACAATAAACAACAAAAACAACGCTAATAATACCAGATTTAGTTGGTATCCACCCCGGTCGGGTGACTAATCCAACAATCCTTCGGCGGATCAAACCCCGGATAACCTCCGGCTAGAACTCGTCGCTCCTTGTGGGTGGAGAAACCTTGCCACAACACCAAGGACACATAGAGAACAAAGTAGACTACTATCTTGCCTTAGCCAAGCAAGATTCGTCAAGAAACTCAGCCACCACGAAGTCCTCTTTAAATAGGACTCGGGGCTGATTTCTCGCTACCAGTCGACTGCCCCCAGGGCAGTCGACTGGTGCCAGCCAAATTCGACCGTTGACAACCCCAACGTTCGAATTTGCCAGCTCACCAGCCACCTACCAGTCGACTGCCCCCAGGGCAGTCGACTGGTCCCTAGCTGAACCTCTTCCCGAGTACATTCACATAGCACTCGATCCTCATGACTCGACTGACTCCTCCGCAGCCTCGACTGTTGCCTTCGCGCCCTCTTCATCTTCGGCCCTAGTCCCTCAAATGCGCACGCAAACCTCCAGTTTGCCTCCATGCCACCCTTCACGTACGCCTCGAAGTCCGCGCCCATCAGCTCATCGTCCCTGCACTCCATGGTCCCTCAGATGCACACGCCAGCCTCCAACTGGCCTCCATGCCATCCTTCACCGTACCGAGGCCGTCCAGTCAAGTCTATATGTGTAACCTGTACAACCTACACACTCAACATACACATATAAGAACACAAGGGAAAACCTAACTTAAACCCTTTGCCCAAACATCAAAACCTATGGTCACTCCGGACCATCTTAGGGCCGATTGCTCCAACAGTCTCCATGTCATCCTTCACGTATGCCTTGAAGTTCGTGCCCCTCAGCTCATCATCCCTGCTATATCAGGTCCCTCGGGTGCACACAAGCCTCCAGCTTGTCTCCATGCAACCCTTCACCATACCGAAGCCGTCCAGCCAAGTCAATATGTGTAAACCTGTACAACCTGCACACTCATATACACATATTAGTACACAAGAGAAAGCCTAACTTAAATCCTTTGCCCAAACATCAAAACACATGATCACTCCGGATCACAGATTACCTCAACAATCTCCCCCTTTTTGATGTTTGACAATACGTTTAAGTTAGGGAAAACAAAGAGTAATAGATAGCAAGAATAATGCTAAATAAATGCATATGCGATGCATACATGGGTCCTATCCCAAGGTATCCTACACCTAACCCTCTAGGTTAGGAATTTCCGAAATGGGCTTTTTAAAACTTATCCCAAGGCTCCCCATACCTAACCCTCCAAGTTAGGGAATTTCACCAAAACGGGCTTTTTAAAGCTTCTCCAAAGCTCCCCCTCCATTGGACTTACAAAGACTTTTTAAGAACCTCTCCAAGGTTCCTCTTATGCCAAGAATAGAGCAACCACGTTAAGAACCTCTCCAAGGTTCCTCTTACGCCAAGAATGGAGCAACCATGCTCCCCCTTAATCTCAACTCCCCCTAACCTAGGGTTTCTTGCAAAGGTATGCTTGGTTTCTCAAATTAAACCTAACACTTCTCCCCCTTTGCCTAATATCAAAAAAAACCCAACATATCCCAATCATTAGTTCTTTTAATCCCTAATGAACATAAACAATGTGTACTAGCCCCCCATACACTTGTTTTGCATCATTTGGACACATACCCAACTATTGATACAAAATTCAGCCATTACCAGTCGACTGCCCAAATGGGCAGTCGACTGATACTCTGAAATCCAGAATTTCAGTCTTTTCTGACGAGTTTCAGAAATGCGCCAGAAATTTCACAAATCTCTAAAAATTTCCAAATTTTGTAGAGACATTTGTGGTACCCATACCTACTTGGAAAAAATACATTCCAAAATATATCTATCACCATTCCCAAGTTTGACATGAAACTCAAAACTAGCTAAAAACTTTAATCAAACCTTGCTTTAAAGTCCTAGTTTTGTTTTCCTCTTGATGTCTTTGCCCATGCCAACCCACAATGCGTCCCTAGCATTGATTTACATGGCAATTACACTTCAAAAACCAATTTTCATGCAATATGATCCCAAAGTCATATTTCCATGCATGATACTCAAAAACACCGTGCCAAAACTCAAGAATTGAGACTCAAGTCCGTCTCTAATTCTTTTGGCACACTCCATGGTCCATCTAGACCTCTAGGAGCACCCCCTCCCAAGGTCCATTCACAATATATCCCAAAGGCTCCTAGAGCTCCCCCTTAAGCTCTTAGCCCTAGCCACCTCCCTAGGTGACTCAACCATCACTAGGCCACATCGGTGTTCCACCGGTGACTCTTGGTCTACAAACTTGACACTCTTAACCTTAGACACCTCGTCTTTGGTTAAGTCCTTCTTTTTCCCTTTAAATAGCATCCCCTTGCCATTTTTTGACTCCCCCTTCTTGTCATAGCCATATGCTACCCTTGTATATTTCTTCCCCTTGGCATGGGAGTTCTTAGGCCAGTATCCCAACCCCGATCTATCATTGGTGCGGTTTAAACCACCCAACACCATATCTAAATCCTTAGATCCAATAGTGAATCTCTCTAGGGTTTTCTCTAACCTATACAACTTTCCCCTTAAAGCTTGATTTTCTCTTTCTAGGTTCCTAAACCTAGAATCCATATGTCCACTTTGGACATTCCTAGACCTACCCTCCTTTCTAGGGACATTTCTTCCCTTCTTGGGCTTAGTGCCTTGTTCCTTAGATACAAAGGTCCTAGGTTGATTATGATGCATACTTTTCCTAGGATTATGATCTACCTTGTTAACCCTAGTCCTATCATTATATTTAAATCCGAAATTGTGCACCATTAAGCAATTTTCATTAATCCTAGCATGCATGGATGAATAATTAACATGATTTTTAAAATGCAAGGAAGAACTTGAAATTGAATTACTTTTTAACCTAGGGTTAGGAATTACCTCCCTTACCCTTATAGTCCCTCCTTGTTATGATCTTTGCTTCCTCCTTTCTTCTTTCTCCCATCTCCTCAAGTGTCTCATTTTCTTGAGCTCTTTCTTCCTTGGATACTTGGTGTGGTAGTGCCCCAGTTCACCACACGTGAAGCATCGAATCGTCCTCTTCTTCTCTTGGGTTTCTCCAGTTCTACACTTTATGTTAGAATTTAATTTAATTGAAATAAGTTTAGAGTGTACCTCCTTTTTACCTTTCGGGCACTTGTCCTTGTAGTGCCCCTTTTCGTTGCAACCAAAGCATGTGATGTGCTCTTTCGATTTAGCTTTGGTGGAGGTAGAGGCTAGGTTGACTTTCTCTTCAACCTTGGATGAAAAAGATGCTTCCTCTTGTTCTTGTGTTGTCTCTCCTCCCCCTCAATCCTTAAGGTGGTGACCTCCTTCTCTTCTCCAGATGAGGTGGATGACCTCTCACTTTCTTCTTTCACTTCTTGAACCAATGAATTGATTTCTTTGGGCTCTTGAATTTGTGTAGGATTTTCATGATCTTCTTTGACTTTATCCCATAATTCATGTGCACCTCTATATTCACCTACACAACTCAAAATGTTATTAGGCAAAATATTTATCAAAATGCTAATTACCTTCTCGTTTGCTTTCGCTTGGTCTCGTTGTTCTTGACTCCAATGTCTAGGCCTAAGCCTCTTCCCGTGCTTATCCTTTGGAGTCTCATAAGGCTCTTCAAGCGCGATTCGACATGCCCACTCCATCCTGAACCAAGTCTCGATTCTTGCCCTCCAAAAGTTGAAATCTTCATGATCATAGGGCGTTGGAGTGTAGATATCTTCCCCCAACTTATCTTCCATGTCTTTCTTCCTCTAGCGTGTGCTCTCTCGACGATTAGTCCGATCAAGAGTGGTCCTTCGCTCTGATACCAACTGTAGGATTGTATGTGGTACGCTAGAGGGGGGGGGTGAATAGTGTTTTTCGGATCTTTCTTGTACCTGCGTTGTTAGTTGTACAACGAAAACAATAATAAAGAAAACAAACATCGTTAACACAGAGAATTTACTTGGTATCCACCCCGGTCGGGTGACTAATCCAAGAATCCATTGGTGGATCACTCCTCGGATAACCTCCGGCTAACCCTCGTCGCTTCTTATGGGTGGAGAAACCTCGCCACAATACCTTGGACACGATCTGGGCACAAAAGACTACTAACTCACTTTACCCAAGCGAGTTTCGTCAAGAAAACCGGCCCTATCCGAGTCCTCTTTAAATAGAACTCGGGCTGGAAAACGCGCTGGCAGTCGACTGGTCCCAGGGCAGTCGACTGCCACCACTCAAATTCGACCGTTGACATCCCAACGTTCGAATTCTGGTGACTTACCAGTCAACTGCCAAAATGGCAGTCAACTGGTCCAGGGTCCAGAACCTACTATGAGTTTTGGCAGTCGACTGGACAACCCCTAGTCGACTGCCCAGCTTACAACAGCACTCCTACTCACTCTCTTGACCCTCCTCCACGCCTGCCTTCAGGTCCACTCCTTTTGCTTGCCCCTTGAAGTTCTCTTCCACCGGCTGTCATCCCTCGGATGCGCATGCAAGTCCTCGACTTGCCTCCATGCCACCCTTCACGTGTGCCCTTTAAAGTCCACTTCCCGGCTTGCCCTTGGAGTCCTCCTCCCTCGGCTCTTGTCCCTTGCCTCAGCTGACTCTTCACCAGCAGCCTTGACTATTGCCTTCGCGCCCTCTTCATCTTCGGCCCTCGTCCCTCGGATTCACACAAGCCTCCAGCTTGTCTCCTTGCCATCCTTCACGTACGCCTTGAAGTCCGCGCCCCTTGGCTCATCATCCCTGCTATATCAGGTCCCTCGGGTGTACACAAGCCTCCAGCTTGTCTCCATGTAACCCTTCACCATACCGAAGCCGTCCAGCCAAGTCAATATGTGTAAACCTGTACAACCTGCACACTCATATACACATATTAGTACACAAGAGAAAGCCTAACTTAATTCCTTTGCCCAAACATCAAAACACATGATCACTCCAGATCATAGATTGCCTCAACACACCCATCAGTCATTACTCCTATAGCCAATCCTGATACTAACCCCGCTGCCGATCCCCCCATCATCACATCGGCTGTCGACCCCTCTGCTTCCT
The DNA here is from genome assembly GCA_024364735.1 of Boesenbergia rotunda. Lineage (NCBI taxonomy): Eukaryota > Viridiplantae > Streptophyta > Magnoliopsida > Zingiberales > Zingiberaceae > Boesenbergia > Boesenbergia rotunda. The sequence goes on along the minus strand of JAGFNQ010002311.1, from coordinate 242,948 downwards.
CCGATGCTTCTGACCTGCCAAGGCCTGAGGGATCGGGGACTCCATCTGCTGAAGGGCCAGTCGAGCACCCGACGATGCATCATCTGGTGCCCACTCGGTCCGACAGTCACCTGAGGATGCCCCCGGGCGAGCTACCTGATCGACATCAAGATCTTCGCCTGTACGGGTTGGTGGCCGACCGCTATGTGCAGGGACTCGAAGAATCTTACTTTCAGGGTCCTCGCAACAAAGCTGATGCCTTATTTCTCAAGGCCACTCAGGTATGCCTAGATTAGCCTGGTCCTCTGTTAAGCATTCTGTTTCCTATTCTTAAGATCGATACCTGTTTCGTAGTTCGTGGGAGCCTGCCATGGCTTTTCTATGTCGCTTCTAGCCTAAAGCTCGGCTCAGGCTAAGGCCGAGAGGGAAGTGGAGCGTCTAAAGACCCAACTGGCGCATACCCAGCTCGTTTTCGACGATCCCACTTTAACAAACCTGCGAACCGAGGTCCAAGATCTCCAAGGCTGACTGGCTCATTCTGAGGAGCAACTAGAGGCTGCAAGCAGCCAGATCGAAGCAGCTAACTCAGCTGCTTCTCACACGAACCTCCGGATCTCCACTTTGAAGAATAATGAGCGGAAGGCTTGGGGTCTTCGGGCGAAGGCCCAAGACGAGTTGACCCAGGCAGAGATTAAACTCCGGGAGGCGTCCGCCGCCACGGACTCTCTTCGGGCCCAACTAGAGGCCAAAGATGTTGCGGCCTTGGCGCAAACACAGCGGATAGCCAAGCTGTCCGCCGAGCTCTCTTTTAAGGACCAATCACTACAAGATCGGAAGGAAGAGCTGGAGCGGCTGATGAAGGAGAGGTTCGAGTGGGAGGCGGCTTGAGCAGAACTGGCAGAGCTTCGCTCCTACAGGGAAATCGAAGCTACACGATTGGAGGAACATAGGCTCTAGTGCATCAACGCCTCAGCCCATACTGACGAAATCCCCCAGCGGTTTCTGGCTGTGATGATGCACCAGGGAGTTAGCATCGTCCGACAGCTCAAACTTGGCGGATACCTACCTCCCGATATGCCTCCCACAGTCGTTCGACTTCAGGATATGTGCCAAGACCTACCCAACATAACCAAAGAGCCTTTTAAGTGAGGTTCGGGCCTTTTGTCTTTCTCCTTTTTGCATGTAGAGGGGCTATTGACCCCTGATTATGTAACATCCTTGCTCGGCCGAATGAAAATTTTCCTTTCCACTCGGGCTCCTCACTACTGTTCTTATTTGTCAAGTGTTAATGATCCAAGTGAGAGTCGCTTGAGTACTTGGCTCAGGAGACGCCTTTGCCACGTAAGCTACTGAGCCGAGAGGTTAAGGACGAGCAACCCCTAGGGGCTGACCACGAGGGGAAGAGTGCACCCGACTCGCTGGCTCCGAGTTATGAGCCTTTTACTCAGATAATGCTCAGGGAGCCAATGCCGCCTAATTAAGTCGGGCTATGATACCGGGGGTCGGCATGCGCCCAACTAGGAGTTATCCTGCTTATACATATTTGGCCAATTGGTTGAGTCAGACCCAGGGAGCGTGGGCAGCCACGCGTCCGATCGGCACCGAACCAATGGATGTGTGGGAGCTGGCCCGTCTATGAAGGCTTGGCTGCTTGGTTGAGTTAGTGTTAGTGATATGAGAGAAGTGTCCTAAGGCAATCGCCTTATGATTGTAAATATTTATTTTAATAAATGATAATTTACTATTTGAGTATACATGTTTGTGTATTTGATTGGGATCTTAAACTCATCTACTGAATGTCCGCAATACAATTCACAGCATAAGAGAATTTGTGATGGGATCACAACTAGTGATTATCTCTAAATGTGCAATTGTGAAGTATTGAAAATATCCCTAGTCGATGAATTGATAAAAACGGACACTATCAATTCTGTTGAGACTAGCATGGGTTATTCTCTAATCAGCTGATTCTCACTGGCCGGTGACATTGGAATGTCCGGAGATAAACATGGATGCTAGTTAAGGGAACTAGTTCATTGGAGTGACTAGCCGTAAAACTTCATATGGTAATCTACATATAGATATGTCAATGAAGTTCTTACTGTAGCTTAAGTGCGATGTTCCTTTGACTTGCGGTGTTCAAGTCATCTTGGTCATGGAGACTTATACTTTAACATCTTAAGCAAGCATCTCCAAGGAGGTGTGGACCCAGGATGATTGGGTATAAGCCGAAGTGCCCGAAGATGTTTGAACAGCCTACAAAGGATTCACCACTCCTTGCGAGGAGATGTATACCCAGGCCTATCGTCGGATTGTTACTCAAAGCCTCTGGCCAGAGCATGTCATGTTTAGAGTATGAGTCTCTTAAATACATGAGAGTAATTAGAAATCCAAAGGACGAGAAAGACACTACTTGGGCTAGGTGTGACGTAGTCAGCCTAGTGGGGACTGACACAAACAGACCATGTCCTGAACCAAGTGGGTATAAGATGGTGAAGGGAATGGGGCACGATTCATTAGAGCTGCTGAAGGGTTTCAGAATTACTTCTGAGGTCAACCGTTGATCTTTCGATTAATTGGGGGTCATGATGTACTACTAGGTGCCACTCATGATCGTTCTATAATTGGTTGATTATAGACGGCCAACATAAATCGAAATCCTATTTAGTCACACGCACTACGAGTAATCCGAGGGATTTAAAACGAGTTAAAAATTAGATTTTCCGATCAAGAGAAATAAGTCGAATCTGAGTTAATCAGAGGCGCAACGGAAGCTTAAAATGGCTAAGTCTTTTGAAGGCTTATTGGGCGAATTAAATGAGTTTAATTCGCGATGGGTTCGGCTTGGTTTGGCCGGCCAAAGAGGGTGCCAACCCTCTTTGGTTTGGCCGGCCACAACAAGGGGGAGAAACCAATTAATTTGGTTTAATTAATAAAATAAATCTAGCGCGATTTGTTTTATAAATTATGGATAAATAAATTTGTATAAAGAAATTTATATAAAGAAGTTTATAGAAATTTATTCTTTTTATGAAAATTAAAATGATCCATGGAATGGTTTATTTTAATTTTATAAAATCAATTATGAATTGATTTTTCCATAATAAAAAAAATTTATAAATTTCTTGTAAAATTTATTCCATAATAAAAGGAAAGATGTATTTGTTTTATTATAAAGTTAGTTATAATAAAACTTGGCTTAAACGGAATAATTCATAAGAAAATTTATAGGATAAATTTCTTATGAAAATTCCATTAAGAGGGAGACTTGGCAAGGGAGAGACTACTATATAAAGGAACCAAAGGCAAGCCTTGAATTCCTAATAGAGTTATCAAGAGATTAATTCTCTCCCTCTCTCTCTTTTAATCTCTCCCTCTCCTTCTCTCCCCCTCCTAGGGCCGGCGCCCCTTGCTCACAATAGGGCCGGCGTCCACCCCTCCTAGGGCCGGCGCACCACCCTCACATCTCCTAGAGTTGGCGTGAGCAACATCCACCAAGGAGGAGCCAAAGAAGAAGAAGAAGAAGCGGATTGCAACTCCTTCCTTCCCGGAATTTAGATTCCGTTTCTTGGTGGTTAGTTTCCTTTCTTCTCTCTTGATCTTCTAGTTGTGCCTTTAGAGAATCTAGTAGTTCTCGTTGGCACAAAACTCGTGACATTGCGAAGTCATCCCGAAGAGAACTCGGCGTGAACGCGAATAGAGGCGGAGCTTCCAAGGGATGCTACAGTTGGATCTCGTCCCTTACTTCGAGTTACGCGAGGTACTAAGTAAATTAGTTTACTTTTTCACAAAGTTTTAATTTATGATCATGTCCATACATCATAAGGTTGCATGCTAGATACGTGGTTAAAATAGTTTGAGAAATTATTTTATGCTAATTCTTCCGCTGCACGTAAAAATTTAAAATTTTACGAACCCGTATCCTTGTCAACATGCACCCGGTCCCAACAATTAGTCCCGAGGAACGTGGGTCTCCACGCGTCCGCTCGAGACCTAAACCAAGGGATTTGTGATCTATCGGTAGTCTGGGCTAAGACAACCTTCTTTGGCTCGGTCATCCGACTGACTTGCTTACATCTTTTCGATTGTCCTATTTGGCTGATTCGTATCCCGGTTTCTGACGGCCGTATTAATTGGCAATTGAACGTACCAATGGGTGAATGACGTATCGGGCAGCGAAACGTCAATCAATAGTCATGGGCATCTCGGGTGACGAACCGTTTTACACTACCCGCACGCTTACGTCTTGTTGATTCTCGGTATTCCCCCCTGGCGTAGCGGAGGATGACCGTTCGATCCTGCGATTTACTGAGGCATTCTATAGATAGATGGGATCGCTTGCCTTCTCCTATACATAGGTGGTGACCACAGGGATCACTTCCGACCCAACCACCCGCAAAGCCAATATTTCATGTCCCTTTCCGTTTTACGGCCAACTCTTAAGATGCCCACCACCTCCTCAGAGGAACCATTTTCCATTAAAAGGCCATATACTTTCTCAGATGTGGACTCCTATCTATCTTCCTTGGAAGATGTAGACATGGACTTTCTCGAGATGATGCTTTCTTTAGATTCCCCACTTCCGATGAGGATGTTTCCGGCCACCGTTTCCCCCGGTGAAGTTACTTCACGTAAGGGGAAAGAACTAGCGAGGGAAAGGCCGGCCTCCACCCTGGGAGCTAGCGATATGGATGACCTGCCCTTAGCAACCAGACGTCAGCTGCTTCGGTCGGCCAAGTTTTCATCTTCAGCTGGTACTGCCGCCATTCCCCGCCCAGCGAAGCGAGCCAAGGTGTCTGCTCCTGCAAAACCTGCTGCCATGGCTCCTTCGTCTTCCCGTGTGACCTCCCCTTTGGAGCTCACTCATTCTCCGCAAGGGCACGAGGTATCTCTTTCTCCGTCAACTTGTGATACCTCCTTCACCGCGCTCCGACCGGGAGCTTTCATTCCAGCCTCCTTGGCTCTGGTGGCCCATCGACCCCGCTATCCTGTGGGGCCCCCTCTTATTGCATTCTCACCAACATCATCTGGCGAGGTCGCCCTTCCTCAGTCGGGAGCTTCCCCGAGCGCTACAACTCGTGGGACTTCCTCTTCTTCTACCTCGTTGTTCCCTGTAGGAGGTGCTCCTGTTATCTCTCCCCCTACGACGCATGGCGATTCTTTAGGCAGGTCGGTCGGCCAGACCGCCTGAGCCAATGCTGGAGGGGCTCCTATCAGCCAACCCCTGCACTTGGCAATATTCTCCCAAGCCAACCCTACGACGGGCTACTACCCTAGCTGCAAGTCCTTCTTCAGGGTGTAGGCTCGGGCGGTACATTTGTGTGGCTCACTCGGCGAGCGTCTTCCGAATGGTTTACCCCCATTGTGTTGACCCCTTCGTGTCGAGGGCTAATCAGATTTGCTTTTCTTTTTTACTTATACTTCTCTCTCTTGGATCCTAATGCTTGTTGTCTTCCTTGCAGTTTTCTGACTCAGTCAACGATACGACCATATATCTGCTGAACCATTCTCAGGCTTTACGACAAGTGGTAGCCCAGGCGGCTGAGTTGGAGATGCAACTTCGTCACACGGAGTTGTGTTTTAGCAGGGAGATCCTCTTTCGCCTCTGTACTAAGGACTTACACCTCTCGGATCAGATCACCAATTTGAAGCAATCAGAGCGCGAAGCCCGAGATCTCGAGAGGCAAGCCAATGCTGAACTAGTCAAAGTCAAGGCGCAGCTCTTGGAAGCTTGCCAGGCAGTCTTCACCCTTCGTGCCGACCTAGAGCTTAAAGAAGAGCAGCGGGCCGCGTGCTCGGCGGAGCTTCTTAAACTTAAGCAAAGGCATGAAGTCTAGGAGTCAATGTTGAAGGCGACTCAACGGTGACTACAGAACATGAAAGCGTACGCCAAGTCCCTGCGCCAAGACAAGTCCCAAAGAGAGACCCGCCGAGCGCCCTGAACCGTGAATGACCGCTTTGTAGAACATTTTCTTTGCTTTTCTTTTGTCAAAGAGGGGCTACGCCTCATTTTTGTACTAGCTTTGATATTAAGAATGCCACCTTTTTTCTATTTCTCGTGTATTCGCGATGTCTGAGTGTCAAGAATCCGAGCGGCGTCATTGACCCGAGTGACAGTATCCTAGCTCGGATCCACCTTGTCGGATGTGCATACGGAACATGCACATATAATTGTTGTGACGTGTCGGCCACTCGAGCAGGAATAACCCATACTTTGTGAACAACGGATCCCGATACCTAAGCATAATAGCCGCTCGAGTGAAAACGAGGGATCCAGTACTTGGGGAACCCACCTAAGTTAATTGAGCGAAGTCACCGGCTCAGGCCATTCGAGATGTCCTTACCGAGTAAAGGGCCTTATAAAGGTTCGCAACGATATCTCCACTCGGGTCCTGCTTAGGGGGCATAGGCCGTCCTGGACCCGACTGGAGGCCAGGTCCAGGAAATGTCTAGGAGAGGTCCCCGATTTAGGACTCGAAAATTGTGCGCACTCGGTCGGCAAGACTCAGGAAGCGTGGACCGTCATGCTCCCGCTTGAGGTCCGATCCGAGAGATAGACGAGAGCGGGTCTCGATTATAGCTTGTGCGGGGATGAGCGTCTGGACACTACTTCAGGCTGATTCTTAGGAGCGTGGGTCGCCACGCGTCTGATCGGAGACACTGAACCGAGTGGGGCGTGGAAGCTGGTCCACTTATAACTTGCTGGCAAGGCAAGAGTTTTGCGCACACGGTCGGGCAAGACTCAGGGAGCGTGGGTCGCCACACACCCGTCTAAGGGTCGATCCGCGGGATAAATGTAACTTTGATGCACACGGTCGGGCAAGACTCAGGGAGCATGGGCCGCTACGTGTCTGCCTGAGAGCCGAACCGTGGGATAATAGCTCGTTCAGAGACGAGAGTCTGGACACTGGTTCAGGCCGATTCTCTGGAGCGTGGGCCACCATGCGTCCGATCGGAGACACTGAACCGAGTGGGGCGTGGAAGTTGGTCAACGTATAACTTGCTGGCAAGACAAGAGTTTTGCGCACACGGTTGGGCAAGACTCAGGGAGCGTGGGCCACCACGCGTCCGCCTGAGAGCCGATCTGGGGGATAGATATAACTTTGGCGTACACGGTCGGGCAAGACTCAGGGAGCGTGGGCCTCCACACGTCCGTTTGAGAGCCGATCCGCGGGATAAATGTAACTTTGGCGCACACGGTCGGGCAAGACTCAGGGAGCGTGGGCCGCCACGCGTCCGCTTGAGAGCCGATCTGCGGGATAATAGCTCATTCAGAGACGAGAGTCTAGACACTGGTTCAGGCTGATTCTCAGGAGTGTGGGCCGCCACGCATCCAATCGAAGACACTGAACCGAGTGGGGCGTGGAAGATGATCCACTTATAACTTGCTGGCGAGGCAAGAGTTTTGCGCACACGGTCGGGTAAGACTCAGGGAGCATGGGCCCCCGCGTCCGCCTGAGAGCCGATCCACAGGATAGATATAACTTTGGCGCACACAGTCGAGCAAGACTCAGGGAGCGTGTGCCGCCACGTGCCCGATTGAGAGCCGATCCGCGGGATAAATGTAACTTTGGTGCACACGGTCGGGCAAGACTCAGGGAGCGTGGGCCGCCATGCGTCCGCATGAGAGTCGATCCGTGGGATAATAGCTCATTCAGAGATGAGAGTCTGGACACTGGTTCAGGTCGATTCTCAGGAGTGTGGGCCGCCATGCGTCCGATCGGAGACACTGAACCGAGTGGGGCGTGGAAGCTGGTCCACTTATAACTTGCCGGCGAGGCAAGAGTTTTGCGCACACGGTCCGGCAAGAATCAGGGAGCGTGGACCGCCACGCGTCCGGCTGAGAGCCGATCCGCGGGATAGATATAACTTTAGCGCACACGGTCGGGCAAGACTCAGGGAGCGTGGGCCGCCACGCGTCCGCCTGAGAGCCGATCCGCGGGATAAATGTAACTTTGATTCACACGGTCGGGCAAGACTCAGGGAGCGTGGGCCGCCACACGTCCGCCTGAGAGCCGATCCGCGGGATAATAGCTCGTTCAGAGACGAGAGTTTGGAGTACCTGCAAGTGGAGTGAGGACTATGTTTTCCACTATCATGGATGTTTTACATTACAACTTCTCATTCGACAACCCGTTACGGCTGAAGGTGAATCACACTCCAAGGCCGATCTAGCCTTTTTCCTTTCTCGTTCTCTAAGTAGTAGGCTCCCGAGGCAAGCTTCTGGATAACTTTGAAAGGTCCTCCCCACTGCGGCTCCAACTTGCTGGCATCTCCGACGGGCTTGATTCGCTTCCAGACTAGGTCTCCCACTTGGAATGTCCTTGGTAGCACCTTCCGATCATACTTTTGTTTCATCTTTTGCCGATATGCAAACATCCGAGCGGCTGCTTTGTCTAGGATTTCGTCGACCAGGTCCAGCTCCAGCCACCTCCTTTCCAAGTTACCCTCATCATAAGCCGCCCGTCGATCCGACTCACATCCGACTTCGACCGGAATCACTGCTTCACTCCCGTAGACTAGCTGGAACGGTGTGCATCCCGTGGTTTCTTTATACGTAGTTCGCAGGGCCTACAGGACGCTCGGGAGCTCATCTACCCACGTTCCGCCAACATGATCCAGCTTAGTCTTTAATCCTAGGATTTCCCAGTTGGCCACTTCTGCCTGTCCATTACTTTGGGGATAGGCTACCGAGGTCAAGGCTTGCTTGATACCATACTTCGCGCACCACTCTTGTATACTTCGCCCTTGGAACTGCCTTCCGTTGTCCAAGACAATTTTGTGCGGGATTCCATATCGGCATAATATATCCCGCCACAGGAACTTCATCACTGCCTACTCGGTGATACGCGACAGGGCCTCAGCCTCTATCCACTTAGAGAAGTAGTCGACGGCCACCAGTAAATATTTCTTCTGGGCAGTAGCAGCTGGGAAAGGCCCCACAATGTCCATGCCCCACTCATTAAAAGGGCAGGGGGGCGTCGATGCTTTCATCGTCTCTGCAGGTCGATGTGGTAGGCAGTGATGCTTTTGGCAGGATAGGCAGGTGGCGACCAACTCGTTGGCATCCTTCTGCAGGGTCAGCCAGCAATACCCTGACATTAGTGCCTTCCGAGTCGTCGCATGAGCTCCGGCGTGGTTTCCACAGATCCCCAAGTGAATTTCTCGCAGCACATAGTCTGCGTCTTCGTCACCCAGGCACTTGAGCAGGGGTCGGGAGAACGCTCTTTTGTATAACACATCGCCCACCATGGTGTACTGAGATGCATGTTTCTTAAGCCACCGAGCTTCTTCTCGATCGGCCGGTAAGACTCCTTTCGTGAGGTAGGTAATGACTGGGGTCCACCAATCGAATTCTAACTCCAAGTCAGCTTGCCTCTCTATCTACATGACCAGTAGCGCCGGGCCGCCTGGTTGAGGAAGCACCTAAGTGTCGACTAAACTGGCTAACTTAGCCAATTCATCTGCCTTGAAGTTATCCTCCCTGGGAATCTTCCGCACCTGTACTTCTTGGAACTCGGCCTTCAACTTCTCATAGGCCTCGATGAAGGCCTGCAGCCGGTCGCTATTGACCTCAAATCGCCCGGCAACTTGTTGCGTGACTAGTTGGGAGTCGGAATAAAGCATCACCCGAGTTGCTCTCACATGCTTGGCAGCCTGCAGTCTGGATATAAGGGCCTCATACTCAGCCTCATTATTTGTAGCCCGATACTCCAACTAGACTGACAAGTGCATCTACTCCCCTTTCGGAGAGATCATCAGGATGCCGATCCCACTACCCGACCGAACCGCTGAACCGTCCACATATATCTGCCATGCTTCTTCAACCTCGTCCGCATGCAGCTCACTTAGGAAATTAGCCAAGGCCTGAGCCTTGATGGCGGGCTGAGGTTGATACTGGATGTCATACTCGCTTAGTTCAGTGGTCCATTTGATCAGCCGCCCGGATGCTTCGGGATTAGAGGCCACTCGACCCAGGTTGCTATTAGTCAGCACAAGGATGGGGTGTGCCAAGAAGTAAGGTCGAAGTCTCCGAGCGCCCAATAATAACACATACATCAATCTCTCGAGTGTCGTATAGCGGCACTCGACTCCCTTTAGCGGATGGGTAAAGAAATACATTGGATGCTGCTCAGTTGCTTCCTGCCTGACTAAGACCATGCTAACCGAGTTAGCTGATGCAGCCAGATAAACATACAGAACTTCCCCGACCTCTGGTTTGGCTAGCACAGGCAGTTCAGCGAGATAGGCCTTCAATTCTTCAAGCGCCTGGTCACGGTCAACGTCCCACTGGAACTTGGTGGCCTTGCGGAGGGTTTTGAAGAAAGGCAACCCTCGCTCAGCCGATCGGGAGATGAATCAAGATAGAGCTGTGATCCGCCCTGTAAGCCGTTGCGCCTCTTGGAGATTTTTTGGCGGGGGCATGTCTAGCAACGCTTTGACCTTGCTGGGGTTGGCCTTGATGCCCTGCTCGGTCACGATGTACCCCAGAAATTTTTCACTCCGGGCGCCGAAGAGACACTTGGCCGGGTTCAGTTTGAGCCTGTATCTCCGCAGTGTTTGACATGTCTCCTCGACATCCGCTACCAGGTCCTCGGCTAGGGTGGATTTGATGAGGATGTCGTCCACGTACACTTCAATGTTTCTTCCGATCTAGGATCGGAAGACTTTATTCATCATGCGTTGGTAGGTGGCTCCAACGTTCTTCAGCCCGAACGACATGACGGTGTAACAGTAGGTACCGTCCGCCATGATGAAGCTAACCTTCTCCTGATCATCGACGGCAAGGGGTACTTGATGATACTCCTGGTAAGCATCCAACATGGAGATGAACTCGCTGCTAGCTGTCGAGTCCACTATCTGGTCGATCCGAGGCAAGGGATAGCAATCCTTCGGGCATGCCTTGTTGAGGTCCCGAAAGTCAATGCAGATCCGCCACTTATTGTCTGGCTTGGGCACCAACACCACATTGGCTAGCCAGGCCGGGAATTGCACTTCTCGGATGTGCCCAACTTCCAGTAGCTTCTCGACTTCAGCCCGGATCGCTTTATTTTACTCGGTGCTGTAGTCTCGTTTCCTCTGCTTCATGGACCGAGCATGGGGGTACGCGTGGAGGCGGTGCTCCGCCACCTCCGGTCGGACGCCTTTTAGTTCTTTGACTGACCAGGCAAAAACGTCTTGGTTCTGAGCCAAGCACTCCAGCAGGGGCTTCTTCAGTTCCTCGGGCAACCCTGCTGCGACCTTGACTCGGAATTCCTCCCGATCTGGAAGGAGCTGCACCTCCTCCTTGTCCTCATGCAACTTTGACCAAGGGGAGGCTTGAACCATGTTGCAATCGGGGAAAGGGCACAGAGCCTTGCGACTCTCTACCTAGACGTCGTCCACGTAGCATCTCCGGTCCACCCTTTGGTCGCCCTTGACTTCTCTCACCTTGTCCCCGACCGAGAACTTAACCTTCAGGTAAAAGGTAGAGTCAACGACCCGGAATTCATTGAGGGCTGGTCGGCCCAAAATGGTGTTATAGGATGAAGGAGTGTCCACCACCAAGAAAGTAGACCATCGAGTCCTCTTCAATGGCTCCTCGCCTAAGGAAATGACCAATCGGATCTGACCAATAGGTTGCACCTGGTTCCCCGTGAACCCGAACAACAGGGTTACTACCAGGTCCAGCTGGGACCTCTTGATCTGGAGCTGGTCGAACGCTCTCTTGTAGAGTATGTTGACCGAGCTGCCAGTGTCCACTATGGTGCGGTGGACTTAATAGTTGGCGATGACGACTGTAATGACCAGCGCGCCATCGTGTGGGACCTCCAGCCCTTGCAGATCCTGAGGCCCAAAATTGATCTGTGGCCCCTCCGCCTGGGCCACACTGGTGCCGACCTGATGAATCTCTAGTCGGCACACCTGCGCCTTCCTGGCATGGTTGGAGTCTCCTCCCGTAGGTCCGCCCGAGATGACATTCATGTCTCCTCGGACGACATTCTGTTGGTTGGCCTGCTCCTCCTCCATCTCCTCGTCCCCAGCCCAGCTCCCTTGAGGGAAAAGATTACGGGTAGCTGGGGGGTTTCCTCGTAGCTCCCCGGTCGCTGGGTCGACATTCGGGCCGCATCGGCCTGCACCCCATCTGGGAGGTGTCTGTCGTCCTCGTCCCCTGGGGGCAGGGGCTCGGCCCCGACCGGCTTGGCGGCACTTCTCGGTGGCGTGGTCGTGGCTCTGATGGAAGGTGCAGTATGACCACCATCGGGTGGGCAAACACCCTTGGGCCACCCGCTGTACATGCCGCCGCTCCGCACCTACCCGCTCGGCGGCTCTGCATGGGCTGCGAATAGGCCCGCCAGGGGGTCTAACTACTTGAACGGGGTTGGGAAGTGCTGGGGCGGCCGACTCTTTCTTGCGAGCGGCCTGCGCTTCCTCCACATTGATATATTTGATAGCCTTGTCGAGAAGGCTATCGAAGTCCTTTGGGGGCTTCATGATCAGCGAATGAAAAAACTCCCCATCCTGCAAGCCCTGGGAAAAAGCACTGACTATGACCTCAGGTGTGGCGGTCGGCACGTCTATCGCCACACTATTAAACCTTCTGATGTAGGCCCAGAGGGTCTCCTTCGGGCCTTGCTTCAGGGCGAACAGGTTAAGGCTCATCCTGTGATGCCGTCTACTGCTTGCAAAATGCTGCAGGAATACTCTTTTGAGCTCCTCAAAGCTCGTGATTGACCCCTCGGGGAGTCGATCGAACCACCTCTGGGCTGTGCCAGAGAGGGTCGTCAGGAAGGCTCGGCACTTGATGCCTTCTGGGTACTGATGAAGTAGAGCCGCGCTCTCGAATTTCATCAAGTGTTCCTCCGAATTTGTGGCCCTCGCATACTCGGGGATGGTAAAGAAACGGAGGTGACGGGGAACTGGGTCCTCCAAAACCTAGTGGGCAAAGGGATTACGTACCAGGACAGCTGAAGCAGGGTCAGCCGGGGCCTTTCCCTTGTCTAGTCGCCTTCCACGCACCGGGTTGGACACTAAGGCTTCTGCTGACACAGAGTGGGCCTCATCACCTTGGCCTCGGGGGACGACTGCGGGGGGAGGTGCAGAGCCACCCTCAAGCTGAGCGGGCCTTCCTTGTCCTCCAGAAGGCCGATGTGTCACTGGTTCCGGGTCCTGAGGCCCCTGACTGGCGGCTTGTGAGGGCCTCTGAGAAGCCCTTTGAGCTCGCGTAGCCATTAGGACCTCGTACTCCTCGCGGGAGACCTCCATCACTAACGGGTTGGGGTCTGCCATCTTCGCTTCCGATCAGGCTGCTGGTGTCCCTCCTTCTAGCGCCAAATTTGATCCTGTCGGTACTGATGAAGTAGAGCCGCGCTCTCGAATTTCATCAAGTGTTCCTCCGGATCTGTGGCCCCCGCATACTTGGGGATGGTATAGAAACGGAGGTGATGGGGAACTGGGTCCTCCAAAACCCAGTGGGCAAAGGGATTACATACCAGGACAGCTGAAGCAGGGTCAGTCGGGGCCTTTCCCTTGTCTAGTCACCTTCCACTCACCAGGTTGGACACTAAGGCTTCTGCTGACACAGAGTGGGCCTAATCACCTTGGCCTCGGGGGACGACTACGGGGGGAGGTGCAGAGCCACCCTCAGGCCGAGCGGGCCTTCCTTGTCCTCCAGAAGGCCGATGTGTCACTGGTTCCGGGCCCTGAGGCCCCTGACTGGCAGCTTGTGAGGGCCTTTGAGAAGCCCTTTGAGCTCGCGTAGCCATTAGGACTTCATACTCCTCGCGGGAGACCTCCATCACTAACGGGTTGGGGTCTGCCATCTTCGCTTCCAATCAGGCTGCTGGTGTCCTTCCTTCTAGCGCCAAATTTGATCCTGTCGCGAAGCGAGTTGGACGCCCCTGCAGCTGGATGGGCCTCCGGGGAGGGCAAGATCACAGAGGTGGTCTACTGAGCTGGATCGCCTCTAGCCTGCAAGACAGAGATCGTTAGTGTTGGATCGAGAGAAACGATAGAGGGGGGGGGGTGAATATCGTAAAACGTTCGGATTAGAGTAAGAGAAATTACGTAGTGGAAGTAATAAACACAAAACGCAAACACAAGATCTTTTACTTGGTTCGGAGTCGCGGTCGGCTCCTACTCCAAGGCCCACGGTCGTTGACCGTTTATTGTGGGCAATTCTATATATGTGCAAAACCAGTTTACAGAATATATTACAAGAATAGTACAGTAAACTTAAAAGTAGCTCTTCGTTACCGACGTCCGGTGTAGATTATATTTTTGGAGCAGAGGGACGTCGTCGGCGCTTGTATCTCAAGTCGGGAGGTTTCTGGAGCAGAGCGCGGGAGTAGAAGAGCGTGAATGCGTTGGAAAACTTGATTGTTGGAAGCCTTGGGGTCGAGGGCCTATTTATAGCCCCTGGGGTTGCCCGGAACGTCGGGGGCGCCCCCCCACGTGTCAGCCGATCCGATTCCCTCTCGGTCAGCTCTGATCCCTTAAAACTCGGGATCAGGCTTTGACGGGGGCGCCCGGAACGCTGGGGGCGCCCGGGTTGACCGGGTCTCCTCTTATCTGTTGGCTTCGCTGGGTTCTGCTTCGTTAACTTCAACTGGGGGCGCCCGGGACGCTGGGGGCGCCCGGGAGCATGGGGGGCGCCCGGGAGCACGGGGGTGCCCCACCCATGAGTTGTCGAAGCCTGCCTTTGCTTCTTGTGTTTTGTGTTCACCTTGGGGGCGCCCGGGACACTCCGGGCACCCTGGTCAGCTGCTGCCTCACTCCTTTGAGGCTCTCTGAGCCGCAGACACTCGTTCCTTCGGTCCTGCATCCAGGGTTAGTCCAAAACAACATAAAGCACTAAGATGCTTTAGCCTAGTTATCTACGATTCTTTTCAATTAAATTGAGACATTAAGCAATAAGGGGCCTTATATGGGGTTTTCTAGTACCATGATTATTAGTGAATTTTAGGTAGAATTTAATATAAATATAAATGAGTTTTAATTAGGAGTATTAGTATGATTATGGGTGGGTCATAAGGGAATTTTCGAAAAAAAAGAAAGAATAAAATAAAAATAAAGTGCATGCACCAAGGGTTGAACCTTGGACCTAGTATATCATCATGCATGTACTAACCAAGTCACCTAGCAAGGGAGTGCTAGAAGAGAATGAAGTGGATTTTAGTTAAGGCTTAGGGAAAAATGAAGAGTCATCAAGGGAAGAGACACCATGACTTTTCACTTGCCTCTTCATGTGGTATAAAAGAGGGGAGAAGACTTAAGTTGTTTTCTCTTCCACCAAAAGGCTTTTCCTCTTCCCTTCTTCCTTCTCCTCCCTCCTCCTAGCTGAAACCCACAAGGGGGTTTTTCCTTTGGAAAAGCTTCACAAGAAGGTTTCATCTTCAAGATCTAAGGGTTATCTACGAGACTACTGTTGGGACCGGGTGCATGTTGACATGGATACAAGTTCGTAATTTTAAAATTTAATTACGTGCAGCGGAAGGTTTAGCATAAATAATTTCTTAAATTATTTTAACCACGTATCTAGCATGTAACCTTAAGTTGTGGAGACATGATCATACATTTAAAATTTTGCAGAAAGTAAACTAATTTACTTAATACCTCGCGTAACTCGTAGAAAGGGACGAGGTCCAACCGTAGCGTCCCTTGGAAGCTCCGCCTCTATTCACGTCCACGCCGAGTTCTCTTCGGGATGACTTCGCAAAGCCACGAGTTTCATGCCGACAAGAACTACTAGATTCTCCAAAGGCACGACAAGGATATCAAGAGAGAGAGATGGAAACTAACCACCAAGTGACGGAATCAAGATTCTGGGGGAAGGAAGGAGTTGCGACCCGCTTCTTCTT
Source organism: Boesenbergia rotunda (assembly GCA_024364735.1). Classification (NCBI taxonomy): domain Eukaryota; kingdom Viridiplantae; phylum Streptophyta; class Magnoliopsida; order Zingiberales; family Zingiberaceae; genus Boesenbergia; species Boesenbergia rotunda. Next base: position 227,130 of record JAGFNQ010002311.1, on the reverse strand, counting down.
CTTCTTCGGCACCTCCTTGGTGGATGTGGCTCACGGCAACTAGAAGGGGCGCCGGCCCTAGAGGAGGGAGAGGGCGCCGGCCCTAGAGGAGGTAGAGGGCGCCGGCCCTAGAGGAGGTAGAGGGAGAGAAGGAGAGAGAGAGAGGGCTTGCTTCTTAATCTCTTGATTGGAATTCAAGCCTTGCCTTGGTTTCTTTATATAGTAGCCTCTTCATCGCCAAGTCTCCCTTTTAACGGAATAAATTTTCATAAGAAATTTATCTTATAAATTTTCCTATGAATTATTCCGTTATGCCAAGTTTTATTATAACTAAATTTATAATAAAACAAACACATCTCCCCTTTTTATTATGGAATAAATTTTCACAAGAAATTTATTATATAAATTTTTCTTATCATGGAAAAATCAATTCATAATTGATTTTATAAAATAAAATAAATCAATCCAAGGTTTATTTTATTTTCCATGAAAATAAATCTCTTTATATAAATTTCTTTATATAAATTTCTTTATATAAATTTCTTTATCCATAATTTTATAAAACAAATCGCGTTTGATTTATTTTATAATTTAAACCAAATAATTTGGTTTCCCTCCTCATTGTGGCCGGCCAAACCAAAGAGGGTGGGGACCCTCTTTGGCCGGCCAAACCAAAGAGGGTGGGGACCCTCTTTGGCCGGCCAAACCAAGCCGTCTCCTTGCGAATTAAACTCATTTAATTCGTCCAATAAGCCTTCAAAAGACTTAGCCATTTTAAGCTTCCGGTGCGCCTCTGATAAATTCAGATTCGACTTATTTCTCTTGATCAAAAAATCTAATTTTCAACTCGTTTTAAATCCCTCGGATTACTCGTAGTGCGTGTGACTAAATAGGCTTTCGATTTATGCTGGCCGTCTATAATTAACCAATTATAGAACGATCATGAGTGACACCTAGTAGTACATCATCATCCCCAATTAATCGAAAGATCAACGGTTGACCTCAGAAATAATTCTGAAACCCTTCAGCAGCTATAATGAGTTGTGTCCCACTTGGTTCAGGACACGGTCTATGTGTGTCAGTCCCCACTAGGCTGACTACGTCACACCTAGCCCAAGTAATGTCTTTCTCGTCCAATGAATTCTAATTACTCTCATGTATTTCAAAGACTCATACTCTGAACATGTCATGCTCTGGCCAGAGGCTTTGAGTAACAATCCGACGATAAGCCTTGGGTATACATCTCCTCGTAAGGAGTGGTGAATCCTTTGTAGGCTGTTCAAACATCATCGGGCACTTCGGCTTATACCCAATCATCCTGGGTCCACACCTCCTTGGAGATGCTTACTTAAGATGTCAAAGTACAAGTCTTCATGACCAAGATGACTTGAACACCACAAGTCAAAGGAACATCGCACTTAAGCTGCAGTAAGAACTTCATTGACATATCTATAAGTAGATTACCATATGAAGTTTTACAGTTAGTCACTCCAATGAACTAGTTCCCTTAACTAGCATTCATGTTTATCTCCGGACATCCCAATGTCTCCAGCCAGTGAGAATCAGCTGATTAGAGAATAACCCATGCTAGTCTCCACAGAATTGATAGTGCCCGTATTTATCAATTCATCGACTAGGGACAATTTCAATACTTCACAATTGCACATGTAGAGATAATCACTAGTTGTGAATTCATCACAAATTCTCTCATGCTGTGAATTGTATTGCGGACATTCAGTAAATGAGTTTAAGATCTCAATCAAATACACGAACATGTATACTCAAATAGTGAATATTCATTTATTAAAATAAATGATTACAATCATAAGGCGGTTGCCTTAGGACACTTCTCTCATATTACTAACAACTACAAGGGCTAAGGGTGATCAAGGGATAACAAGGTCTTCATCATCTCCTCTATTTAAGGACTAAAAACCAAACTAACAAGGGTAAGACTCCCTCACCTGTGGTATAATAGTTTTCCCAATTATTTTCATGATATAAGAATTTGTTTGGACTATAGGTGGAGAAAACTAAGGTTAGGGCTTTCAAGGGTTTCGGCCACCATAGGTTTCTATGGTTGGGTTTGGATCTAATTCTCCAATGATGTTTCTTATGTTTTCTCATGTTGCAAAGGATGTTAATAGGGGTTTATGTGAAAGTTTTTACATGTTTATGGCCCTTGTAACTTTCGGCCAAGTTGGGTTTTAGGGCAAGGGGTTAGGGTTAACTCCAAGCAAGGGTTCAAATGGCTTCCATGGTATTATATGTAAGGTATTAGATGTGAATTGTGAATTTTATGAACTTTTCCATGTGCTTGCGATCCTTGTAACTTTCGGCCAATGCATGATTTAGGGCTAGGCTCCAAGCAAGGGTTCAAATGGCTTCCATGGTATTATATGTAAGGTATTAGATGTGGATTGGGAATTTTATGAACTTTTCCATGTGCTTGTGATCCTTTTTGGGTTTCGGCCAAAGCATGATTTAGGGCTAGGATTTGGGGTTAAAACCAAATGAGGGTTCAAATGGTTTTCTATGGCATGGTATGTATGGTATGGAATGTTAATCATGACCTATGGGAATTTCCCATGGACTTATAGTCCTTTAGGGTTTCGGCCAAGACCCTAATCTAGGGTTTGGTTTGGGTTATGGTCTCAAGGATACTTGAGTATAGGTTATTAGGATGTAAGTATATGGTTAAGCATGATGTGAGGATCTTTATGTTATCAAAACCTTAACTTCATATGCTAGGTATCATGACTCTGCATGTTTAGGTTAAATGCTATGTTTTATTCATGAATGTTTTAACCATATGCCATGAACACATGTAGTTGATGTAGACTTCATGTTATATAGAATGATGCATGTATGTTGTTAAATGTCTATAATAGATCTATGTTTATGAAGGTTTATGCATGCTTTATGATGAATGCCATGAACATAAGTAATGTAGAATGCCATGTACCTAAATAGTATGTACCTTGTTCATATGAATTTTTACCATGCATGCTCTATGATAGATACTATGATTATGTATGTATGTCATGTTTTATGAATGAAGAAGATGAATGAAGATAATGTTTATGCCTTAAGTACGAATGATAAGTATGAATGATAAGTATGAATGATGAAGGCATAATGATGTTATGAATTAAGTATGAATGATGAAATGCCAAGTATGCTTTATGTCATGATAAGGGATGGGCACCTTAAGAACGCCCCGGTTCTGGAACTACCGTAGCTGTTCCTACTCTTATGCTATGCTTCATGAAACAAGATTATGTTTATGCTATGTATGTCTATGAATGATAAAGCATGAAAAATTATTTTACTTTATGAATGAGCTTGTACCGGACCGAAGTAAGGGTCCATGGGATGGGCACCTTAAGAACGCCTCGGTTCTGGACTACCGTAGCTGTCCATGGTTCTGGGACTACCGAAGCTGTCCAACAGGGATAGGCACCTTAAGAATGCCCCGGTTTTTGGAACTACCGTAGCTGTTCCTACCCTAGTAGGTCGGGGCTCGCTACCTCGTATTTACTTAGGGATGCGCGCTTATGATGTATGTATGTGGTACAAGCCGGGGACCCCAATGATGTTATGTTTATGTTTAAGTATCTAAAAGTATGAAGTCTGATTTTGAATTAAGCATCCTTATGTATATGCATCTGACTCATGCATTCATTCATGTTATGCATTATGCCATGATAAGAATGTTCCTCGCTTATGTTTATGTCTAGAATATGCTTATGTCCATGCTAAGAAATATGCCATGATAAGTATGTTAAGCTATGCCCATGTTAAGAAATATTCCATGAAAGAATGTTAAGCTTAGGCCCATGTTAAGAATTATGCAATGATAATTATGTTATGTTCATGTTTTACATTAGGAGTACGCTTATGTTTTATGTTCGGAATCATGCTATGTTGAATGTTTCATATGTTTATGGATGTTATGACGTATGGTTTTTAGTGAGTAGGTAAGGGTCTTACTAAGCCTATGTGCTTATAGTCTTATTTTTCTTATACCGCAGATCAAGCAAGAGGTTATTAGGTGAAGCAGCAGGAGAGGCAAAAGCGGGTGTGTGGTAGTGATATGGCAAAGGAAAGAGGAAAAAAAGACTCCTCTATTATGTTTTATGTTTTGGAACGCCCCTTTAGATTCTATGCTATGCTTATGGATAAGTTACTTGCTACGTATGATACTTATGAATAAGTAAGAGATGTTATATCATGATGCTACATATGCTATGAATATGCTATGTTACAATGCTACCATGGTTAGAGATGATAAGTTAAGGCATATATACATGTTCAAGTATTTGTCGTATGGTAAAACACATGTGTATAAAGAAAAAAAAATTAATCCGCTGCATTTAGATATTCACATACCTAGGTATGTTAGCGTAACGCCGCCTCTCACCACACCGTAAGATGTGGGAAAAAGGCGGGCGTTACAGGTTGGTATCAGAACAGTTGCCATCACACTACACACATATCAAGCCTCCTTCCTGCAGCTTCCAAGTAAGTACCTCTATGCATACCTTATGTTCTCTTATAAGTCAAGTATGAATGATATGATGATAGGAAATACCTTTAGGATATGTAGAGATGAACGATACTTTACTTTATTTTTTTTTTTATGAAATCGAATGTTTTAGAATGTAATATGGGGATAGGAATAACAATAACTCATATTATCCGTACTCGTCCTTTATGAAGGAAAGCATGGCTAGAAGATAGAGTAACAGACTTAATGAGACTGCCCCCTCATCTGACCTGATGCAATTGGTGACCCAACTTCAGCATCAAGTTACTGAGCAGCAGCAAACCATTAATACCCCGATGAACCAACAAGAAAATTCTACTACACCACCGACAAACCAGAATGCTATACGCATTGTGCCTACGGTTATGCAAACTCCTCCGATAGGCTCGACCACTGTAACACGAGAAGAGGCTTATCTGATCCAGTGGTAGAGGCTGAAACCGGAAAACTTTTCGGGTATTGGCGAACCATGGGACGCCCAGGCGTGGTTCAAGACCGTGGAGAGTACAATGGAGCTGTTGGACTGGCCTGAACACGAGAAGATCAAGTGTGCATCATTCTACCTTTTTGGAGATGCCAGAATGTGGTGGGAAAGGGTCAAGGCCAGAAGACAGGTGAATCAGATGACGTGGTCAGATTTTGAATCCGAGTTTCTCGAAGAATTCTTCAATATGCGTGTCACCAATAAACACTACGACGAATTCACGGAATTCCGACAGGGAACCCTCTCAGTCAATGAAGCCATGAAGAAATTTAATCGACTGGCTCGCCTATGCCCTGAGCTGGTCCGCACTGAGAAGAAAAGGGTCCGGCTTATGTTAAAGATGTTGCGACCTGAGATAGCCCTGAACGTTGCCGGCGGAGTTAACATACCGCAGACCGCTGAAGAGTTGTTCAGTAGCACCCTACTCACCGAGCATTACCTGAACAATATCAATCAGCAAAGGAAGGCGTTAAATGAGAGTAAGAATCAAGTTCACTCCGGAATTCTCGATTCTTTATCTTTCATTATCCCTAATGTTCCTCCTATCATTATTACTCAGGAGGTCAGAAACCTCAGAGTACTAACGCTAATTGGAAGGGGAATTCAGGGTGGTAAACGGCAGCCATGGAACAACCCCCAAGGGGGCCCAACAAATAAACAGTCCCGATTTCCCCTGTGTACTACATGCGGGAAAATGCACCCCGGGGAGTGTCGTAAAGGTACGAACCGGTGTTTCATCTGCGGGGTGGAAGGGCATATGGCCTCTTACTGTCCTACCAGGAACCAGGCACCTCCCCAGCAGCTTGTTCAGTACCAGGGCGCACCAGCGAAACTACATTATATGCAAGCGGAGTCGGAGGGTACCCTGATGAGCTAAGAAAGATTGGAGGCCCCACCAACTATGGCGGATGCCAGGGTTTTCTCTATTACTAAGGAGGACGCCGCAACTGCTTCAACGGTTGTCACAGGTCAGATACTTATTTACAGTCAGTATGCTACCGTATTATTTAATACTGGGGCAACGCACTCGTTCATCTCTATGTTCTACACTAAGAAGAGGGATATGGCTCCACAAGTTTTAAACGGCAAGTTCTTAACCACCCTACCTTCGGGGGAAATAATGACATCCACCCACGTGCTGCGTGCTGTGCCAGTCGGAATCGCAGGAAGAGAACTTTACTGCGATCTGATAGTACTAGACATGCAGGACTATGATGTTATAATGGGAATGGATTTTCTGAGCAAATACGGTGCTTCTGTCGAGTGCCGTAAACGAAAGGTAGTCTTTCAACCTGAGGCAGATTCCACGTTCGAATTTATTGGAGAGCCGAGGAAAAGAACCGGGAAATTCTTATCGACTCTCATAGCACAAAAGATGTTAGACAAGGGATATACTGGGTTTCTAGCACATGTGGTTGACGCAAGTCAAATAAAGGATCAGAAGTTGGAAGATGTCAGAGTTGTATGCGAGTATCCAGAAGTATTCCTGGATGAGTTACCGGGGTTGGCTCCTGATAGAGAAGTGGAATTCGAGATCGAACTGGTTCCCGATACTAACCCGATCTCCAAGGCACCCTATCGTATGGCACCGGTTGAATTAAAGGAACTTCAAGGACAGCTATAGGAGTTGCTCGATAAGAGACTTATTTGCCCTAGTCATTCCCCATGGGGAGCTCCGGTACTGTTTGTAAAGAAAAAGGACGGATCTATGCGAATGTGCATAGATTATCGAGCACTGAATAATGTAACGATTAAGAACAGGTATCCCCTTCCGAGGATAGATGACCTGTTTGACCAATTGAAGGGAGCCACCGTTTTCTCGAAAATCGATCTGAGGTCTGGTTATCATCATGTTAAAGTAAAATAGGATGATATTCCGAAGACGACCTTTCGAACAAGGTATGGGTATTTTGAATTCGTAGTTATGCCCTTTGGCGTGACAAATGCTCCTGCTATGTTTATGGACCTTATGAATCGGGTATTCTCGTCATTTCTCGACAAATTTGTAATCGTCTTCATCGACGATATCCTTATTTATTCGAGAAACCAAGAAGAGCACGTCGAGCATCTGAAGATAGTACTACAGACTCTTCGGGAAAAACAACTGTACGCCAAGTTCTCCAAATGTGAGTTCTGGCTTGACCAAGTGGGCTTTCTGGGCCATATTATTTCCAAAGATGGGGTTATGGTGGACCCAACAAGGTTGAAGCCTGTGAATAACT
>JAGFNQ010002311.1:0-218993 GCA_024364735.1 Boesenbergia rotunda | reverse complement strand
CTCACAACGGATGTCATCGACAGCACCACCCGAGCTATACAGAACATTCGACAACGGATAGAAGCTGCTCATCAGACAGAAGGGTTATGCAATGTCCGGCGTAGACCACTGGAATTTAATATTGAGATTGGTGTTCCTCAAAGGGCTCCTATGAAAGGGGTGACGAGATTTGGGAAGAGAGAAAAACTGAGTCCGCGATATGGGGACCGTACCTGATCCTGAGAAGAGTTGGCAAGGTGGCATATGAACTAGAGCTGCCTCAGGAGATGTCAGCTATTCATAACGTGTTCCATGTGTCAATGCTCAAGAAATGTATTCCAAATATGGATCAAGTGATCGAGCCACAGACAGTACAAGTTCAGGAGGACCTAAGTTATGAAAGCCGACCTATCCAGATCTTGGATAGGGAAGTCAAGAAGCTAAGGAATAAGGAGGCACCCTTAATCAAGGTCCTATGGCAAAGTCAACGGTTCGAGGAAGCTATCTGGGAACGCGAGGACGAGATGAGACGCAAGTACCCGGAGCTATTCTAAGTTCGAGGACGAACTTTCACGAGGTATGGGGGATTGTAACGACCCAGAAAATTTTCTCAATATTTCCTTTAAAATATTGATCATGTCTAGATAGTTTTTGAGGAAGCTAGAGATACTAGTACGAACTTTAGCCTAGTTATCCATGATTTTTCTCAATTAAATTGAGACACTAAGCAATAAGGGGCCTTATATGGGGTTTTCTAGTACCATGGTTATTAGTGACTTTTAGGTAGAATTTAATATAAATATAAATAGATTTTAATTAGGAATATTAGTATGATTATGGGTGGGTCTTAAGGAAATTTTCGAAAAAAAAATAAAAATAAAAATAAAGTGCATGCACCAAGGATTGAACCTTGGACCTAGTATACCATTATGCATGTACTAACCAATTCACCTAGCAAGGGAGTGCTAGTAGAGAATGAAGTGGATTTTGGTTAATGCTTAGGGAAAAATGAAGAGTCATCAAGGGAAGAGACACCATGACTCTTCACTTGCCCTCTTCATGTGGTATAAAAGAGGGCAGAAGGCTTAAGTTGTTTTCTCTTCCACCAAAAGGCTTTTCCTCTTCCCTTCTTCCTTATCCTTCCTCCTCCTAGCCGAAACCCACAAGGGGGTTTTTCTTTGGAAAAGCTTCACAAGAAGGCTTCATCTGCAAGATCTAAGGGCTATCTACAAGATTACAAGGGCTAAGGTGATCAAGGGATAACAAGGTCTTCATCATCTCGTCTATTTAAGGTCTAAAAACCAAACTAACAAGGGTAAGACTCCCTCACCTGTGGTATAATAGTTTCCCATTTATTTTCATGATATAAGAATTTGTTTGGACTATATGTGGAGAAAACTAAGGTTAGGGCTTTCAAGGGTTTCGGCCACCATAGGTTTCTATGGTTGGGTTTGGATCTAACTCTCTAATGATGTTTCTTATGTTTTCTCATGTTGTAAAGGATGTTAATAGGGGTTTATGTGAAAGTTTTTACATGTTTATGGCCCTTGTAACTTTCGGCCAAGTTGGGTTTTAGGGCAAGGGGTTAGGGTTAACTCCAAGCAAGGGTTCAAATGACTTCCATGGTATTATATCTAAGGTATTAGATGTGAATTGAGAATTTTATGAATTTTTCCATGTGCTTGTGATCCTTTTTGGGTTTTGGCCAATGCATGATTTAGGGCTAGGATTTGGGGTTAAAACCAAATGAGGGTTCAAATGGTTTTCTATGGCATGGTATGTATGGTATGGAATGTTAATCATGACCTATGGGAATTTCCCATGGACATATGGTCCTTTAGGGTTTCGGCCAAGACCCTAATCTAGGGTTTGGTTTGGGTTAAGGTCTCAAGGATACTTGAGTATAAGTTATTAGGATGTAAGTATATGGTTAAACATGATGTGAGGATCTTTATGTTACCAAAACCCTAACTTCATATGCTAGGTATCATGACTCTGTATGTTTAGGTTAAATGCTATGTCTTATTCATGAACGTTTTAACCATATGCCATGAACACATGTATTTGATGTAGGCTTCATGTTATATAGGATGATGCATGTATGTTGTTAAATGCCTATAATAGATCTATGTTTATGAAGGTGTATGCATGCTTTATGATGAATGCCATGAACATAAGTAATGTAGAATGCCATGAACCTAAATAGTATGCACCTTGTTCATATGAATTTTTACCATACATGCTCTATGATGGATACTATGATTATGTATGTATGTTATATTTTATGAATGAAGAAGATGAATGAAGATAATGATTATGCCGTAAGTACAAAAGATAAGTATGAATGATGAAGGCATAATGATGTTATGAATTAAGTATGAATGATGAAATGTCAAGTATGCTTTATGTCATGATAAGGGATGGGCACCTTAAGAACGCCACGGTTCTGGAACTACCGTAGCTGTTCCTACTCTTATGCTATGCTTCATGAAACAAGATTATGATTATGCTGTGTATGTCTATGAATGATAAAGCATGAAAAATTATTTTACATTATGAATGGGTTTGTACCGGACCGAAGTAAGGGTCCAAGGGATGGGCACCTTAAGAACGCCTCGGTTCTGGACTACCGTAGCTGTCGACGGTTCTAGGACTACCGAAGCTGTCCAACAGGGATGGGCACCTTAAGAACGTCCCGATTTTTGGAACTACCGTAGCTGTTCCTACCCTAGTAGGATGGGGCTCGCTACCTCGTATTTACTTAGGGATGCGCGCTTATGATGTATGTATGTGGTACAATCCGGGGACCCCAATGATGTTATGTTTATGTTTAAGTATATAAAAGCATGAAGTATGATTTTGAATTAAGCATCCTTATGTATATGCATCCGACTCATGCATTCATTCATGTTATGCATTATGCCATGATAAGAATGTTCTACGCTTATGTTTATGTCTAGAATATGCTTATGTCCATGTTAAGAAATATGTCATGATAAGTATGTTTTATGTTTAAGTTCATGCTAAGAAATATGCCATGATAAGTATATTAAGTTTATGCCCATGTTAAGAAATATGTCATGATAAGTATGTTAAGCTTATGTCCATGTTAAGAAATATGCCATGATATGTATGTTAAAGCTTATGCCATGTTAAGAATTATGCAATGATAATTATGTTATGCTCATGTTTTACGTTAAGAGTACGCTTATGTTTTATGTTCGGAATCATGCTATGTCGAATGTTTCATATGTTTATGTATGTTATGATGTATGATTTTTAGTGAGTAGGTAAGGGTCTTACTAAGCCTATGTGCTTATAGTCTTATTTTTTTTATTCCGCAGATCAAGCAAGAGGTTATTAGGTGAAGTAGCAGGAGAGGCAAAAGCGGGTGTGTGGTAGTGATATGGCAAAGGAAAGAGGAAAAAGACTCCTCTATTATGTCTTGTGTTTTGGAACGCCCCTCTAGATTCTATGCTATGCTTATGGATAAGTTACTTGCTACGTATGATACTTATGAATAAGTAAGAGATGTTATATCATGATGCTACATATGCTATGAATATGCTAAGTTACAATGCTACCATGGTTAGAGATGATAAGTTAAGGCATATATACATGTTCAAGTATTAGTGTATGGTAAAACGCATGTGTATAATGAAAAAAAATTAATCCGCTACATTTAGATATTCACATGCCTAGGTATGTTAGCGTAACGCCGCCTCTCGCCACACCGTAAGATGTTGGAAAAAGGCGGGCGTTACTCCGACTTGTTGTGCGCGGACGAGTAGGAAGGAGAAGAAGAGGAAAACGAAAGAGAGATGGCGAAGGGGCGGCGCTCGCTCGCTGGAAATCGCTGCAGCGTCGTCGGCGTCGGGCCAGAGAAGGGAATCGGGGAGATGAGGGAGTTAATGAGGGAAGTTAGGGTTTTATAACTTAATTTTTGGCTTTTTGCAAAAAGACCCTACAGATTTAGAAAATTTGCAACTAGGCCCCTGCCGTTCCAAACCCTAAAAATTTGGTATTTAACATTCTCCCCCACTAACATAAATTTAGTCCCCAAATTTAGCTAATAAAGTACAACGAACCACAACATGTATTAGTTAACAGCAACAGGTATCAACACCTCAAATATAATATAAATACGAAATGCAACTCAAAATGCAACTCAATCATACGCACCTCAAGTAAATAGATCAGGGTAGCGAGCTCTGATAGTATCCTCAAGCTCCCAAGTAGCTTCCTTATCAGAGTGGTGCTGCCAACCAACTTTGACCTACCGAACTGTCTTGTTCCTCAACCGATGCTCTTTGCGGTCCAGAATCCGCATAGGCACCCTAAACCCTAAACCCTAAACCCTGATAACTAATTGAGCCCACTCACTTGGCTATCAGGATTTATAAATTCTAGTACTTAGCCTGGAGGTCTAGAGTTCGAATCTTGAGAAAGGCAAAAAATCTACTGGCCAGGGGTGGGAAGTCCTCGTGAGTAACGATACGGCTGACGGTCGACGACCTAAGGGGTTGTCAAAGTTGGGCCGCCAAATGTTGATTTGGCCGCCAGGTTGTTGGGGCGATGGGCCAGGTTGTTGGGTCGAGAGGCCAGGTTGTTGGGCCGTCAAATGTTGATTTGGCCGCTAAAGGGGCCGAGAGGCCGTGTCGTTACAATAAAAGGCGCCTTTTTATTGTAACAACCCGACCCCTCGACCCCTTGGGCAGCCAAATCAACATTTGGCGGCCCTATAACCTGTCCCCTAGGCCGAACAACCAGACGGCCAAATCAACAATTGGTGACCCAACTTTGACGACCCCTTAGGTCGTCGACCGTTGGCCGTGCCGTTACTCACAAGAACATCCCACCCCTGGCCAGTGGATTTTTGCCTTCCTCAGGATTCGAACTCTAGACCTCCAGGCTAAGTACTAGAGGTTATGAATCCTGATAACCAAGTGAGCTATCAGGATTCATAAACTCTAGTACTTAGCCTAGAGGTCTAGAGTTCGAATCCTGAGGAAGGCAAAAATCCACTGGTCAGGGGTGGGAAGTTCTTGTGAGTAACGACACGGCCAATGGTCGACGACCTAATGGGTCGTCAAAGTTGGGCCGCTAATTGTTGATTTGGTTGTCAGGTTGTTGGGTCGAGGGGCCAGGTTGTTGGGCCGCCAAATGTTGATTTGGCCGCCCAAGGGGTCGAGGGGCCGGGTTGTTACATTGTTGGTGTTGAAAGTAGTAGATCGAACCTGGTTTTGATAATAGCAAAAGGTTCAAAGTTAAGTATGTATTGTAATGTAAAATGGTTGACTAAGTGTGCAGGAAAGTCCTAGTTTACCTAGGCATGAAGTCTTTACCTATAGGGTTGAGCACGTAGTCCTAATCGGGGACTGGGCACGAAGTCTAGCTGAGGGCTGGGCACCAAAGACCTGAACATGGGTTGGGACCATGTGTTTTAATGTTTGGACAAAAAGTTTAAGTTAGGATCACCCTTGTATTTGATATGTGTATTTGAGTGTGTAGGTTCTGCAGGATACACATAGACTTAGCTTAATGTCTTCGGGTTCGGTAAAGGATGGTGCATTTGAGGGAACATGGACAAGGCAGGAACGATGAACGAAGAGAAGCGCACTTCGAGACATAAGCGAAGGATGAGATATGGAGACAAGCAACAGACTTGTATGCATCTGAAGGACGAGAGCTAAAGTCGAAGAACACTTGAAGGCAACAAGTGGAGGCTGCAAGAAGAATCAAGTGAGTCGTGAGGGTCCGAGTGCTGAGTGATCTGTACTCGGGAAGAGAACCCCTAGGTTAGGATTTGGGCAGCCGACGGCTTCTGGGAGGAGTCGACTGCTGACTGGTAAAGCTCACAGAAAGATCAGTCGACTGATCTTCTGTGCAGCCGATTGGTACGGACTAGAATTCGAATGTTGCACTGTAACGTTTGAATTCGACTGCAGTAGTCGACTGGTGTTGACATCAGTCAACTGGTAACGGTTAGTTTAGCTACGAACTCTATTTTCCTAGATTGGGTTGTCAAAATAAAGAGAAAATAATTGCTTTATTGATGATCATTATCATAAGTCATTAGTAATTAAAATTAGTTTATGTTATTTATATCATCATTAGTATGGCTTTCTAGTCTTGTTCTTGTTTTTGTTGCTGATATTGTTTTGTTAATCTTTGTTGTTAACCTTTTGCTGTGGACACATCTGTGTTTATTTTTCAAATACATTAATGAGATTTTTTTAACCTCGGATGATAGATTTGGCTCCACAAAGTTTTTCATCGTGTGTCAAGGTAAATCGGGAAGCGTTCGCAGTGGGCAATCTAGAAGCTTAGTGTCCCAGGGTTCCCGCCTCATTTAAAAAAAAAATCTTATAAAATACGTCGTAGCTGGAGATCAAATTATAAATATTTAGAATGATAGATAATTAATCACCCTTCCGCTGTATCATAATTTCATTTCAGAGGTATTTATTTTTCAAATAGATGCATCTCTAAGTGGCTTCCATTGCGTGAAATTGGTAATTTGAATTTCTGCTTCAATCGTGGCCAGGCCTTAGTCAAGAATAAAGAAGAGAATAACTAACTGAGCGATGATTGCTGTGGGAAGGCTATTAGTGTTTGTTCGAGACGGATAGTTGGTTAATATATGAAGTGTTATTATTATAAAATCTGAAAATCAATTATGAACCTTAGAGCATTTACTAGAGAATCGACTCAAAGACAAGCTATGAAGCTCATCCCAAGCAATACGGATAGATGATGGACACGTTCGACTATAAGATAGCGATTAAGCTACTTTGAAGGTCTCAAAAATGGCAAACATAAGAATGACCTAAGGGAGGATTATGAATTTCCATGAATGGGATGCGTGCACATAACCATCCCAAATTTGATAAACTAAAATTTTTAGTTTATTTATTTAATTTTGGGTTTTAAGGGTAGGTAAAACATACCATTTGAGTCTTAAAATTTTAGAGAATAAAAATTTTAAAGCTAAGAGCTACCCTTTTTATACATATACATATTTCAAAATGTGGTGTTTATAATTGAATATTAAAAAGATACTGAGATTAATTAAATATTTACAAGACACTGTAGTATTAAACTTATACACTATCGCTTGGAGATCTTTTAAGCAAATGTTTATATTTGCTACATTGAAAAATAAATTATATTCTTTAAACACTAAGTAGTATAGGTTTGGTCGAGGATTTTCTATGAATATTCCCTTGTTAAAATCTTATTATTACTAGTTTACTATCTTAATATAATAGGTTGACAAAATCTCAATTAGTTAGAAGAGCTTAAGAAACATATATTAAAATGAAACCAAGGATGTACCCAAAAATATATTAAAAAAACATGCAAGGATTTAATGAAAATGACATTATTTTATAATTATCTTCACTGTTACTATAATAATAATAATTAAAAAAATCATATTTGACTTTAGACTTGTTATTAATGATTATTTTATCTAACATTAACATTGTTATATATGGACACACAAGTTATATTATGTTGATGATAATTTTTAATATATATATATATAATTTTATTATTAAATAAAATATATATCATGATAAATTATTATTGAACATATTATATAAGGCAAATACTCTTTATAAACTCAATAAATTAAGTATTGAATAGAAATAAAACAATAAGACTAATAAACATCCTAGGTTAAATGATATTAATAGATTTAATAAGTTAAAGAGGTAAATTAATTTTATATTAGAAAATTTAAATTAAAAAATTAAATCCAATAGAAAAGTAAAATAATTTTACATTATAAAATTTAAAATAAATAAATTTATTTATATTGAATTAAATATTGAGGGAATATGTGGTCCGGAGTGAAGTTTGGGCAAAGGTTTTAAGTTAGGTTTACCCTTGTGTTCTTATATGTGTATGTTGAGTGTGCAGGATGTACAGGTATACATATTGACTTGACTGGACGGTCTCGGTATGGTGAATGGTGGCATGGAGACAAGCTGGAGGCTTGTGTGCACCCGAGGGACCTTGGAGAGCAGGGATGATGAGATGAGAGGCGCGGACTTCGAGGCATGCGTGAAGGATGGCATGGAGGCAAGCTGGAGGCTTGCGTGCATTCGAGGGAGGGAGCCGAAGATGAAGAGGGCGCGAAGGCAATAGTCGAAGCTGCGGATGAGGAGTCAGTCGAGTCGTGAGGGTACGAGTGTTGTGTGATTGTACTCGGGAAATCCTAGGGTTCGAGTGCTGAGAGAAGTGTACTCGGGAAGGGAAACCCTATGTGTGTGAGTGGGGCAGTCAACTGCAACTGATAAAACTCACAGAAGGATTTTGGCCTGGGACTAATCGACTGCCCTGGGGGCAGTCGACTGCTAGGTGGTTGGTGAGTTGGCTGAGAATTCGAACGTTGGGGTGTAACGGTCGAATTTCAATGGCACCAGTCGGTTGCCTTGGGGGCAGTTGACTGGTAGCGAGGGTTTCAGCCCGAGTCCTATTTAAAGAGGACTTCATGGTGGCTATGATTCTTGACGAAACTCGCTTGGGTAATGTGAGTTAGTAATCTTTTGTGCCCAGATATTGTCAAGGTGATTGTGGTGAGTTTTCTCCACCCACAGGGCTAGCCAGAGGTTATCCGGGGAGTGATCCACCGACGGATTCTTGGATTAGTCACCCGTCCAGGGTGGATATCAAGTAAATCAGGTTGTTAGCGTTGTTCTTCACTATTAGTTTTGTTTTTATTATATATTCTGCTATGCAACTAACCATGTAGGAAGAATGGGGGTTGAAAAAGTGCTATTCACCCCCCTCTAGCAACACCTTCGATCTATCAATTGGTATCTGAGCGAGGATCGCTCTTGATTAGACTAACTGCCGAGGGAGCACACGCTAAAGGAAGAAGAACCATGAAAGACAAATTCGGGGACGACATCTACACTCCACCGACCTACGACCATGAAGATTTCGGGTATAGGAAGTCAAGAATGGAGATGTGATTCGCGATGAAGTGGGAATGTAGAATTGCGCTTGAAGAGCCCTTCAAAGTTCCAAAGGATAAGCACGAAAAGAGGCTTCGCCATAGATATTGGGACAAAGAGCAACAAAAACAATTTCGGGCCAATGAGGAGGTAATTAGTATTTTGAAAAATATTTTCCTAATAAATTTTTGACTGATGTATGGGAATACCAAAACACATATGAATTATGGGTTAAGTTGAAAAGATATCATGAGAACCCTACATCAATTCAAAGAGTTGAAGAGCCCGAAGAAGTAAGGTCAATGGTCCAAGAAGACCAAGAGGAGGAAGAAGTGTCAACTTCATCAAGTAAAGAGGAGGAAGTAAGCGAAAGATCATCAACCTCCTCAAGAGAAGTAGGGGAAGAGGTCACCACCTCAAGGATTGAAGGGGAAGAGAGACCCACTTCAATGTCGGATCAAGAGGAAGCATCCACTTCATCCAAGGTTGAAGAAGAAGCTTCTACCTCCACCAAAGCTAAATCGAAAGAGCACATCACATGCTTTGGTTGCAACGAAAAGCGACACTACAAGGACAAGTGTCCAAAAGGTAAAATGAAGGTAAAATCTAAACCAAGTTCAATTCTTTATAAATCTAATATAAGGTATAGGAATGGAGAATCCCAAGAGAAGAAGAGGAGGATTCGATGCTTCACGTGTGGTGAGCTAGGGCACTACCACTCCAAGTGCCCAAAGAAAGGTGAGCTAAAGAAAATAGAGAACTTGAGGAGATGGGGGAAAGAGCAAAGAAAGAAGAGGAGCTCACATCAAGGAGGAACTACAAGGGTAAGGGAGATAATCCCTAACCTTAAATTAAAATGCAATTCAAATGTTAGTTCCTCTATGAATGTTAGAAATAGTGTAAATCATTCATCCATGCATGCTAAGCTTAATGAAAACTGCTTAATTGTGCATAGCCATGGTTTTAAATATCATAATAGGACTAGGGCCAACAAGATAGATCATAACCCTATAAAAAGCATGCATCATGAATTCAAGACCTCTAGACCTAAGGATCGAGGCACTGGTCCCAAGAAGGGGAGGAATGTGCCTAGGAACATGGGTAGGTCTAGGAATGTCTAAAGTAGACATATGGATTCTAAGGTTATAAACTTGAAAAGGGAAAATCAAGCCTAGAGGGCAAGGCTTGATACTTTGGAAAAGACCCTAGAAAGGTTCACGGTTGGATCAAAAGGTTTAGACATGGTGTTGTGTAGTATAAAACCCAACTATGATAGATCGGGGTTAGGATACCGGTCTAAGACCTCCTAGGCTAATGAAAAGAAGTATGCTGGGGAAGCATACAATTATGTCAAGGAGGGAAAGTCCAAGGATGACAAGGGGGTGCCATCCAAGGGTAAAAGGGACAACTTGACCAAAGACAAAGTGTCTAAGGTTAAGAATGTTCATTTTGTAGGCCAAGAGTCACCGGTGGCACACCGGTGTGGCTTAGTGAGTATCGAGTCACCTAGGGAGGTGACTAAGGCTAAGAGTTCAATGGGGAGCTCTAGGAGCCTTTGGGGTCCATGGTAAATGGATATCAAAAGTTTCTCTCCTAGGAAATTAGGTGAAATATGTCAAAAAAGAATTGGAAGACTTGGGTAAGTCTTAATCTTAGGTTTTGGCACATTAAAAGGAAATTTAGGGAGAACAGAATGAAAATACAATTATATTGGGTAAAATTGAGTTTTAATGTGTGAATACCATGTAATTCAATGATAGAAATGAACTATAATCAAGGATAAGAAGAAACAGTGAGGAGAAATCACAATTGAGACATTTGGGATGAGTTTCAATGATACACTTTAGGATATGTTGAGTTTCATGCCAATCTTGGGATCCGGAGTACATTTGTCTGGAAACGTATTTTTCCCAAGTAGACATTAACCCCACAAATCTTCCCACAAAATTTCATAATTTTTGGAGATTTGTGAAATTAACTAGGCATTTCTGAAATTGGGTTGAAAACCTAAAATTCAGGTATCAGTCGACTGCCCTGGGGGTAGTCGACTGATCCGAGTGAATTTTTAGCCTAGAAGCTCTCTGTAAGTTTTCTCAGTCAACTGCCATTTTGGCAGTCGACTGATCGATTAAGGTTAGGTAGAAAAAGGGTATTGGATGATAGAACCTGACTTTAAAATTAAGATCCTTAATTATACTCCTTGTGTTAAATCCGATATTTTTAACCAGGTCTCGAAAGGTTTCGGAGGGTTACCGGGAAAGTCCAAGGGTTTCCGATGCCTTGGACATAAATTAGGGATTAACTTGTAATTAAAACAAATAATTACAAGGACTAAAATGTAAGTAAGTTTAAAACCAGGGATAGAATGGTAAAAGTCCAAAATATTTGGACTAAAGTGCAAAAATGCCAACTTAAAAGCCGGTTAGGGCAGTGTTTCCACCGCACTCCTCTCCACTGTCGATCGAAACCAAAGCCTCCCTACCTTTCCTCTCCTCTCGCGAACCCTAGCCGCAGACGACTTCCCCACACGCGCCGACGACCTAACCCTTGATCTCGACTGGTGACCGACGATCCACTCAGTCCTCTCCATTGTTGGGAATCCTAGCCTCGCCGACCCCTCCTTTCGGTTGTCTCGGAGCGTTGTTTCCTCCCCTTGCGTGAGCAAGCCATCGCCGGAGTTGGGGAAAGCTTTTGGGTGCACAGCGAACCAACTTTGGTGGTTGGTCGAGGTTCGTCACGGTGGTAGGCAGTCTATCCACTACAAGAAAAAAGTTAAACAACAACGCTTTTTCCGCGTTGTTGTTAATGCTTAAAAAGCGTTGTAGATGAAGCCGTTGTAGAAAGTATATCTATGACAACGCTTTTTCCGCGTTGTGGTTTGGAGCAAAGACAACGCTTTTTTCGCGTTGTCTATTGGTTTTTAAAAAGCGTTGTTATTGACGCTGTTGTTAAAAGTCGGGTATCAAAGACAACGCGGAAAAAGCGTTGTGGTTTGGCACAAAGACAACGCAAAAATCGTGTTGTGTATTGTTACTTAAAAAATGTTGTCTTTTTAATAGGCAGTGTTTTTCACAATTTATAATATTCACAATTTATAAACATTTTTATTTACAATTGATAATATTCACAATTTACAATATTCACAATTTACAAGCATTTTTATTTACAATTGATAATATTCACAATTTACACTGATAATAGTTTACAAAATTCACTTATAATACAGTGCATTATTTACAAAAGTGTTTGTATTCCATATTAAATACAAAAAATATCTCAATTCACAAGTTCTATAAAACTTCATCATTCACAAGTTGTTCTTTGGGGCTGCTTGTTAACTCGATCTGCTTTAACACTGCATAAAAATAATAAATTGGGATAAGAGATTATATACATATGCAAAAGAATGCATTCTTCATGTTTATCGCTAAAACGCATTTATGCAAAAGAATGCATTCTTCATGTATATACATATGCAAAAGAATGCATTCTTCATGCAAAATAATAAATTGGGAAGAATTTTCCAAATTTACATATGAAAAAGAATGTTCAGTGGAATAAATACAGAACTGAGCATGCTAATTTGGAATCTAAAACGCATTTATGCACTACAAATGAAAGGTTCGAGGGTGAAGACTACACTACAGTGTATATGCATTCTTCATGTTTATCGCTCTTCTGAGTTGAATTTGTTCCACGCGTCCTGCATCATTAGAAAATGGTGATTAGTTTGTACAATATAAATAAGGCAGATGTAAGGAGCAAAACTGACTTATGGATCCAACGTTTATGATATATTTTCTAACCTATTAACTAGTACTAATTTAGGAACAACAACTTGTACAAGTTTGATTTTCTAATGCTAAGAACTAGTATTAATCTCCCACTGTTGCTGACAAGACAATATAGAAAACACTTTAGAAACTATTTACTGTCACATGGTTATGCATTTTCGATTTTATTCCTGTGTCATACACAGGCAAACTAAGACAACTGGAGGACTTGCCTTGAGAAGATCAAAAACCTTCTCACAAATGTACTTTTGGCGAATGCTATCACCTCTTTGTTGTAATTTATCCGGATGAACATAGAGTGTAGCTTTCCAGTAAGCTTTCTTCACAGCCGTAGCAGCAATGACACCTGTCAACGAAATTGGCTGCCAACCACTCTCAGGCCCAAGGATCGAGAACAAAACGCCGAATGAAATGGCTTAAACATCAGCAGCTCCATATTTACATGCAGAATCTATTTCTGACTATTAATGGAACTTCAAGAATTCTCAGTGGCTGAAGCTGTTATCAGATTGGAATGCATTTTAAAGGACTAATGGAGCTCCACTAATAAAACATTATGAACTAGAGTGACGTTGATTAAGCACAATGTAAAGATACAGTGATAGAGATTGTAAATCGAGATTAGAACAACAAATTTAAAAAGCAGATGGTCTCACTTAAATCAAGATTAGAACAAACAAATTTAAAAATCCCGTGCAATTCCTATATGACACGATAAAGTTGCTTTCTTTGATTTAATTCTCTTCAACCAACAACTCATCATATAGATGGTGAGTTACTGAGTTTCATGTGATTCTAAATAATAGATTTTTGACAGTTCAAAGCAAATGGAAAGTGGTGACTTCAACTACTTATGTTCTAACTGTCAAACATACCATGGGAAAACAGAAGACCAAAAGAACCTGCCCACTGTCCCGAATAAAAATTCACAACTACTAGAATCTGGAAACAACAATTTTCGAATTTTGGATCTTTTAGTACATTTCAAGATAGTAATTCCAATATGCATGAATATAAAGCATACCTAGATGAACTATTAGACATTATGATAAACAGAATCAATGTAACACTGACCTTTTGTTAATTGAAAAATATGCAGAGCACAACGCTCAACGGCAAGTCTTACTGGGCCACTCCCATTCTTTAACTGAAAAGATCTATGTCTAATGAACTAGGTTGCAGATTCAGTCATATCCATAAGTACTTGTAGCAGATCCTAGAACTCATTATCTTCCATGTACTGAGAATAAATAAGATTGTACATCAGTGCCTCAATGCAAAATAAAACAAAAGTATACAAAAAATCTCATAAAGCATCTTAAAGAAACTAAAACGAAGCAGAAGCATTTGTAGCAAGTTGTTGTAAGTATTTCTCTAATAGTAGATTCATCTATCATTTCACAGCTAGACCAAATATGGTAATCAACTTCAGACCACTGTCTTGCAATAGACACAAATCCCAAAAATCAATCACATAAAAGATGTTGTACCTGAGACATGATTCCCATGACTTTTGTTGCAGAAACTCGCACCTCATCATCATCAAGTTGCAACATGACTCTCAGTAAAGTAGCAAGTTACTTAAATAAGATTATAGATTATGTTATGTAAACATGGTACTGTTAGAATGTAGATTGAAACTATTCATACTAAATAGTAGCAATTTCTTAAGGGAACTTAACATCAGTCATATATCATGCAGAATGAAGCAAGTACCAACAAAATTTTGGTAAAGCATAGAAAAATAGTATGTCATGAGGTTTGATATTGAATGACAAACCAAAAACGAAGCAAAATGCTCAGATGTCATCACTGCGTTGAAACCAACTATAGGCACCAAGGAAGCTAACAGTGTTCTAAAAACCACCTACAAAGGCACAGTAATGTTATGTGACAAAAGTGTCACCTCTTTATTAAAAATAAAACATTTGATGTATTAGAACTAAATGACAGCTTAAAGCAAAGTAGCAAACATTTGATGTATTAGAACTAAATGACACAATCAAACAAGGAAAGAAAATGAGTTTCAGAAGGTTCCCTACCTGAAATTCCATGTTCTGATGTCCTGTTCACCAAAGAAGAGAAGATTTTGTCAAGAATGAAACAGTTTGAGAGGGCGGAGCTACAATTATGTGCAAGTTAAATTATTAAGATGCATTCACAAAACCATCGTGGGTCCTAAAGAAGAATCATTGGCATTGGATCAATAGTTTTGACTTGTTAAAAAGAAATTTGATAAAAATTACAGATTAAAAAAAACACACTGAATATTTGGTCTCAACATTAGTTCCAAGAACTCAACAAGAAAAACATGGATTTTAAATATTATAAAGGGTCTGATTCTGAATAGCTGACTTTCACAGAGAAAACGAGAAAACAATTATCAACCATGAACCATTTGCAAAGTTCAAAGAGTTAAAAAAAATGAAAAAAAAACGCCAAATCTTCAAGGACTTACTTTTCTTCTGTTTTGAACGAACCAGAAGGTGGTTGCAATGGTAATCAGGTTGTATACAAAATTTAAATCAGAATAAAACAGTGTATACCTCCACATGTAGCTCAGCTTCACATACTGACAACAGAGAATATTATTAGGAAAAATAATAAAAAATTAGAATAAAACATTATGACTGGGGTGAGCATACTTGGGTGTTATCAAGAAAGACTGCTTCACATACCTCCATATGTTACAACTACAAAAGAATATAAAGCATACCTAGATGGACTTGTGAGGTAGAGACATGCTCGTTTGCATCTCCCTTTTATGCTCAGCGATTATTTCTAGGGTAACATCAAATTTCTTCCTTGTTCTAGGAACATTGAAATAGATTGTTGGGTTGATATGACCTCCTATACCCCGCACGTGGCCAGCAATTTCTTGAGTATCAAGTGCCTTGGTCAGAATATCCTCTTTTGGTCCTTCAATTTGCAGCTTACCCTCCCTCTTTTGTTGTATATATTCATCCTGTTATGCAACATTAAAAGAAATTATTATTATACAAGGTATCATTTTATTAAATTTACAGGTTTTATGTATTATTAATTTGTTTACAAGCTTGTGGACTGTGTTCACCAAATCTTCTCCTTGAAACTTTAAATGCCTATGCCATCTCAAGAAATTATTTTCAGTATATATGTGGTCAAATTTACTAGACCATGAACACCTTTAATTTACTGAACCAGTTTTATTTTTAAAAATAACTAAATAAACTTTTAATTTTCTTTGGTTGCATCATTCGGACTACAACTTCTAGACACATAAACCAGGTCCTTCTTCAAAGACAGGGTTTCTTCATTAGGTAACCAGGTTAATTGAGAAGATTAACTTTGTTAGTATTAAACAAGGAAACTGTAAATTGACATTTCCGTCAAAGATTCCTTCTTTATTGCCATTTGTCCCAGCCTTATTCTAAGCCGATTCCTTTTAGTATAAGAAAACAGTAAAATTGTATCTGTGAATAGATTTGCAAACTATAATTAACATAAAGACCTTAAGAAGTTTCCCTATAAATCCATTATATTACTGAAGAAATAAATAGTTACTTACATTGAGATAGAATTCCGTGCTTTTCTTGATACTAATGCATTAACGATGACTGGAGTCTAACTTCTATGAGAAATGAGTTAATTTATGAGATTAAATATTATGAATGGAGTCTAACTTCTATCATTCACTACCCTAATTGTTTACCAGGGTTAAAAAGGGAAATATCAACGAAGAAACCACCAGAACAACCCTAAGAAGAAACAAAAATTCACAAAACTTAATATGAAAAAAAAATTTCTTATGCCGAAAACAATTGTATCTTTATTTATCATGAACATAGCTTTCTCAAGTTTCTTGAAAAGCATTACAATTCATAACCATTTAACCATACTTATAATTAATGAATCACATGCTAAGCTTACCATACTAGTACCATATGTTTCAGTCTTTGCATAGCGCCGGGGGAATATTTTAAAGTCCACAGCTAATATACTCAAGCATGTCATGATGACCTATGTCAAAAAGAACAGTTCAGATTGTTGATCCACAGAGAAATGAGTTAATTTAACTAAGTTATAGTGATCACTATACCACCAATACTCGATATGATGTAATAGTTGCCCTCAAAGAAGATAACTGTTCTCCTTTAAGATGAATATATGAAGAACTGACACCATAGCACATTTGGTCAATAATCATTGGTAAGGTCATGTAATAAATGGAATGAATATAATATCACTATATTAAATAATCAAAGTTATGGAAGGAATAGAAATTGTAACATTTTGAATGAGTTACCCTTTAGCTGATATGCAGAGAAGTAGGACAACTATTAGCAGGAATGTGAACATATGAACCCATTCAGCAAGAATCTGGAATGAATAAATCAAATGCATAGTTAATTTTATTGTCTGATTGGAACAAAGCACAACAACTATAGGTAAAACTAAGGGGCAGACAAGAACACAATTACAGATCATATGGACCAGATTCTAATGATATCTACTATTGTTAGAGTGACAACGGACCGTGAGAATTAGAAGAACCGGAAGAACAATGCACAAGTAATCAACATTGAGTGAAACTGCATAGCATCTAAAATCTCTATGGCGAGGAGCTACACCACCATCCTTCTTTGACACGGCAGCCTCAACATTAATATTCACTGATAAGACATTGTTGGCATTGTTAACATTGTTAAAGCGTTGAATCCCTCATTTGATAAGCAACTAAAAAAAAGGAGAATTATAGATCGTTTCAGAGCCAAAGAATGGATTTTGACTAAAGAAATTTAAAAATCATTCACCATTAACTCGGGCAAAGCTGCTCCATTGGCGAAGGACCACCAAACCCTTAAAACAAGTAAACATTTAAAGGTCAAACAAAACATGGTCCACCGTGCCTAAGCTTTGAGAGCTAGAGAAAGAGGAAGTCCATTACAGGAATTATCGTCGAGAGAGCGGCGACCTCCAGCATAGAAGATCCCGTAAGATTGCTCACGAACCTGTCGAGAATGCCAGCCCAGTAAGAATCCCGAAAAAGGAACAAAATTTAAGAGATCAAAAGGGAACGGCATGAAGAAAGAAACTCTTACTCTTCTTTGAGCAGCTTGTTGGGGTTGAGACTCTGCCGTAGATATTCCATGGCTGGAGGTTGAGCCGCAGAAGATATCGCCGTCGTGGGCGGAGGAGGACGGGATCTCGGAGAAGGAAGCGAACGTTTCACGAATTTACATACAATCTAGCCATCACACCTCCTCTGGGAGGGATAAAAATTAGGAAAAGAAATAAAAAACCGTCGTGTACCAAGAGAAGAGGCGAAGAGAGGGCGTGCGTCGGCCCTAGCTTCTCTTCGTTGGCACTTCTAGAGAGGAGGCGGAGAGAGGGAGGGTGTCAAGACAGCAAAAGAGGGTCTTCCCCTTCTTCGTTTCGGAGGTCAACGAGAGAGATGGAGAGGGTAGTGGCGAGCGTCGTGATGCTGCCGCTGGGGTTCAGTTTCCACTCGACGGACGAAGAGCTCGTGGAGGATACTTCTTGGTGGTGAGCTAGGAGAAGATGTATGTTCACCAGATCTTCGTGGAGAGGAGAGGACGAGGGAGGTGGCAATGAGGGAGGTCGAGGGAGGTGGCAATGAGGGTTTGGGTTTGGAGCTTGCCAGAAAGGAAGAGGAGCGGAGATATTTCGCGGAGAAAAGAAGCGCGGAGAGATTTTTCGCGAGCCGCCGAGGTTTGGCAATGAGCGAGGGATGTGTTTTTTATTTTAGCGGGAAATACGACAACGCTTTTAAAAAACGCTTTTGTAACAGCGTTGTCTTTCATCCGAAATCACAACACTAAGCACATCGCATCATTATAAAACGTTGTCGTTATTAAAAAGTAAAACACATAGACAACGCTTTTCACTAAAAACGTTGTAAAACAAGAAAAGACAACGTTTTTTTTTAAAAAACGTTGTCGATTGGGCGTTGTTGATTGCAAAAATTCTTGTAGTGAAGGGTCGATTGCCTCAACAATTTTGCTCATTATTTTACTATGATAATAGTAATAGTGCGAAAAGAAGTCCCGTTTTCAAGAATAGTGGCATTGAGTGTCTCGTCCCTTTGTCTTAGGATTAGTTAGTTCTATTTCTTGATGAGATTGGGAAGGGATATAACTCAGTGGTAGAGTATCACCTTGATGTGGTGGAAGTCATCAATTCGAGCTTGGTTATCTCTAAACCCAATATAAGTTTTCAATTTTAACTTGCTCCCCTACTATGATCGAACGAGAATGCATAAGAGGCTTGTGTGATTGATGTGAACGGGTAGGGATGACTATATTGCTGGGAGCGAACTCCAAGGCTAATATGAAGCAGATAGATACAAGGTGATAACGCTCACCTCAGGTGACCTAGTATTGCTGGCCTCACTCCTCCCCGACTAAATACAGATAAGTAAATCATGGGAGACATTTTTATTCTAGTACAATTACTCTTTCATTGAAGAAGTCAAACATCTAACGAAACATTTTATACCATTAGAAATGAACCCTAAGACTTATTGGAATAATCACTATTCAATTTTGGTTTGTTCCAAACCATGAGGGCTATAATTAGACCTTGCAGGAATCTTATAGAGTTCATATAATTTTGTGGAACTTAATATTAGAATTGATGATTAAGAACTTTTATCGTCAATATATTTTGTGTGTTAGCCCTGGAATGGGTTAGCATTTTTACCACCGATGATATAGTTTGTCGTTTTAATAAATTATTTATCGTCTTGGTTTACTCAAGAAACAAAACTATATATATATATATATATATATATATATATATATAGTTGAAGGATCAATCCAATACATGATGGTAAAAGACAATTTACTAGTCCCCAGTATCCCTACTAATCTGTCCCAGAGCCAACATGGAAAAGGTAAATTAAATCATGAAAACTACTAGTCCGAATGTTAAGATCAATCCAATACATGCACCTTAGAAGCTTAGCATCCTTATTATCTCATTAAAAAGCATAGGATACCTATTATGTTAATATCCTCAGTCTCTTATATTCATTTTAACATTAACACTCATTATTTATAGGTCCTGTTATCCATACATTCATCCTTATTTTTATTTTATATTAAATAAATATAAATTTTATTTTATTTATATAATTATTATTTAAAATAAATAATAATACTATTTTTAAACATATTTATTATGTAAATTATACAATAATTTATATATTATTTGTATATTTTTTAATAAGAAAAATATGGGAGGGTGTGCCTCCCATAGGAATTGTGTTTTATTTATATAAATTTTATTTATTTAAGGTCGTTCATGGAAATGAACGCATTAATTATGTTTTTGAGTGTTATAACACCTACTTTTATTGTTATAATACCCTCTACTAATATCCAATGCGGATGCTCTAATTGAATACGTCGCAGTTAGTGAATCATGGAGTCGGGAAGCCAAAGAATGCTCGCGTCTGTTGCTGCTGCAATCATCATCTTCTTCTGCTTCAATGGCTTCTGCTATGCTCAGAAATGTGATGTTTCTCCTTTTCTTAATTAATCCATACATTTTTTTTTACGATGATCAGGAGATATTTTAATCCTTGTTAACTATCGTATTAATTATTAGTTGTTTATGTGAACAGCGCCCGCGTATGGCTTCGTGAAGCATGCGGCAGATGCTCCACTGGTGTCGTACCACGATTACATCATCGTCGGCGGCGGGACAGCTGGCTGCCCCTTGGCCGCCACCCTCTCGGAGAGGTTCGACGTGCTGGTGTTGGAAAGAGGCGGGTCTCCTTACGGGAATCCCAACATTTCCAACCTCGCCTCTTTTGTCGAGAACCTCGCCTACCTCACCCCTACCTCGCCGGCGCAGCGATTCGTGTCCGAGGACGGCGTCATCAATGCACGAGCCCGTTGCCTCGGCGGCGGCACCTGCATCAACGCCGGGTTCTATTCTCGCGCCAGCCTTCGAGAGTTGACGGATCTGGGACTGAACCAGAAGCTGGCCGACCAGTCGTTCCAGTGGGTGGAGCGAGAATTGGTTTTCTGGCCTCAGCTGACGGAGTGGACTTCGGCCTTCAGGGCAGGGCTTCTGAAGGCCGGAGTCACCCCTGATAACGGCTTCACCTATGAGCAACTGGTCATCGCCACACTGCCGCCGATCTGCTCAAGTATGCCGACCCCGCCAGAATCACCGTGCTCTTGCGCGCCATTGCGCAGAGGATCTTGTTCAGGGACGTTACCGACCAGCATAAGAACCCGCAGGCGTACGGCGTGGTGTACAAGGACGAAGCCGGCAACATCCACGAGGCCCGCCTCAAGGGCTTCTCTACAGGCGAAATCATATTGTCAGCCGGCGCTCTTGGTAGTCCACAGCTGCTAATGCTGAGCGGTGTCGGCCCCGAGGACCATCTCAAGTCTTTGGGCATCGAGGTGGTTCTAGACCAGGCGATGGTCGGCCATGGCATTGCCGACAACCCGTTGAACATCTTCGCCGTGCCTTCGCCGGGGCCACTGACAGCCACTTCGGTTCAAGTCGTCGGAATCCGACCGGGCTACTACGTGGAGTCCTTGACGGGCTTCAATTTGGTCGCAGCGCTTTTGGTAGGCAACTCCCCATCCGTCCCTTACTTCTTCCAAGGCGGCTTAGTAGGTGAGAAGTTGGCAAGGCCTCTTTCCCGAGGGTATCTTCGGCTCAAGAATCTCGACCCAGAGGACAATCCATCAGTAACCTACAACTACTTCACGGAGCCTGAGGATCTTAGAACATGCGTGGAGGCATTGCAGACGATCAAGAAAGTGATCGATACCCAAGCGTTGTCTAAATTCAGATACCCGAATCATACGGTGGAGTACTTACAGGCTCTCACTGCGAGCTTAGTCGTCAATAACAGAGCAAGAAGTGATCAGGATGCCACTTCGCTGGAGCAATACTGCAGCGACCTCGTAATCACCATTTGGCATTACCATGGCGGGTGTGAAGTAGGGAAAGTAGTCGATCATGAGTACAGAGTGATCGGCGTGGGCAGGCTCAGGGTGATTGATGGATCCACTTTCAGTTTCTCCCCGGGAACTAATCCTCAAGCTACTCTTATGATGTTGGGCAGGTAATAATCAACTGAATTTCAGTGATAATAAAATTATACCTTAAGCGTCTAATTTTGATTAATATGAAAGCATGGCTCTAATGAACGCGCTACTACTGATTTTTGTGATGGTGATATTTGTAGGTACATGGGAGTTCTGATCGGAAATGGTGGTGTTGAACCAAGTGACTGATCTTCTTGCTCATATTCAAAAGCGTGTAGCCGTTCCTCTATTTATTATCACAATAAATGTAATAGGGTGGCAAAAGGCAATTGCTCGCACACAATGAAAGTAATATGATCTATGTTTAATGTTTATGTACTTTAATTCTCCAATAAAATGATAAATTGAATTATAACATATGAGAGCTAAAGCCATTGTTAGAACAGAAGCTCTTTCATCCCTAAAAGGCATCAAAACCACTAACGAACACGCTGAATAAAAATTGATTAATTTTAAGATATCTTTTGCACTCGATTTCAAATTTTATATGGATAGGCTTCCACGAGAATTTAATCGGAAATATAGTTGAATCCATCGAGAAAAAAATAATATTATTAAAGTTTGAGAATCATTCGTAGATTATTATTTTTTAGAAATTTTTAGTTTATAGTATTTATATTAATTTTAGTATTTCTTATATTTATGAGTTATGAGTTGTTTATACGTGTCATGTTTTATTTATTTCTTTCTGTTAAAAGAATTCTAATAATTAAGGTTTCTTTCCCTTATCCTTATAAGATAGGAATTGAGGTATTATATATTTAGGATTTTTTTCCTTTTTATGTTTTAAGATTTTGATCTATATAAGCATCTTGTTACTTGATGTAAGGATGAAGATTTTTGGTTTAATAATAAAAATTCCACCAAGTCGTTCTTCTTCCCCCCGAAACTCCATGTAATTTTTGGATGCATATTTGTTAGTATTCGTGCATGAATCAATATGTTTACAAGATAATTTTCGATATTCGTGGGTGGATCAATGAATTCAATAACCCGTATGATAATCACTATCTTACTTGACGTCAATTGGCATCAGAGCTCTGGAAAAAAGGTAGATCCGCTACTTTAACGACCCCTTTATAAGAAGAAGAAAGAGATAGAAGAAGAAAAAGATATAAACCTAATAATGAATCTTGTTCTTGAAGTGCAATGAATAATACAATATATATAGATGCTTATGAGGACTTATTCAATTGACCAATTCTAAATACCAATTCTAAAGACATATTAATAAGAAATTATTATGTCATATAGAAAATATTAATTAAGTCTTATTTTCTAATAAATCTCTTTTACCCCCCGACAAATTCAACGGGAGATCTCTGACGTTGAGTTTGCTTGCCAGCTTGGTAAAACGTTGTCTGGATAATGGCTTAGTAAAGATATCAGCGATTTGATCTTTTGCAGAAATATAGGAGACAGATAACTGTTTAGCTGCAACGCGTTCGCGAACAAAATGAAAATCAATTTCCACATGTTTTGTACGAGCATGAAATACTGGATTTGCTGTAAGATATGTTGCTCCAATATTGTCACACCAAATTTTTGGTGCAATTTTTGATGCAAGATGAAGTTCAGAAAGAAGAGATTGAAGCCAAATAATTTCTGCCGTTGCATTGGCTATAGCTTTATATTCAGCTTCAGTACTTGAACGTGATACTGTAGGTTGCTTTTTCAAATTCCAAGAGATAAGATTTCGTCCAAGAAATATTGCATATCCACTAGTAGAGCGACTATCTTCAGGAGAACTCGCCCAATCCGCATCGCTATAGGCATGTAAATCTCGAGATGAGTGACAATATAAAAGAAGGTCATGTAGAATAGTGCCTTTAAGATAGCGAAGTATTCTTTTCACACTTTACCAATTTTGTTTAGTGGGAGCATGCATGAACTGATAGGCACGATTTACTGCAAACGTAATATCAGGATGTGTGATAGTAACATACTGTAAAGCACCAACAATACTTCGATAAACCTGGGGATCAGACATCACTGAAGAGGAAAAAGTAATAGAGACGTTATCTGTAGTAATTGGTGTAGAAATCGGACGTGCCCCATCCATTTTAGCTCTTTGAAGAAGCCCAGTAATATATTTGCTTTGAGAAAGGATATAACCTTTATCATGTGGAATAAGTTCAATACCAAGAAAGAAACGAGCATTTCCTAAATCCCGAATAGGAAATTCTTGATTGAGAAGAGTTAATAGATTTGCGATGCCCTTTTCATCATTACCAGTTAATAGAATGTCATCAATATAAATAAGAAAGAATATTATAGAATTAGCATTATGTCTGGAGAATAGAGGGGAGTCAGTCTTAGATCCAGAAAATCCTTGAGTCTACAACCAGTTAGATAATCGATGAAACCATGCACGAGGCGCTTGCCGAAGACCATATATGGATTTCTTGAGGTGACAAACATGAGATGGGAATTACAGATGAATAAATCCAGATGGTTACTCCATAAATATCATTTCTTCAAGATTACCATAAAGAAATACATTAGAAACGTCTAATTGTCGAATAGACCAATTAGAACTCACAACTATTGATAATAATAATCTAGCAGATGTAATTTTGATAACTGGGCTAAAAGTATCATTGAAGTCAATACCTGGTTGTTGACTAAACCCTTTGGCAACAAGTCGAGCTTTATATCGTTCAAGAAAACCATTAGCACGATGCTTAAGATGGAAAATCCATTTAGAGCCCACAACATTCATGGAGGGAGTGCGCGGAACTAGGGTCCATGTTCCATTGCGAAGCAGTGCATCAAATTTTGCAATCATCGCACTACGCCAATTCAGATCCTTGTTTGCTTGTGTAAAACAAGTTGGCTCAATAGATTTTGAGGCGACCACCAAAGCACGAGGAAGAGGATGTCGAGTAGCTATTGGTGGGCATCGTGCATATATGTCACTTAACGGAAGCACACGACGAGGAGTATCATCACTTGTTGATGGTGACAAACAAGTAGGTAGACAAGGGGATTCTGATGAAGGACTTGTATTGTTCGATGATTCAGAGTTAGGGAGCATATTGTCTGTAGCTGGAGATGCTTCCAAGATTGGGCACGAAATAGGTTCTAAAGCATTATCACTTCCGAAATTATTAGTGTGCCTAGCTCTTAATGGAGTAGCCACTTGGGGTGATTTTGATAACCTAGGAGAATTTGCAGAAGGCTCCGGAGCAGGACCAAGGATGCCATTACCTTCAGTATCTTTAGTGTGTCTGATTGGATGAGCAATCTGAGAGAATTCAGATGTGATATTAGGTGGCATCAAAAAAGTTCCACTGCTCCCTGAAGATGGAGGTCCTGTTGAGGCTGTAAAAGGAAATAAAGACTCATCAAAAATAACATGCCGAGATATATATATACGCCCTGTTGGAATATATAGACAACGGTAGCCATGGTGCAAATTACTATAACCAAGGAAAACACATTGTTGAGAACGAGGATTTAGTTTATGTTTAGAGTAAGGTCGTAGCCAAGGATAACATGCGCAACCAAAGATACGTAAAAAGGTGTAGTTAGGAGTTTGATTGAAGAGTTTTTCCATGGGACATTTATGTTGAAGTAATGGAGTAGGCAGATGATTAATAAGATAAACTACAGTTTGAACCACGTCATCCCAAAATTTAAGTGGAACTGATGCATGATTGAGAAGAGCTAATGCAGTTTCAATTATATGACGATGTTTCCTTTCTGCAGAGTCATTTTGTTCAGGAGTATGAGGACACGAGACTCGATGAAGGATGACAGAAGAGTCCAGATGCCGATGAAGTGCTTGATATTCTCCACCCCAGTCAGAGTGGAGAGAAAGAATTTTACGATCAAAGTAACATTCCACGTGCCTTTGAAATTGACAAAATATATTAAAAAGGTCAGATTTTCATTTCATGAGAAAAACCTAGGTAAACCTACTAAAATCATCAATAAAAATGACATAGTAAAGAAAACCTTGATTTGACAAAATAGGAGCAGGACCCCAAACATCAGAATGAATTATTTCTAACGGAAATTTAGACATATATGAAGAAGAAACAAAAGGTAATTTATGACTCTTTGCTTTCAAACACGCATCACAAGAATGAGATGAGGAAGACAAACGGGTCGGTAAGTTAAACCGATTAATAACTTCTTGAACGGTACGGAGGGATGGGGCGTGCATGCCAAGAAGCTTTATTTGTACGTTCTCCAATAAGCGCTTTGGCGGATGCAGGTTGTAGGTGATAGAGACCATCCCTAATTTCTCCTCTGAGCAGGGTGATTTTGGTAATGGGATCCTTCACAAGACAATAATGAGGGTGAAATTCAAAAAACACATTATTATCAAGAGCAAATTGACGAACTGAAAGTAGGTTCTTAGTGATAGAGGGAACATGGAGTGTGTTGCGCATATGAAAGAGATGACCAGATGAATTAAAAAATGTGTTACCAAGGTGAGCAATTTGCAAACCTGAACCGTTGCCTATTTATACCGTGTCAGGACCATGATAGGAGGAGGCTTCTGTAAGAATATCATAATTCGGTGTAACATGATGAGTCGCGCCAGAGTCTGGATGCCACCCCGGGTTTGAAGAATCTGCCATTGGTATATAAGGATTGCTTGCAATAGAGAATGCTCCTGGATGAGATGATGAAGTTGATGTTGACACTTGAGTAGAGGATACAAGACCTCCAATAAAATTATAATCAAATCTCGTATAACATTGATGAGCAAAGTGACCATTCTTAAGACAGATCTGACAACGACCTCAACCTTGTCCTTGACCTTGTCCTCATCCACATCCTCGTCCTTGACCTTGTCCTCGGCCTCGACCTCTATTTCGTTCAACCTGATTTCCTTGATCGTATGGAGGATGGGTAGTACTATCAATTTTGTACGGTGCATGTGCCGAAAGAGCGAGAGTATCCGAGACCCTTTGAGATTGGAATTGCAGAAGTATCTCGTGTGAAGATAACAAACCATGAAGAGTATTAAGTGACACTTGATCCATGCGAGTAGTTATGCTGTGAATAAAACTATCATATTGAGGTCCCAATCCTGCAAGAATATGGATAAGTAAATCTGAATCTGAAATTGGATGACCAATCGCAGCTAAATTATTGGCAATGGTCTTGATTAATTGCATATATTCATTGATAGACTTGTCTCCTCTTTGCACCGATTGCAATTGCATGCGAAGCTGAAGAACACGTGCTTGAGAGTCTGAAGCAAAGGTTCGGCCAAGAGCTTCCCATATTTGGCGAGAGCTAGCAAGCCCGACAATTATAGGAAGTATAGATTCATCGATCGTCGAGATTAACCATGTCATGATAAGTTGATCCTTCTTGCTCCAAATAGCATAGTTTGCATCGGCTACTTCTGGTTTAGGAGAAGTGTCATCAACAACTCCAAGTAGATCATGAACACGGAGGAGTGAAAGAAACTGCATCTTCCAAAGCATATAATTATCATTGTTTAGTTTGATGGGTAAATAAGATATGACATTTAGAGGCAAAGAAGAAAATTGTGTCGTAAAATTTGTTTATGTGGTGGATGATGGAGATGACTGTTCCGACATTATATACAGTGGCGGATTCAAGGGGGTGCGAGCGTGTGCTCAAGCACCCCCTTGTTTTCAATTAATTAATATATAGTTTTTATATTAAAAAAATAAAGGCATATCATGACTTTTTAAACTTGTTAGAGTTTTTTGTAAAATTGACATTAAAACCTAGCGAACTCTTTTTTTTCTTTCGATCATGAATCTGATTCTTTTATCTTCACAACTCACAAGACAATTCCTCCTCCTCTTTATTTTCTCTTCAAACCAAAATCTTTAACCCTCTTGTCATTTACAAATCGCAAGAGGCAAAACCTCCTTATCATCTCTTAAAATCAAAAGCTTTGTTCCGTTGACGCCGACACGACAACGCGGCAACGACGGTGACGACAGCCAAGGAGGAAGAAAGAGAGCAGATTCGGATTGTGTTGTTGGCTACGCTCGTGAATAAGGTTTGATTTTCCACGGTGACGACGGTCGACGACAGCCGAGGAGGAAGAAGGAGAGCATATTCAGATTGTGTTGGTTGCTACGCCGGTGGATAAGGTTTGATTTATTTATTTATTTGTTTGGTTGCTCATATCCGTGAAGGACTTCATCTAAAGATTTCATTTTCTTAGTCGGCGGGATTAATATAGCATGAAATCATGTTCCTTATTTCATTTGATTCCTTATTTTATAATTTATACTTGGTAGTACTACAATTGTTTCATTGATTGCTTAAATTAATAATTTTGATGAATTGACATAGGTTATGGAGAAATTTTTAAAACGAAGTGTTGAGTCTTCTAAGAGTTCTAATGAAGAAAATAGTAAGAAAAAACATTCTTGCATTGAATTCAATCCGGATGATGTTGTTAGTGACCCAGGGCTACGCAAACCAATTGATGAATTTGCTATTTCTATTAGAGATCAGATTCGAAGAGAATATTTGATTAGAGGACCTTGTCAACCATTTGGTCATAGCTATCCCCAAAGACAATTTGGTAAAGAGCGTAGAAGTTTTCAAGTTACTTGGTTTAAAAAATTTTCATGGTTAGAGTATAGCATATCAAAAGATGCAGCTTTTTGTTTTTGGTGCTATCTCTTTAAAAATTCTCACAGAGGATGTCGAGTTGGAGATGATGCATTTACAAATTCAGGAATGAATAATTGGAGAAAAGCAATGGAAGTATTTAATACGCATGTTGGTGGTGTAGCTAGTGCTCACAATGATGCAAGAACACAGTTTGAGGCTTTTCAAAATCAACGACAAAGTGTGTCACATTTGCTACAAGCACAGGGGCATGAAATGGAGGTTGCATATCGCACTCGATTAACGGCAACTTTGGATGTTACACGCTTTCTTTTGAAACAAGGTTTGTCTTTCCGTGGACATGATGAATCATCGAGTTCCTCAAATAAAGGTAACTTTCTTGAATTGATTGAGTGGTATATCCAAAGAAATGGCGAGGTTGCCAAGACAATGAACGAGAATGCCCCTGGAAACAATCAAATGAAGTCTCCAACAATTCAAAAGGATTTAACAAGTTTAGACAACTTGAACATGATAGACTTGTAGAATGTTTGGAGAAAGGAGATATTGTTAGTGGAAAAGGGAAAAATCAGGAAATCAGTTTAAAACGACCAGGGGATACTCGTTGGGGTTCACATTACATGACTATTGTCAGTTTGATGTCTATATGGACTTCTGTTTTACAAGTGCTTGAAAATGTGTATGATGATGGTACTAATGATGATAATAGTGGTATCACCGCCAGTTTGATTGATAAGATGGAGAGTTATGAATTTGTATTTGTGATGCATTTGATGAAGTCTTTATTGGGAATCACAAATGAACTGTCTCTTGCCTTACAACAAAAGGATCAAAACATTGTACTGGCTGTCAGTTTGATCAAGACGATGAAAGTTCGATTACAAAAATTAAGAGAAGAAGGCTGGGAGAATTTTTTGGATATCATCAACAAATTTTGTAGTAATCATATGATCCCAATACCGAATATGGAAGAAAATATGAGAACTCGTGGTCGTAGCAGACGTAATGGGCAAATGATTACTAATTTTCATCACTATCGTGTTGAAATTTTTTGTGAGGTAATATTTCTAAATATTTTACTGAATTTTAATTTTCTAACAGTGTTTTTTTATTCACTGTTTATTTTTACAATATTAGGTTCTTGATATGATGGTTCAAGAGATGAATAATCGTTTTTCAGAATCAAGTACGGAGTTACTTACTTGCATTGCTTGCTTAGATCCGAAGGACTCTTTTTCTCAATTTGATATTAGTAAGCTACTCCGCCTTGCTGAACTTTATCCGGAGGACTTTTCATTGACTGATCGTATAATACTTGAGGATCAACTTGAGTCTTACATTCAAAATGTACGAGGTGAATTTTCTATGATTGAAGATTTGGGAAGTCTTGCTATAAAGATGGTTGAAACTGGCAAGAATATGATTTTTTTCATTGGTATATCGTTTGATCGAGTTAGCATTGGTTTTACCAGTTGCAACTGCTTCTGTTGAAAGGGTTTTTTCTGCGATGAAAATTATCAAGACTGATTTGCGTAATAGGATGGGAGATGAGTGGATGAATGACAGTTTGGTAATATATATCGAGAAGGATATTTTTGGCACAATTGAAAATGAACAAATTTTACAACATTTTCAACAGATGAACACTCGTAGGATACAGTTGCCTCCTCTTGTTTGTATATCCAAACCCGATACGGGTAGTTCAAGTGTCAAAAAATAGTTATTTTATTGGTGTGCACATACTTTTATATCTGTATCATTATCATTATCAATTCAGTACTTTTATCGTTTGATATCTTTATTTGATAGCATGTAATTTTTTTTTAGTTCTTTCATTGAGCACCCTTTAAAAGTTTTGTCTGGATCCGCCACTGATTATATATATAAGAAGATGAATTTGTGACCATCGATAACCTTCCAAATAATATAAAATTTTGATGCAAAATAGAAAGCTACAATGAATCTTTCCTCATGCAAGAGAAGTGCACGCAAGTCGCAAAACAAAGGGAAGGGAATTAGATGCAAATCAAAGCTGCGATTTTCAAAAAAAATAGAGAAACTTGAGAGAGAGAGAATTTGGCGATTCTCTATGGAAGCGCTCTGAACAAAAAAAATTGAGGAAGGAAAAATCGCTCTGATACCATATAAGAAGAAGAAAGAGATAGAAGAAGAAAGAGATATAAACCCAATAATGAATCTTGTTCTTGATGTACAATGAAGAATACAATATATATAGATGTCTATGAAGACTTATTCAATTGACCAATTCTAAATTAATTAATTCTAACTACCAATTCTAAAGACATATTAATAAGAAATTATTATGTCATATAGAAAATATTGATTAAGTCTTATTTTCTAATAAATCTCTTTTATCCTTAGAGGGCCCCACGAATGTGGAGGGCATTTATGCAGGTACACAGACAACAAACTCATGATAAGATCAAAAATATAGGTCATCACCTCCTGGAGATCGACCCCTAGTAATTAGGCCAAAAATACCATGCACCCACCATCTGTGCTACGCCCTGGGGCGGTATCAGAGCTCTCGAGGTGGTAAAAGGTGATTCGCTCGTCCCTAGCGCCCCCGTTAACCCGTCCCAGAGCCAATACGGAGGAGGTAAACCACGGGGGCTACTAGCCCGGATGTTGTTGCTAGTGCATGGGGAGGAGGGCACACTGGCTTTGCCAAGTTTTGACCCCCCCAGACCTCATGGTTGCAACGCCCACACACTAACCATCAGTCAATCCCGTGGGGAGGTATTAGAGCTCTCGAGATCCCATGGATAGTTGTCGTGGTTGCGATCGTGGTCGTGACAGGCAAGTTCCGACTGAGAAAGTCTTACATCGTGATCTTAGTACTCAAGACGAGATATTTGAAGATATACAGAGATAGTTATCCCAAAGTCTAGCAGCTCAAGATCATAAAGATCATAAGTTTTTT
Source organism: Boesenbergia rotunda (assembly GCA_024364735.1). Classification (NCBI taxonomy): domain Eukaryota; kingdom Viridiplantae; phylum Streptophyta; class Magnoliopsida; order Zingiberales; family Zingiberaceae; genus Boesenbergia; species Boesenbergia rotunda. Next base: position 187,648 of record JAGFNQ010002311.1, on the reverse strand, counting down.
TTATTTTAATTTAGATAAATTTTTTTGTGAAAAATATGGACGAAAAGATCAAAATAGTTAGTGATTCAATTTACGATGAAGATGATGATGATGTGTTGAAGAGAAGTTTGTAGAAATATTTAAAGTGCAGCAGCTATGGACATAGTTTTATCAATACTAAAAAAAATGATGAACCAGGCAGCAGACAAATTGAACCTGGGGTGACCAGCCCGGCCCCACGGAAGTTTCCCACAGATCACCAGGGTAAATCGGGAGGCGCTCGCGGTGGCCAGTCTAGAAGCCCAGCGGCTCAGGGTTCGCGCCCCATTTGGAGGAAAAATTTCTGTAAAATGCACCGTAGCTGGGGATCGAACCGCGGATGCATGGGTTAACAACTAGTGACCTTACCGCTGCACCATAGCCCCGGGGGCAAGTGCATGTATTATGTGTTATTGATAAATTAATTGATGTAGCCATTACTTATGTACGAGAGCAATATTGTGGGAAAATAGACTTGCAAGGTAAATTGCAAAGTCTCAAATGTGTACTTCCTCAGTTCCAAACAGTTTATGGTTTTGACGAACATAAATTAACTTCATATAGGTCTTTTAATCAAGAATTAATGGAGTGGTTGTGATAGATAAATAAGAACGATATCCATGATACTAAGCTCATTAGTGGATCAACGAATCAAAATCCAACTGCTATTAGTAGATTTTGCTGAGTTGGTTTCAAATAATCTTCCTCCTATGCTATCACTTGATACTACTTTAAACTCGAGGATGATTCCTTTCAACATAGGAAGACTGAGGCAGGAGATTCATAGATTATTATTATTAGTAGTAGTAGTAATTTTTATTTTTATACTATTTAGGATAATTTTGGTATTTCTAATATTTATGGATTATGAGTTGTCTATGTAAATGTCTTGTTTTATTAATTTATTTTTATTAAAAAAATTTAATAAATTTTCTTTCCTTCCGTTAAAGATAAGAATTGAAGTCTTATATATTAAGTATTTCTTTCCGTTTTTTTTTTTGTGTCTTAGGATTTTGATCTATTATATAAGTGTCTAGTTGATGTAAAGGAGAAGATTTTTGATTTAATAATAAAATTTGGTCACACCGTTCTTCTTTTCTCCAAAACTCTATGTAATTTTTGGATATCTATTTTTTGATATTTGTGATGAATCAATAGGTTTAGAAGATTATTTTGAATATTCAAAGATAATTATTATCCTGTCCGACGTCACGAGCAGAGAGAAATTCTTGGTTTGCCATGTTTGTATTGGTCAGGGGCATTGCAATTTACATTGGTGATTAGTAGGCAATTGGAGTAGTTGATGTCGATCATTAGAAGCCTCATATTGGCGGTTGATGTTGACGCTTACAGTAGTTATATATGGAAGTAAACCAAATCAAACGGCAACATGTTTGTTCAATTATTTTTGACAGTAAGGAAAGCTCATATATTTAAGTCTGTTAAATGAGTTAAGTATTAATTGCCAATGGAAGTGGCTGATGTTGACGCTGACAACAATTATGGATGCAAACCAAACCATTTTGATAATAATGAAATCTTGAATATTTTTAAGTCTTTATGATGTAGTTTTTGGGCATCAAAATTTATGAGAAATTTATCAAATCTCAAGTCTTTATGATGTAGTTTTTGGGCATCAAAATTTATGAGAAATTTATCAAATCAAAAAGGTTGAATAAAACATCTTAAATTATTATGAAGGTGAGATTTGAAATTTATAATTTAAGAGTAGTAGTGAAAATTCAAATTTATTCTTTTTCTTGAAATTTATATAATATAAATGGAGTTATGCAACTGTATGCTATGAATTGAATTACAAAACAAATTTATTTAGAGTTCTGACAATTGAATTGAAGATATTTTAATAAATCTTCATATTATTGATATGATATATTGAGATTATGAAAAAATATTATTTAGAAATCTATTTAGATATCTTAAGACGACTATAATTATTATGACAGAGTTATTTAGTTAAGGTTATGAGCAGACCTAAATGCATTTTGAATATAAAATTTATGAGAGATTTATAAAATTAAAAAATTTGAATAAAAATGTTTGAACCTGAAGGCGATGTTTAAGATTTATAAGTTAACAACAATTAGTGAAAATTTAAATTTGATTTTTTACCTTGAAATTGATGTAATTAATATTTATGGAATCATGAAATTATATATTAATGAATTGGATTAAAAAAGATTGTTTAGAATATTAATTATGAGAGATGTTTTTATAAATTTTTATAATATTGATATGATATATTAAAATTATAAAAAATTATATTTTAAATTTAAAAACATACTCTAATAGTAAATTGGAAAGCGCTCGCAAAGGACGATCTAAAAGCCCAAATTTCACACCTCATTTAGAAATTTTTTTTTTATAAGTACATTATTATTGGGATCAAACTATATATATAAAAGATAACGATTAATCATTTTATTATTATATCATAACTTATAGACAACATCCTATAATAATAGAATAATATGTGACAGACGATCTCCTTTCAATTGGATCTGTTGATTCAATAAATGCATGAAAAGTGCAATAATGGGCTAGGCCCAGGCACACATAGTAGGACAATAATGGGCAGACCTAATACTAGGTCAGCATTTATTACGATTCATAAAATGACATTTATAAGAACACGTCATTTATAATGTGTTCACATGACATTTATAAGAACACATGGCCTAACCACACATGACATATATATTGAAAGTGAAAATGAGATATACAAGTGATCCCAACATTATCTATGGGTAGGTTCATAGGCCGGACCCGCCAGCCAGTCTGGCGCCAAAAAAGTTTAGTAGACAGATCAGCGGAGGTATCCCTGGGTGGACTTCCGAGCCCAGGAGCCGCCGGGGCAGTGTCTAGATAGTCACCAACGAAGTCGGTCGGACCAACCACCGGCCATTCTCCCAAGCGGACGCGCGGTTGCCCCACGCTCCCTGGCCACTTCCCGACCTAGAGCTAGGTCAAGCGCCACAGTCGGACGCATGGCAATCCATGCTCCAATATCATCACGAGAACCGGATACTTAACAGAATCAGACAGACATTACTCGACAAACCCCCGACTTAGGACGTACCCTGCGCTTCCATTCTACCAGTCGGACGCGTGGCTGCCTACACTCACTGGCTATTACCCGACTCGGTCCCCGGCACTTGGACCCGCCAGTCGGCCTTCGGGGTACAGGCTATGTCACCCCTTCACCCCCTATATCATCATATCCGGGGTACGATCCTGCTAACGGGGTTCTACACACCTTGCTCATCTCTGACAATTCTCGCGGTCAGTCCGCCCATCCAGTACTCTCGTACTGCTGGATCACCCCACGCCATGTCGCGCCACTCTTAAGTGCTCCCTATGAGCTGACAGTTACCACCCCTATCTCGTCAACACGTACAGGGGTTGCCAGCTTCCCCGGCTATATAAACTTCGCACTCCTCCTACCCCAGGTACGTCTTTACGCGCGCGCGAGCCCTCTCGTCTATTGTCTCCTTTCAATACTATTATGCCTACGGATACTGACTTGACCGTCGAAGTGCCTGACCGGGAAAATCCCCGGCGTGTTTACTAACGGTCGCTGTTTTGCAAACCCACGCTGGAGCGCGGCCAGCTCGCGGCCACCTCATCCACTCGTGTCATCCGGAAGATCATCCGACCCTTGGGATCGCCACCCGGCTTCGCGACAGGATCAAATTTGGCGCTAGAGGAAGGGACACCAGCAGCCTGATCGGAAATGGAGATGGAGGAGCCTAACCGGGTCTGGATCACTCCCGAAGAATATGAGCACCCCTTTCCTCCACCCGCACCTCGCGGTCAAAACTCTTGTGGCAGACCCCGGCCAGGGGAAGCATCCGACTCTTACCAAATAAGGGTAGCCCAAACAGGGAAAGCGGTGGCAAGAGGAGCATGTAAGACCTTAGGCAAGTCAACCCAGGGGATCTCTCACCCTCTAGACTGGTAGAAAGATGTATCTGGCAACCTCTGCGCATCAGAGGAAAGTCCCAATCTTCTCAAGAGTAGGCTAGCAGCTCAATGTGCACAAATTACAAATCAAGATCCGCTCTCATTATCCCTCGGCGCGGTTCTCAGGCGACGCGTGGCGATCCACGCTCCTTGAGATGTCTTCGACGACCGGGAACCCTCGGCACGGCTCTCAGGCGACGCGTGGTGATCCACGCTTCCTGCGATGTCTCCGACGCCCGGGAAGCCTCGGCGTGGCTCTCAGGCGACGCGTGGGGATCCACGCTCCCTGAGATGTCTCCGATGACCGGGAAGCCTCGGCGCGGCTCTCAGGAGACGCGTGGTGATCCATGCTCCCTGAGATGTCTCCGACGACCGGGAAGCCTCGGCGCGGCTCTCAGGCGACGCGTGGCGATCCAAGCTCCATGAGATGTCTCTGACGACCGGGAAGCCTCGGTGCGGCTCTCAGGTGACGCGTGGCGATCCACGCTCCCTGAGATGTCTCCGACGACCGGGAAGCCTCGGCGCGTCTCTCAGGCGACGCGTGGCGATCCACGCTCCCTGAGATGTCTCCGACGATCGGGAAGCCTCGGCATGGCTCTCAGGTGACGCGTGGCGATCCACACTCCCTGAGATGTCTCCAACGACCGGGAAGCCTCGACGCAGCTCTCAGGCGATGCGTGGTGATCCACGCTCCCTGAGATGTCTCTGACGATTGGGAAGCCTCGACGCGGCTCTCAGGCGACGCGTGGCGATCCACGCTCCCTGAGATGTCTCCGACGACCGGGAAGCCTAGGCGTGGCTCTCAGCGGACGCGTGGCGATCCACGCTCCCTGAGATGTCTCCGACGACCGGGAAGCCTCGACGTGGCTCTCAGGCGACGCGTGGTGATCCATGCTCCCTGAGATGTCTTCGACGACCGGGAAGCCTCGTCGTAGCTCTCAGAGGACGCGTGGTGATCCACGCTCCCCGAGATGTCTCCGACGAGCGGGAAGCCTTAGCGCGGCTCTCAGGCGACGCTTGGCGATCCACGCTCCTTGAGATGTCTCCGACTACCGGGAAGCCTCGACGCGGCTCTCAGGCGACGCGTGGTGATCCACGCTCCCTGAGATGTCTCCGACGACCGGGAAGCCTCGACGCGACTCTCAAGTGACGCGTGGTGATCCACGCTCCCTGAGATGTCTTCGACGATCGGGAAGCCTCGGAACCCTCGGATCGGCTCTCCGTCGGACGCATGTCGACCCACGCTCCCTGGGAGATCCCCCGACCGGGTGGCTATAATCTTGCCCCGTGCGAACCCTACCCCCGGGCCGGCTCTCGGCCTGGCGCAAGGCGATCCCTGCTCTCCGAAGCCTCAATTGAGCGTTTCGACTCTTGCCTCGCGAGCAAGACGGGAGCGGGATCAGCTCCCAGATCGGTCCTCGACTCAGGGGCGTTGTCTAAACCAAGCGCCTCACTACGGGCTTGCATACGGGCAAAGGGAAACTACGATAACTTTACTCCTTGACTGAGCGAGCTTCAGCCAACTCCCGGATGGTTCATGAGACCACCACGGACTTAGGATCTCCTCCGTGCTCGCCTGAGTAGGGGGCATAGAGAGGAAGCGCTATCTACTCGCGGAATCTTAAGTGCTCAACGACCCAAGTAACTAATACCCAACGACCCTGACGGTGCGGGCGCTCACCCGTCGAGAAAAGGCGGACGAGCACACCTCCCTCCATTCGGGCCACTCACGCTCCAGTACCAAACACACATGGACAAGAGTATGCAAGAACGAAGACAACGAAAAGAGAAAGTGGCATTCATAGAAGACAACTTAGCCTCCGCCTATAGGAGAAAATAGAAAAAAGTAGCGCGAAACTATGGCCTAGGCGCAGAAGAATGAGACGGGGCCCGACCCTGCGTCTTCTCCCGCTCTTGGCCAGTCACCTTCAGCTTAGCCTCCAAAGTCGCGTGACAGTTGCGCACTCGCGAGAGATCACCTTGGCAGGCGGCTAGTTCTTCCTTCTTAGCCTTCAGGTCGGCGCACAGTGTCACAGTCGACTGGCCAGCCTCCAGGAGCTCCGCCTTGGCCTTGGCCAGTTCCGAGCGAGCCTGTAACTCCTTAGTCTGAGCCTGACTCTTGCTTCGCTCCAGGAGACTGATTTGCTGCTGCATTTGGGTAACTGCCACCCGAGCCAAGTCCCGCTCCACCAGATGTTCATGAAGCTACGCCTCGGCGCAAGCAGCACGCCCATGAAGGGCCGCATTTTCAGCCCCCAGCGCATTCCAGGCCTCCTCGCCTGGTTGCGGTTGCGTGCAGCGGAGCTGCACCTCCAACACCTCCCTCCGGGACTCTGATTGATGAAGGGACCGAGTCTGGGCAGCAAGGGAAACACCCATGTCATGGATTGCACCGGTTATCTGCGAATAAAATAAAAAGTAAGCCGGGAAAGAACTAGGCGAGCGAGAGCTATTAGAGAAACATACCCGACAAGCCTCCGCCATGAGGCCATTGGCTCTGGCAATAGGGTCTTGACGATCAAATGCCCGCAAACCATGATACAGATGGTCGCTCAAGGGGGCATGCAGATAGACCACATGACCCGATCCTAGCGGCTTAGGGTCGGGGGCCTTGTAGGCGGTACTAAGACTTGCCCGCGAAGGCAGGGTCAGATGTATCGGGTCAGGTCCCGTAGCCCCCTCAGGGAAGGAAGGAAGGGGGATATCCGGTAGCACGCTGGAAGAGCCGGCTGGAGTAGAAGGGACCGCCGGTCGAACAACCCCTGGGACGGAAGGAGCGGAAATGACCGGTGCAGATACCGATGAGGCAGGAATTCTCGGCAAAAGGGAAGGAAGAGGGCTCTTAGGCCGCACACTCGAAGAGACGGCCTGAATCGAAGGAGGCACCGGCAGGGTATCTACTGGGGCGGAAGGAACGGAGATGGTAGGAGCAGATACCTGCAGAGCAGGAAGCCCAGACGAAGGAGAGGGCGAGGGGGTTTCCCGCGAGAAGGTGGTCGTGGCCCCAAAGGGAGGCAAACGGTCGCCCAGTTGGTTCCGATGGCTCCTGGTCTCTAAGTGGAAAGGATCCGCGTCCAAAACCTCAACCTCAGAATCCGACGCCGCCTCTTCTGGCGCTTTACCCTTACTTACAGAGGAAACGGCAGTAGGGTTTACTGTCAGGGAAGGAGATGCTGAAGTAGCAGGCGGAGTGTTAGCTGGATTGGCGAGCATTGCCGCCATCGCCGCCATAAATGCATCCTCCTTCTCTGCTGCCCTTGCTACCAGAGAGTCACGCAACATTTCGGAAAGGATATCAGGACACCAGAGGAGATGGTCGAGGAGGGGAGTGTAAGGAAAACGAAAGCGGTGAGGAAGATAATCGTGTGCGCCCTATATAGGAGAGGGCAGACAATCCTAGCCGTCGGGAAAAGGGTTGCGAGGAAAGCGCTCCTCAGGACCCTATGATATAAGGCCGCGAAGAAGCAAGGGGGCGCGATAAAGCAAAGGGGGGCCCGGAGAACGGACGTTTCGCTACCCAAGGCAATCAAGATGAATGATCGACGCTTCGGTGCCTGGGAGACCAATGAGCATGAGACACGAGTCCCTGTCAATTAATACATCCCTTAAGCAAGAGGAAGACAGATGAGTTGTCAGTCAGGCGGCTTGAAAAAGAAGAGGTTAGTCTGACCCCGATTCACACGGGCCAGCTCCCGTTAATCCCTTGGTCCGTGTCCCGGTCGGGCGCGTGGCGGCCCACGCCCCCCGGAGTCCACTCGACCAAGCGACCAAATTCACATGGGCCAGCTCCCGTTAATCCCTTGGTCCGGGTCCCAGTTGGACGCATGGCGGCCCACGCTCCCCGGAGTCCACTCGGCCAAGCGACCAAATTCACACGGGCCAGCTCCCGCTAATCCCTTGGTTCGGGTCTCGGTCGGACGCGTGGTGGCCCACGCTCCCCGGATTTCATTCGGCCAAGAAGCTAAATCCCCACGGGCCAGCTCCCACTAATCCCTTGGTCCGGGTCCGGGTCCGGGTCCCGGTCGGACGCGTGGCGGCCCACGCTCCCCGGATTTCACTCGGCCAAGAAGCTAAATCCCCACGGGTTAGCTCCCGCTAAGCCCTTGGTCGAAGCCCCGTATGGGCGCCCGGCGACACTGGCCCTGAGCCAAGCGGCTAGATACTCACGCAAGGGCACGAACTGGTATTTCACTTGAACACTCGCCCGGCCTAAGAGGCTGGGCGCATGCTCACTCTAGCCGCGAACACTTAAAATCGACGAAAGGCTAGTAAAAACCATGCCCATCGTTCGGCTTTGGGCACTGCTCACGTCCTCAATTTCTCACATCCCTAATAGCTAAAAATGAGAGCAGCCACGCTTGTTGCAGAGTAGGCAAGGAAGGAAAATCATGTTCACACAAGGAATTTCCTTACAAAATCGGGGATCGGTTGTCCCCTCATTACAAGAAAAGAGAAAATAAGAAGCCCGACCCTCACTTGAAGGGTTGTTTTGTTATGTCGGGAAGGTCTTTGCACATATCCCTAAGTCGGACAGATGTGGGGGGCATATCGGGGCGTAGGTACCCGCCCAGTTTGAGTTGCCGGACGATGCTAACCCCTTGGTGCATCATTACAGCCAGAAATCGCTGGGAGATCTCGTCAGTATGGGCCTTGGCGTTGATGCACTCATGCCTATGATGCTCCAATCGGTCAGCTTCCGCCTCCTTGTAGGAGCGGAGCTCCGCCAGCTCGGTCTGAGCCGCATCCCAGGACGTTTGTTGCTTACGCAGCTCTTCCAACTCCGCCCAAGCTGCATCCCAGAACGCCTGGTGGTCACGCAGATCCAGCAGTTGGTCCCGCAATGAGCCAACTTCCCGCTCCTTGGCCACCAGTTGCTCTTGTAACAGTGGGATAGTCTCGCTGGCCCAACGGAGATTGGCCCTCGTGCTCAGAAGGTCCGCAAGCAGCCCCTCCTTGCGTTTGCGATCGTGGAGCCATGCTTCCTCAGCCAGGGCCACGTGGGATTGCGCCTGAGCCACCTCAGCGTCAGCCAAAATAATCTGTGCTTTGGCAATCTCCAACTCCTCATGGGTCTGACGCAATAAGTCCTGAAGGCCGATAACTTCCGCCGTTAAGCTGTTCAGCGAGTCATCGTCAGAAACCAGTTGGGTATGCCGAAGCTGAGCTTCAAGGTCCTCCGCACGCCGTTCGGCATGGTACCGGGGCTTGGCATGGTTCAGCATGGATACGCACATGCTATAACCTTGGGCCCAAGCCTGCAAAAAGATTTGGTGGCACTACGGTGAGATGAAGAGTAAGACACGCAACAACTGGTAAACGTATATCTGGGTAGCCGTGGCCATGAAGTCATCCGCCCAGGCGCTGGGACCAACCGAGCCACCTGCTCGTAAGCCGGCCATAAATCTATCCGCCACCGTACCATACAGTCGAACATCTCGTGACCGTATGGGGGCAGTGCCACTCGGTACCGTCATGCTCATAAGCCAGTCGGATAGCGAGGGCGGTAACATGTGCAACAAGTCTTCGCCTGTAGGCCCTTCCGGCCGGGGCGGGGATACCTCCCCTGGAGGGATCGCCGCTAACTCCACCGGTAGCACTAAGGGAGAAGGGGGTGGCAGTGCTAGGAGGTCATCCATCGATGCTTTGCCCCTTTGCCTCTTGCTGGGTCTACTGGAAGAGGCTTCCGGGGGGTCGGCTGAGTCAGGCACGGGCTCATCACCTTGGAGGCGGCGCAACGAATGACTCAGAGGTCGGGTATCCTCGGAGCCCGACCCAGGGCTTCCCTCATCTTCAGACTCTGGGGCAGGTGACCTGGAGCCAGAAAGAGTCACCTCATGTTCCGCAAGCTGCTCGGCCCGTTGTCCCGCGATGGGCACCTTTCGCTCTTCCAGCAGCTCTTGGATACGCTCCTCCATTTCCTCAGATCTCAGTCCATAACCCTCCTCGGGGCAGCCGGATACATCATCTCGGTTACCGAACAAATAACGGTCAAGGGGTGGTAAGGAAGCAAGAAAGAAGAAAAGAATGCTTACCAAGAGAGGCAGGTCGGATAAATGGCATAGGATTAAGCCCGAACACGGACAGGATGGGCTCACACAGCAGGGGTACGATGGAGAAGTGTCGACCATCGAGCGCGGAGAGAGCCCTCTTAAACGCAGGGAACTTCCGAGAATTTGTATGGCGAGGAGGCAGCCGGGAAATGTCTCACCGAAAGCCGATCGGCCAGGTCGGGAACGCAATAGGACGAATATAAAAATACCTCTCTTTCCAACCCTTGCCGGAAGATGGAAAGGCGGATATGAAGGAGGTACCAGGAAGGGCTTGGAAGAAGAACTCGCCCCACTCTTGCCTTTTCAGACAGAAAAAAATAGTAAAAGAGATCGGCTTATGGGGGAATCCGATACAATTGGAAGATAATATCGAACCCACAAAGGAAGCGAAGGGAATTAGGAGTTAACTGGGAGAGATTGATGTAGGGTCCGGGTGCATGTTGACATGGATGCGGGTTCGTAATTTTAAAATTAATTACGTGCAACGGAAGGTTTAGCATAAATAATTTCTCAAATTATTTAACCACACATCTAAGCATGCAACTTTTTCTTGTGTAGACAAGATCATATATTTAAAATTTTGCAGAAACGTAAACTAATTTACTTATTACCTCGCGTAACTCGAAGGAAGGGACGAGATCCAACCGTAAGCGTCCCTCGGAAGCTCCGCCTCTATTCGCATCTACGCCGAGTATCTTCGGGATGACTTCATAAAGCCACGAGTTTCGTGTACTCGAGAACTACTAGATTCTCCGAGAACACGACAAGAAAACCCAAGAGAGAAATAATCACATCGGAAAAACTCACTACCAAGGTCGGCCGGAATCACAATTCCGGCGAGAAGGAGGAAGATGACTTGCGCCCAATCCCAAGGTGATGATGGCTGGAGAGGAAGATCGTCCCAACGAAAGAACTTCGTCACCTCGGTGCTTCTCCTTGTGCTCACGGCAAGAAGAAGGGAGAAGAACCTTGTGGCCGGCTAAGAGGAAGAAGGGAGGAGAGGGAGAGAGCCCAGGCAAGAATACTTCGATTATTTTTCAAGCCTTGCCTTGGGTCCTTTATATAGTGGCCTCTCAACCGCCAAGTCTCTTTTTTCTTATGGAATAAATTTTCTATGACTTATTCCATCATGCCAAGTTTTATCATTTTTTTTAATTCATGATAAAAATCAACCAAGTCTCTTTTTTTCTTATGGAATAAATTTTTTTTATCATGGTAAATCAATCCATGATTGATTTTATAAAATAAAATAAACCAATCCATGGTTCATTTTAATTTCCATGAAAAATAAACCAAACCTTGGTTTATTATATAAAAATTTATATCATCCATAATTTTATAAAATAAACCACACTTGGTTTATTTTATAAATTGAGCCAAAAACTTGGTTCTCTCCCTTTGTTGTGGCCGACCAAGCAAAGAGGATGGAGACCCTCTTTGGCCGGCCCAACCAAGCCACGTACCAATGAATTAAACTTATTTAATTAATCTATTATGTCTTCAAAAGACTTAGCAATTTTACGCTTCCGATGCGTCTCCGAAAAATTCAGATTTGACTTATCGTTTGGCTCAACCAAACCTAATATCTCTGTTGGATCGAGAGAACCGATAGAGGGGGGGGTGAATATCGGAAATTGTTCGGATTTTGAAACTAATAGAAATTGCACAACGGAAGTTTAAAAAGAAAAACACAACACAGAGATACAGTCGATTTTACTTGGTTCGAAGCCTGTGTCGACTCCTACTCCAAGGCCCACGGTCGTTGACCGTTTACTTTGGGCAATTCTATATGAAGCGTAATAATAGGTTACAGAATTTAGTTTCAAAGTAAGTGCACTAAAATAATAATAAAGACTTGTGCTCTTCGTTACCGACGTCCGGAGTGGATTGACTTTTTCGGGGCAGCGGGACGTCGGCGGCTCGAGTTGGAATATTTCTGGAGCAAGGCACGAGCGTAGAAGAGCTTTGAGGCGTTGAGAGAGTTGATACCTTGAAGCCTTGGTCGAAGGTCCTTTATATAGGGCCTGGGGGCGCCCGGGACGTCGGGGGCGCCCCCACGTGGCCTTTGATCCGCCAAAGTCTCGGTCGCGTCTGATCCTCTGGATCCGCTTTGACCGGGGCGCCCGGAGCGCTTGGGGCGCCCGGAGCGCTCGGGGCGCCCGGATTGACCGGGTCAAACATTATCCGCTTGGCTTCGAGGGCTTTTGGTTCGAGGCATGCGCATGGGGGCGCCCGGGACGCTGGGGGTGCCCGGGAGCAGCGGGGGCGCCCGGGAGCACGGGGGCGCCCGACCCAGCATCTATTCGAATCCTTTTTCTCTTTACTTGTTTTGTATGCACCTTGGGGGCGTTCGGGACACTCCGGGTGCCCTACTCAGCCATTGCCTCTCTCCTTTGAGGCTTTCTGAGCTGCAGACACACGTTCCTTCGGTCCTGCATCCAGGGTTAGTCCAAAACACAATAACATAATAAATTATTAGATTATACAGCCTTAGCTGTCTTGGTTCTGACTTTGGTCTCTAAAATGGAGCCCTAGGTCGAACCGACGCCTACTGTTCCCTCGACGGGGAACGCGTCCTCACCTACTCCTCTCGGGAGAATTTACCTGATGCCAACCGTTCCTCTTGTTGGACTTTTGCCTGACGGTCCTTTGTCAGGTCTTGGATGCCGAGCTGCCCTTCGCTCGGTGCCTAGCATTCCTTCGCTAGGGCTTCAGTCCCAGACTGTCCTTCGCCTGGTGCCTAGCAGTCCTTCGCTAGGGCTTTTGACCCTGGCATTCCTTCGCCAGTGCCTAGCAGTCCTTCGCTAGGGCTTGGATACTGGCAGTCCTTCGCCAGTGCCTAGCAGTCCTTCGCTAGGGCTTTGTATCCTGGCATTCCTTCGCCAGGTGCCTAGCAGTCCTTCGCTAGGACTTTGTATCCTGCACACTCAGTGAATATTGTTAGATCACAAACAAACTTAACTTTGAATCCTTTGCCAATATCAAAACAAGGTTCGATATGGTGCTTCCTGCACCAACAATCTCTTGATTAGAAAATCCAATTTTCAACTCGTTTTAAATCCCTCGGATTACTCATAGTACGTGTGACTAAATAGACTTTCGATTTATGTTGGTTGTCAATAATTAACCAATTATAAAATGATCATGAGTGACACCTAGTAGTACATCATGATCCCCAATTAATCGAAAGATCAACGGTTGACCTCAGAAACTATTCTGAAATCCTTCAGCAGCTATAATGAATCGTGCCCCATTCCCTTCACCATCTTATACCCACTTGGTTCAGGACATGGTTTATATGTGTCAGTCCCCACTAGGCTTACTATGTCATACCGAGCCCAAGTAACGTTTTCTCGTCCTACGGATTCTAATTACTCTCATGTATTTAAGAGATTCATACTCTGAACATGTCATGCTCTGGCCAAAGGCTTCGAGTAACAATCCGACGATAGGCCTTGGGTATACATCTCCTCGCAAGGAGTGGTGAATCCTTTGTAGGTTGTTCAAACATCTTCGGGCACATCGGCTTATACCCAATCATCCTGGGTCCACACCTCCTTGGAGATGCTTGCTTAAGATGTCAAAGTATAAGTCTCCATGACCAAGATGACTTGAACACCGCAAGTCAAAGGAACATCGCACTTAAGCTACAGTAAGAACTTCATTGACATATCTATATGTAGACTACCATATGAAGTTTTACAGCCAGTCACTCCAATGAACTAGTTCCCTTAACTAGCATTCATGTTTATCTCCGGACATCCCAATGTCACTAGCCAGTGAGAACCAGCTGATTAGAGAATAACTCATGCTAGTCTCAACAGAATTGATAGTGTCCGTATTTATCAATTCATCGACTAGGAACAATTTCAATACTTCACAATTGCACATGTAGAGATAATCAATAGTTGTGAATTCATCACAAATTCTCTCATGTTGTGAATTATATTGCGGATATTCAGTAAATGAGTTTAAGATCTCAATCAAATACATAAACATGTATACTCAAATAGTGAATATTCATTTATTAAAATAAATGATTACAATCATAAGGCGATTGCCTTAGGACACTTTTCTCATATCACTAACAAACTCCCACTTGGCCTAATGCCAATCGCTACGGTATCCAATACCACAGGCTCTAACAAGACCCTCAAACTTGCTTTGAGGCAAGACCTTAGTTAAAGGATCCGCTAAATTTCTTTCAGTGGGAATTTTCTCAATTTGTATATCATTCCTACTTATAATCTCTCTGATCAGATGATAGCGGCGAAGCACATGTTTGGATCACTGATGAGACCTTGGTTCCTTCGCTTGTGCAATAGCTCCATTGTTGTCGCAGTAAACCGGTATTGCTTCATAAATGGTTGGAACTGTTGGTGCCAGGATACAAAGCCCTAGCGAAGGACTGCTAGGCACCTGGCGAAGGAATGCCAGGATACAAAGCCCTAGCGAAGGATTGCTAGGCACCTGGCGAAGGAATGCCAGGATACAAAGACCTAGCGAAGGACTGCTAGGCACCAGGCGAAGGACGGCTTGGTACTGAAGACCTGGCGAAGGACAGCTAGGCACCTAGCGAAGGACTGCTGGGCAAAAGTCCAACCGGAGGAGCCGGTTGTCATCAGGTAAATTCTCCCGAGAGGAGTAGGTGAGGACGCGTTCCCCGTCGAGGGAATAGTAGGCGTCGGTTCGACCTAGGGCTCCATTTTGGAGGCCCAATGTCAGAACCAAGACAGCTAAGGCTGTATAAAATTAATATAATATTGCTTTATATTGTTTTGGACTAACCCTGGATGCAGGACCGAAGGAACGAGTGTCTGCAGCTCAGAGAGCCTCAAAGGAGTGAGGCAACAGCTGACCAGGGCGCCCGGAGTGTCCCGGGCGCCCCCAAGGTGAACACAAAACACAAGAAGCAAAGGCAGGCTTCGACAACTCATGGGTGGGGCGCCCCCGTGCTCCCGGGCGCCCCCATGCTCCCGAGCGCCCCCAGCGTCCCGGGCGCCCCCAGTTGAAGCTAACGAAGCAGAACCCAGTGAAGCCAACGGATAAGAGGAGACCCGGTCAACCCGGGTGCCCTCGGCGTTCCGGGCGCCCCGTCAAAGCCTGATCTCGAGTTTTAAGGGATCAGAGCTGACCGAGACGGAAGCGGATCGGCTGACACGTGGGGGGGGGGGGGGCGCCCCCGACGTTCCGGGCGCCCCTAGGGGCTATAAATAGGCCCTCGACCCCAAGGCTTGGCACAACACTTCTTCCAACGCCAACCTGCTCTTCGACTCAAAGCGCTCTGCTCCGGGAACCTCCCACTCACGACTCAAGCGCCTACGACGTCCATCTGCACCGAAGTACAAACTACACCGGATGTCGGTAACGAAAAGCTATTTTCTTTTAGTTTACAATACTACAATTGTACAACTCTTGTAAACTGTTTTTGCGCACTTATAGAATTGCCCGCAGAAAATGGTCAATGACCGTGGGCCTTGGAGTAGGAGTCGACCTAGGCTCCGAACCAAGTAAAACTACCTGTGTTCGCGATTGTTTTTATTCCGCTGCGTACTTGCTCTAGTGTTTATCCGAAAAGCATTTAATGATATTCACCCCCCCTCTATCGTTTCTCTCGACCCAACAGGAACCACACCAAGTTCTGAGACAAACTTCTTGATCCAGACTGCTTCCTTTGCTGCTTCCGAAGCTGCAATATATGCCGCTTCCGTGGTAGAATCCGCTACGGTGTCTTGCTTGGAACTCTTCCAACTTATTGTGCCTCCATTCAAAATAAATACGTATCCAGACTGAGATTTGGAGTCATCCTTATCTGTCTGGAAACTGGCATCTGTGTACCCACGTATTACCATATCACCTTCTCCATATATTAGGAACACATCCTTAGTTCTTCTTAAGTACTTGAGGATTGTCTTGACAGCCGCCCAATGATCCATTCCTGGATCAGACTGGTATCTGCTTGTGATGCTCAGAGCATATGATACATCGGGCCTAGTACATAACATAGCATACATGATAGATCCTATCGCGGATGCATAAGGAATCTTATTCATGCAAATCCTCTCGTCTTCTGTGCGCGGACACAGAGACTTCGAAAGGTTGATCCCATGCCTGATGGGAAGGTAACCTTTCTTGGATTCCGACATGCTAAACCTTTCTAGTACTCGGTCTATGTTTGTAGACTGCGAAAGACCAAGCAATCGTTTTGATCTATCTCTATAGATTCTAATCCCAAGGATATAGATTGCTTCTCCCAGGTCTTTCATGGAGAAAGTTTTGAACAACCAAATTTTAACTGACTGTAAGACTGACATATCGTTTCCTATAAGTAATATGTCATCGACATATAACACTAGGAATACGACTGCACTCCCACTAACCTTCTTATACACACAAGGTTCGTCAGGATTTTGTGAGAAATCAAACTCTTTAATTGTCTCATCAAAACGGATATTCCAGCTCCTGGATGCTTGCTTCAGTCCATATATGGATCGTCGAAGCTTGCATACTTTGGTTTTATTAACCGATGTGAAACCTTCAAGTTGTATCATGTATACATCCTCAAGCAGGTTTTCATTAAGGAAAGCTGTTTTCACATCCATTTGCCATATCTCATAATCATAATGAGCTGCTATAGCCAGGAGCATCCGAATGGATTTAAGCATAGCTACTGGCGAATAGGTTTCGTCATAATCAATTCCTTGTTTCTGACGATATCCTTTTGCCACTAATTTATCCTTAAAGGTAACAACATTACCTTCCATGTGGGTTTTCTTCTTGAAAACCCCACTTGCACCCTATGGGCTTAATCCCTTCAAGTGGGTTAACCAAGTCCCATACTTGATTTTTGTACATGAAATCCATTTCCGACTTCATGGCTTCAAGCCATTTATCCCTTTCTGAATTTTTTTGAACATCTTCATAACTGATAGGTTCGTCATCGTTAATGAGTAACACGTCGTTCGATTCACTTATGAGAAATTCGTATCTCTCTGGAATATTGCGTGTCCTATCAGACCTACGAAGAAGTGGTGTTGTTTTAAGTTCAACTGATAGCTCATCATTATGAGTTATTGGTTGTGGGTCTAGACTAGGTGTCTCTGTAATGTCTATTGGAGTTTCTTGAACTTCTTCAAGTTCAATGGTACTCCCACTGTTTTCTTATAAAAGAAATTCTTTTTCTAGAAATACAGCATGCCTTGAAACAAACACCTTTTGTTCCAAGGGATGATAGAATTGGTAATCTTTCATTTCCTTAGGGTATCCAATAAATAGACATTTATCAGACTTAGCATCCAATTTGTGTGATATAGTCCGCTTTACATTAGCAGGACAACCCCATATCTTCAGGTGAGATAAATGAGGTTTCTTACTATTCCACGTCTCATATGGAGTAGTAGAGACTACCTTGGTCGGGGCTCTATTTAGTAAGTAAACAGCTGTCTTAAGCGCATAGCCCCAAAAGGATTTTGGAAGAGTTGCATGATTCATTATAGATCTAACCATGTCCATCAAGGTTCGGTTACGANGGAAACCCCGGTGAGTGTAGTCGGGTCATGGTGAGTGAAGCCAGGAGATGGAAACCCTGGTGAGTGAAGCCAGGTGATTGTAACCCCGGTGAGTGAAGCCGGGTCCTAGCGAGTGAAGCCAGGTGATGGAAACCCTGGTGAGTGAAGCCAGGTGAAGGAACCCCCGGTGAGTGAAGCGGGGTCCTGGTGAGTGAAGCCAGGTGACTGAAATCCCGGTAAGTGAAGCCGGGTCCTAGCGAGTGAAGCTAGGTGACCGAAATCCTGGTGAGTGAAGCCAGGTCCTAGCGAGTGAAGCTAGGTTGAATGAAGTCCCGGTGAGTGAAGTTGGACACGGAGTCTTGGTCCAGGGGACCAGAATGAGTCAGAGAAGGCTAGGGAACCTATTCTCTGGACTTAGGGGTGATTGGGTCGAAGCTGGATCGGTCTGGAGACCGATCAGGGAGTTGGCACAAACTCCCTGTTGTGGATCGGTCTGGTGACCGATCCAGAGAAGTCTGATCGGTCTGGTGATCGATCAGGGAGAGAACAGAAAGGTTTCTGTTTGACTTCTGATCGTTCTGGTGAACGATCAGAGAAGGGACAGTGGGTTTATGGGACAAACCCTGATCGGTCCCTCTGACTGATCAAATATCGGACCATTCCTCATCCTGACCGATCAGGATGGCTCCTGATCGGTCAGGGAGTGACCTGATCGGTCACCAGACCGATCAGGGCACAAACTGATCAGTCAGGTGACCGATCAGGCATGTGTTTCCTCCGGGTTGTGGCAAGCAAGCTGCTGGATCGGTCTGGTGACCGATCCCTGACCTGTGTTCGGTTAGTGTGACCGATCAGGGTCAGTCCGTGATCCCTCTTTCTCACTTTGGACCGATCAGGCAGGAGCCTGATCTTTCAAGGGTTTCCCTGATCGGCCTGGTGACCGATCAAGGCCCTCTCTGATCGGTCTGTGGACCGATCAGTAGCTGTAACCTTAATTCAAATCCGCTGTAAGACTTCTGATCACGTCTGTTTGCTCTGTATTTTCTTTGCTACTTACTGATTCCCGTTTGATTTTATTTGCTAAGTGTCTGCTAAGTGTGCAGGTGATACAAGGAGGATTCAAACAATGGAGGAGAGTCAACTGGAGACTTTCCGTTGAGCATGTTTGGTTGTTTTCTCTTCTCATGTTTCAACGGGCATCTGGCGCTGCTGGCAACGGCTAGGAAGCTGACGAACTGATCTGGGGCTCGGCTGAAGAGAGTTCAGGGAGTCCAGAAGAGGTTAGTGTAGCTGGGGTTATTGCAGATGAGCAGCTGGGAGCTACAGAGGCGCGCCTGTGACCTGGGTTTTGGGCAGAGGCTTAAGTGCTAGTAGCGAAGAAGCCTCAGCAACAATTGATCATTCTGAAACTTCAAGCAATCTCTAGCAAAGCTGAAACCTTGAGTCTGTGGAGGAAGTTGCGAGTGGATCAGCAAGCAAACGAAGAGCTGAGGGTTCTTGCGTTGGTGGTGCTGTGCTCGGTGATCTGTTCTCCTGTTCTCTTCCTTATGCTTTGCTAGCGATCTGTAAGATCTTCCTTTTCAGTCTCTGTACGCTTAATTCATATCTCTTGAGACTATTTGTGTGGAGAGGTTTCTCCACCGAGAAGGAGACATTTGATATCCGGATTTTTCGGGGCTTGATCTGCCGACAATCAAGGGATCGCCCACCTCACAGGCATGCCAAGGAGTAGGGGTAAGTTATCCCCAAACCTTGTAAATCCTCCGTGTTAGCGTCTTTGGGTTGCTGATAGTTTCTGGTTCTGTTTGTTTTTATTTTCTGCTTCTGTTTGTTGCTTCCGCTGCTAACCTTCAAGTGCAGATAAGTTCAAAAATCAAGTAAAGTTTGTGTCTGGCTACATTTACCCCCCCCCCCCTCTCTAGCCATCCAGATCCAACAACCATGAGATCTGGTGGTCAAATCTTGCTAAAGCCAGGTAACTGTCCTCCCTCATATGCTAGTCACTATCCGGGCTAGTAGCCTTATATATGGTTTTATACATTATTTAATGCACATCTACTTGTATTTCACTTTTTTTCCTATGACTTTACTACTTTACTTCATTTTGGTTCAAAGATCTATTCTTTGCTCATTTTCTTTGATAGGATGCGATTTGAAGCAAAAATAGGAGTAGAAGCCGAACCGTAGTTGGACTGAGGTCGTGTGGGTTCACACGACCCTATGCCCCCTCACATGGCAGGGTCGTGCCCACTGGTACTGCCCATGCCACTCCACAGGACGGGGCACAACCCCGTGCCACTCTCTAGGCCGAGGCACGGTGGGGTCATGCCATTCGGCACAACCTCGTGCCTCATGTGCGCGGGCGGCACGGCAAGGTCGTATCACCCCACATTGCCTCGTGCCACAAGTCGTACGACACCCCTATAAAGGGGTGCCCTTCTCCCATTTTGGGAAATCTTTGGCTAGGGATTTGGCTTAGGGTCTTGAGGAAGGGTTCTCCCCTCTAGGGGAGACCCTAGAGCTACCTTTGTCACCTCCCTTCGCGATCCGTCCACCTTCGAAGGAAGGAGACATGTCGAAGACACCGAGAATCCCTCGATAAGCATTTCTTCCTCCTTCCTTGTTTTGGATTGTAAGAATGTTACGTTTTGTATCTTTGGTTTGTTCTTCCTTTCTTATGGAGTAGTCTCTTCGATCTAGGATGTAAGGAGTAGCTACTATGTAACGTTAATGTGTGAACTATGTATTGATGCATTTCCTCATTCAATGAAATGTTT
This sequence comes from Boesenbergia rotunda, assembly GCA_024364735.1. Lineage (NCBI taxonomy): Eukaryota > Viridiplantae > Streptophyta > Magnoliopsida > Zingiberales > Zingiberaceae > Boesenbergia > Boesenbergia rotunda. The sequence goes on along the minus strand of JAGFNQ010002311.1, from coordinate 167,314 downwards.
ATGCCTTGTTCTATATGTATATTACCTTTTATGTGTTTGTTGAAATGCTTGTGTGGTGAATACATGTAGTTGTGAAGGTTTGACCGCCACATTGAGGGAGAGTCTGAGATCGTATCACTGGGGAGCCTTCGTGGCAAAGACTACCTTTAACTAGGCATCTCGGGTATTACCTCGAAATGGAAGTCATTCCCTTACAAGAGATTACGACTTAATGGGTTTCTCTCTATCGTGTGTTAGGAAGTGTTTAACATAACTTAGAGACGTATGACTGGGAGCCCTTAGTGACAAAGGGTTACCTTTATCGGACTATCTAGGTTACCTACTCTACTTAATGATATTGGATGCCCAAGGGGAAAGCACTCTGGTGTACTTCTAAAGGGTTAATACTGATACTTAGTTAGGATATCTACGAGTGCATAAACATCGAGATTAGAATATGAATAATCCATAGACATCACTAGCATAGTAGCGAAATCAAAATCTTAAATTCCATCCATCCACCCTTCCCCAAGGACCAAAACTCTCTCTTCTCTCTCTCCGTGTTGATATTGAAACGGATTAATTGGGATGTTGGGGTGAACGAATCACTTTTTATTATCAAATAGTTGGTTGATGGAGTTGTCGAGACATCTATACCTCGCTAACTTGAGAAAGTTAATAATGATATATGCCTATGGTGCATATAGATGGTTCCATGCAACGATGAAAAGGAATGAAGAACGATGGAGCTAAAAATGGTAAGTGCATCATAAACAATTAAGAAAATCTAATTTTAGGCCTATGTTTAATAGTGATGGGTTTTCCTCAATTTGCGCCAATAATGGAGTAATTATCGAGTCTTAGGAGTAATTATCAAACCCTCTTTTAACTTGAGTAATCTCTTCTTACGTTGCAATCACTCAATCTGAATTATGCAATGCTTGGTCAATACCCTTTGACTCATTGGGAGAACAATGCAACATAACTATCTAAATGCATGTACAACAAGCATGTTTACCCTTTGGGAGATATCTCCTCCTACCTTTTCATGAAGGTGACTTTGGTTTTGTTTAAATGTTCTTGGAAGTAGTTGAGGTGGATTATTCTTAATCCTCTTTTTTGTGTGCATTCTCCTCCTTGGGTTCTCCTTATTCTCCCTCTTGATTGGTGCCACTTGATCTGGTGTCTCACCTTTAAACATCCATCCTCAAAGTCTCTTTGCCACCCCTTCTTTGATATTTTCATCTATAGAGAAGACCTAAAATACACTCGAATAGATTTATCAAATATCTTATTGGATGACTCTTCAATTTCAAGTGATTGCTTATTGTAAAAATGATAACATTTGTCTGATAAAGACTATCTAACCAAAAAAAAACTCTTATATGATGTTTCAAAAATGATGCTTGGTAGCCCCAGTATGATGCAACAGCAAAACGTTCAACTAACTCCCAAGCATCCACAATTTGAAAGTCAGTTACAGCGTACTCTCAGATATTTTTCTTCCAGTTGAATAAAAAATCTGGAAAGTTGCTGTGAACCCGCTTGTGTTTCCGGATTTACTCAGTAGGCAAACCGGGGGAATGCTATCCACCTCTGGGATTAGTTTAGCCCAAAGCCTAGATTACTAAAAATAAAATAAAATGATCCTGGGTACATAGAATGTAGACGTAGTTGATTAAAGATGTTTTCCACATCAAACCTCATATATCTCCAAGAAACACCTCCATTCCAGACTTTGACAAGATTCATGATTCCAAACAGATGGTCGCCAACATGGGCCCATGCGGATGCTCCAACATTGTTTCTAACGAGAACAATTTAGCAGAATATATTCCAGATTCCATCACAACTCACAAGCAGCTCTCCCACAGAAACAGAGCAACAAGGAATCTTTGATACGAATCTTCCTCTAATGAATCATCTCCAGTAATTCCATTGACTCAGCACATCCCAAACTTTGGCTTCATGTGTTTGCCAGTTATCTGCCATCCAACAATGTCGAACTGTTGATCATCTAAACAAACTAATTGGTTAAGCCTCTCATTCTTGTTTCTGTTCTTTTCCTCTCACATATTTTAATCATAATTACGACATTTAGTACTTACAGAATAGTCTGCAGTTCCTATGAATTACTTATGTTGCAGGAGTTTCGTCATCGTAGCAACAAAAAACCGAAGTAGACATGGAGAAGAGAGATGGATTTCTGTCCATGTCGAGACGGAGCTCATGGCCGGTTTGTCCTGCCTGTCCTAGAAAAAAAAAAATGATCAAGCAATGTGTCAATGTATACAATAAACATTCTTCAACCAAATCACAATGATAAATAATTTGCTTTGTTAATTGTCTATATTTGACCATGAAGATCGATGTAACTTCCAAGTCAACATGATACTGCACTTCAATTCAGACTTACTCTTATCCTATTTTTAACGAGAGGGAAAATCTTGTCCAGGAACTATGAATTTAGAAACTCGAATTAAAGGAATAATGAAAAAACAGCATTATATTTGAAAATATGCAATGGATGTGAGTTCAAGAGGAGTTGAAGGTGTCAAAGAGTTAAAATGAGCAGATTGGAAAACTTTGAATCTATGGAGATGAACAAGTGGTGAGGTTGTAGATGAACAGTGTTTGGAGATAATTAGTAGTGTGGTTGTCTAGCTAGTTAATGCTCATAAACAAAGCTCGTGAGCAATTTATTTACATACTTGCCTAAAATTTCATTGTGATCTCATTCCTTTAAATTTAAATTCAAACATATAAAGAATATAATAGATGTGTATATTTGCAATATATTTACAAATTTTGGAGTTTCAATTTATCTATTATTTATTAAATCAATGATTTATCCAAAGTATAAGAATAAATATGTTATTAAGCTTGATAAAGCTCAAATTCAATAAACTTTTCAATAAATAAGCTTGAACATACTCGACAAAACACCATCAAGTTCAGCACAACTCAGCTTAGCTCCATAGAATCAGGCTAATAATGTTCACAATGAAACATGAGTAGTTGACATTGAAGGAAAGAAAAATATGGTACATTTGATAATATTGAAAGTTTTGAAACCTTTCAGAAAAAAAATAAACTCTAAGATGATTTGAGAACATTGAAACTTGAGGAGGCATTCTAAAAGTTAAAATTATGGAGCGGAGTGAATTTTTTTTTTTTTATCAAACAAGATCAAACTCAACCACCAAATTGCAATTTTCTCTCAAGGAATATCATACTCAATGCCAAATGGAGCTCCAATGTTACATGGGAAGGGAGCAAAGCATTTTAAAATGCTGAAGCTTCTAGTACGTATGCTTGTACCCTTCCTTGTATTAAAATTTAAACTCTATGGCATTGTCAAAGTCGCCTAACATTGTTATATTTTCTGGCGCCAATGAAATTTTCAATAGGACAAACACTAAAATCCTCGGTCTCTTATGCTGTTTTGTTTGTTGGTCAACAAGGGGGAAAATTAGTTTTTAAGTATGTTAGAAATGCATATAAATAACTTCATAGGTGCTCCTCTTTGCTAGTTCCTAAAAATAAGTTTCTGCAAGAAGAGGAGGCAGTACCTTGGCAAAAGTGTTCGATCAAATGGCTCCTTCATTCCCCTACGTGAAGAGCCCAGAAGAAGAGCTGCAGCAGATGAACTACAATGAGGAAGTGGACGAGAGTGGCAGCGACTTCAATCTCTCAAGCATATCTAAGTTGGATCCAAACCAAATTATTTATCACCTGCCTACATGGGATCACACTTTGTCATGGTTCTCTCCTCCTCCGGAGCTCAGGTATGGAAAGAAGCTAAGGACCACTGACCATGGCGCAAGCATCGCCCATTTTGAGAAGAATGTTGCAGGAGACCACGAGAAGTGCGCTCGCAAACTCCAATTTCGCAATATCATAGACCTCGTCGACAGCTACAAGCAAAAGTTTTCTGCCCAGGAGGAGCTCGGGGAAATGCCGGAAGCTGATGCTGGGATGGAGGAGGTCGCCGGCGGAAGCGCAGGCGACGGGATGAGGCTGGTGCAGCTGCTCATCTCGTGCGCGGAGGCGGTGGCATGCCGCGACCGGGCGCAGGCGTCGGCGCTGCTGGCGGAGCTGAAGGTGAGCGCGCTGGTGCTGGGCACCTCGTTCCAGCGAGTAGCGTCGTGCTTCGTGCAGGGGCTGTCGGACCGGCTGGCGCTGGTCCAACCTCTGGGCGCCGTCGGCATTGTCGGCCCGGCGACGGTGCCGTCTCTGGCGTTCGAGAAGAAGGACGAGGCGCTGGGCCTCGCCTACGAGCTCTGTCCCTACATCCAATTCGGTCATTTCGTGGCCAACGCTGCCATCCTTGAAGCCCTTGAGGGAGAGAGACCGGTGCACGTGGTGGACCTGGGCATGACGCAGGGTCTGCCCCACGGGCACCAGTGGCGGAAGCTGCTGGACGCCCTGGCGGCCCGGGGCGTCTCACCGCCTCGGCGGTTGCGAATCACCGGAGTGGGGCCCCGCGTCGAACACCTGCAGGCCATCGGCGACGATCTCAAGTCGTACGCGGTAGGGCTAGGGCTCCGGCTGGAGTTCTCCGTGCTGGAGAGCAACCTGGAGAACCTGCGGCCGGAGGACTTCGAGGTGGAGGAAGGCGAGATCGTGGCGGTGAACAGCGTCCTGCAGCTGCACTGCGTGGTGAAGGAGAGCCGGGGCGCGCTCAACGCCGTGCTGCAGATGATCCACGAGCTGCAGCCGGCGGTGCTGGTGGTGGTGGAGCAGGACTCGAGCCACAACGGCCCCTTCTTCCTGGGCCGGTTCATGGAGGCGCTCCACTACTACTCCGCCATCTTCGACTCCCTGGATGCGATGCTGCCCAAGTACGACACGAAGCGCGCCAAGGTGGAGCAGTTCCACTTCGCGGAGGAGATCAAGAACATCGTGAGCTGCGAGGGGCCGGCCCGGGTGGAGCGGCACGAGCGCGTGGACCAGTGGCGTCGCCGGATGAGCAGGGCCGGATTCCAGCCGGCCCCCATCAAGATAATGGGCCAGGCCAAGCAGTGGCTCGCCAAGTTTCGGCCCACGGAAGGCTATACCATCGCGGAGGAGAAGGGCTGCCTGCTACTCGGCTGGAAGTCCAAACCCATCATCGCCGCCTCCTCCTGGAAATGCTGACCGTCCATCGTCCATCCCACGGTCCTGATGCTCTTGTAGCTGGGCTCCACTGCCACTCATCCGCTGTAATTGGCATATATGCCAATACAGTTAGTACCAATAAAGACCCAGCTCTTTCTTTTATTTTCTGACTGACATCTTTTGTACAGAGTGTATTATTCATGTATTTTGCGAATGAAAGAAGTATATTTTTTTATTAATAATTAGGCTCCCAATTATTTATATTATTATTAAAAAGGTATTAAACAGGAATCTTTACATAGGTCGAGGAAATGATACTAGGGATTACAGATGTGACAGGCTGTGAAATTGAATTTCTTTTATATAAAAAAGTATTGAGAAAGAACAACAGTACAAACAGGCATTGAATTCTCAGTTTTGAAAATGACTAATGACCCAATTTGAAATATTCAAAACGAAAATTTACACTAAAGCGTACCTAATTTTTTAAAATGGTAAAAAATACCACATTTTGTTAATTATCAAAGACAGACTAATTTATTTGATTTTTTCCATTCTAACACTCCTATGACTTTAACATCTCTCCATCCATCTCTTTCCCGACTTATAAAAAGTAAATCTCCTTCTTCTTTTCTAACTCATCTATTTTTTTTCTACTTAGTCCGGATATATTCTCGTATTAAGGTCATGTTAGGTAGGATACCAAGACCACGTTGGGATATCATATCCTATGAGAAAATAAGAAAACAATATAAAATGAAAGGAGATTTATTTGTATTTCAAAATATGGACCACCACTAGAGAAAATCAAAAATAATAGTGAAAGGTATATTTGGACTCTTTACAACTTCAGAAATCTAAGAACCTAAAATGGATCTGATCTGAGCTTTTTAGATCGATTAATGGATTCTGACTAAATCTCATTGATGGACTTAGACAGGTTCGATTGGACCCATTTTAGATCCTATGAATTTCTGAGATTACAAGGAGTCCAACGTTGTCATCCATTAAATATATCAATTTCTCCAAAGGTGTCATATCAGGTCACATTGACCTGATATTATTTATATTAGGTCTACGTTAGGTCTGATATATTTATATCAGACCCAACATTAATTGATACTTCTAATAATATTTTAATACTTCCAGAAAAAATGAATAAGTAATAGAGGACATTATTAGACTTCTTATAATTTTAAAAATTCACATGATCTGAAAATAAATCCAATCTAACTTATCTAGGTCTATCAATAAATTTTAACCGAAATTATCGATCGACCTAAAAAATTCAAATTATACTTATTTTAGATCTTATAAGTTTCTGAAATTGTAAAAAAATTCAAATATATTATCCATTATTTATTTTTAATCTTTTTAAGAGTGTTTAGAGATTTTGAAAAAAATAAATCTTTTTTATTTTCTCATATGAATATGATATTCTCATATAAGCCCAACTGGATCTTGATATTTTTTTTATTTTCTCATATATTGAATATGATATCCTCATGCAAACCCGACATGATCTTGCTATGAAAGCATCTCACCAAGAGAAGAGAAAGTGATTTATTTTCTATGGGGTTCAAATAACATACGATGGCCAGAAAACAAAAAACTAAACAAATTAACATGTCTTTGATGATTATCAAAATTTGATGTATCTTCGGATCCATTTTTTTTTGATAAATTCTCGTATTTAAAAAAATTAACATGCAAGCCGAGGCATGAATAATTTGATAAATAATTTTAATTGTTTATCAGTTTTGAAAATAAAAGTAACCATAATTTGATTCATCAGTCATTTAAATAATAATTTGATAAATAGATCATCACAACACATTCCAACAAATAATTATGCATCTTTACAAAATCACAACTCCAACCATGAATGCTTTTCCCTGTAGTAACCGCACAAATAAAAATTAATTAAAGTTAAATATTATGATTCTTAACTATTATCCACTATTGAGCAATGCAAAACTAGAAATTCAAAAACATATTTAACAATGCTAAAAACATATTGGCAATATGTGCGTGATCAAATCTAAGAGAGATTTACATTTGTGATAGGACCTATCTAACAAATAAAAAAGAATTAATATGTAAAAATCATTCATAAAATAAAAATAAATAAAATCATTACTAACAAACTTAAAACTATAATTCATAGGCATATCAAGTCATGGGCAAAAGATACATCTATAAACTAAAGTATAAAAAAAGATATCGTAACATATTTCACTAAACATCACTAAACTTGAAATCTTAAAGAAATTGATATTGTTGTTGTAGTATCGCTAAATGAGAAGAAAACAAGAACATAATATTTTAATAAAATTACCTTTAAATTTGATAAATTGAAATAAAACATGAAACACTAAATAAAATATAAGAGAATAAAAAATTAACTTTAAATTGGATAAAGAGTGATACAAAGCATGGAGAAACTAAAAATAAGAGGTATAAAAAGAGAAACTTGGTTGATTCAAGAGTGAATCTTTAATGATGAAACTCTTTCTTTTGCATTCTATCATAATTAAAAAATATATTATTAAACTATTAGTAAATGTTATACAACTTGTAAAGAAATTATTTGGCTAGGCCTAAAGTTAAAACACTCATAGAAATAAATAAAAAAAATTAATATATGCAAGTATCTCAAAATATACTACGGGCTTATACTTCCCTCAAGCATTGTATCTAACAAAAATACAACAATATGAGTATCAATGTCATTGTCAATAATAATTCTAATAGAGTGAAATATATCATTTTGACATTTATATAAATAAACATTTATCATCTAAAACAAGAAAATGATTCACAAAAAAAGCTAAATAAATATTTAAATATTCCAAGTAATAGCTGCATTAAGAATAACATCATAATTATGTTTTAACCGACCAACCATTGCGCCAATTTCATCTGCACAATTTGTTAATAAAAACTTGACAAAAGTAACACATATAGCATGGTAATAAGAACGCAACATGTTTAGCCCCACAAGTGTAGTTGTAAAACACTTAAAAGGAACTCAAGTCTGTACTTGACTCCATCCAAAACAAAACTAATGTATAAAAGGAATGATAGTCTCATGGGTAAAATACTAAATAAGGTGACAAAAAACAATTTGTACGCTCCTAGCGCCCCCATCAATCTATCCCATGACTAATATAAAAGAGATAAATCATAAAGATTACTACCATAGCTAGCGCATGGGGAGAGTGGGCAGGTAAAACACCAAACAAGGTGACAAAAGACAATTCACACGCCCCTAGCGCCCCCACCGACTCGTCCCAGGGTCAATACGGAGGAGATAAATCACGAAAACTACTAGCCCGGATGCTGTGGCTAGTAGGTGAGGAGGGCAGGAATACTAGTTTTGCCTGATTTTAACTCTCAAACTTCAAAATGATAATACTCATGTACTAACCATCAGTCCATTCCATAAAAATTGGTAAAACACCAAAAAAAAATAACGAAGTTGGATAACATCGAACAAGGCCACACCTATCATTGTCAAATTAAAAATTCAACAACTAGAATGCATCCATAAATTTGAAATGAAAAATATTCAACACCAAATGAAAATTTAAAAACTTCAGAATATTGCAAGTCATATATCATATATAATTTATTAATAATTAAATAATTAAAAAAAAATTATGAACCATAATTTTATGATCTAAATTTTAATTTTCTCTATCTTAGCAATGACACGAGACACTTTGGGGTTTTCCTGGTGTTTAGCAAAGATTGACGGGTTATTCACCGCTGCAACAACCACAAGGTCACAAGAGAATCAGCTACTCGAATCATTCCAGCAACCAGTCATACAATACTTGTGAAAGTTAAGAGAACCCGGAGGATCATAATCGCATCGTCTTGAAGATCTCATTATTATTTTGGTTAACTCCGTAGAAGCCACTCAGATTTAGCCCGTTATTCCGGCACCAACCATTAAAAGATGTTGATGACTATTGATACACATGAAAAACAGTCTAACATGTACTTATACATAATGTTTGAAACTAAATAAAATAAATTGTTGGTGCGCATGCACAAATTTTTTTGATTAGGAGTTAAAAAATTACTAAATCTAAAAATCCAACACAAAGGTTTAAAAAAGACAGGTCCGCTGCTTTAGTGGTCTCTAGAATCAGCCTCACGGATATGGAGGGAGGTAAATTTAGATACACAAGTGGAAACGTATCGTGGAGAAGCATCAAATCATCAATTCCCGAGAATCAACACAAATGTTTAAAGATAATATGGGTTAAAGCTATCCACGAGGAGCTCCAGTGGGAAAACAAGCAAATCAACTGCAATAAACTACAACAGAATAAGAGGGTAACCATGAGTCAACGAGTTGTAGTAGTGCAGAAAACTGCAATAAACTACAACAGAGTAAGAGGGCAACCATGAGTCAACGAGTTGTAGTAGTGCAGAAAACGCTCGCCCAAGAGGCCCATACTAGGGGAGTGCTCCAATCCTTTAAGCGGCTTTAACAATCTTCCGAGAGCTTTACCGTAGAATTTTTAGAATTTTTGGCAGCCTTTAGTAGATCTTAGAGAAGAGAAAAAGGATAAATGAGCTCTACACCCCCGTGCCATTCGAACTAAGCTAAGCTAACACCCCAACCTTGACCCCTGCAAAAGCTACCTCAACACAACTTTGTTATTGAATTGAACCTGAGTACATTCAATCCAAACAAGTTAGAGTTCGCCACAAACCATATTGTTCATCTCAGTCAAACTTCATTCAAGTGGAGTGAACTCAGTCACACCTGAATTGCTTCGCGTAGAACCGCATCCACCTTGAACAAAGTGGGCCTAACTATGAACTGCCACAGTCGGACCACCGTCAATTTGGATTAGCTCAACAAACGCCCAATCTAGTTTGACAGATTATTTGATTCCTTTTCAACTCATTACGCTACACTTCTAAGCTTTGAGCCAAATCAACCTAAATAGGAGACTTCTATAATCTATTATGAAATTACTACAACAGAAAAAATAACATGCTTGTGTCCTATTTTCTTGTGGAATTGTTTAGTTTTCAGATACTTTTCTACATTCGTAAGCTAGTTTAGATTTTATATATCTTTAAATCAAAATTGATTAAAGTTAAGTAGTCATATATATCGGGCCCAGCGATGACAAATCATGTTGGATTGGGTCAGCAAAGTGACAAATAATTGTGTGTTCATGCCAAAACAATATTAGCGCAAATTGTCAAAACAATACACTTTGATTATGTTGACCAACGAATCGTGCTAACCAATAGTTATAGACACAAAAACCATGTTAGATGACATGAAAGTAAATATTCAAAAGGTAGAAATGAGTACAAAATTATGACAAATTTATTTTATAAAGAAAAGAAAGAAATATCTATCTTCAAGAGGATTCTTCTGACTTAAAATGAAAAATGAAGTGTTTCAACCTAAAGCTACATGCTTGGAATAATAAAATCCGCAACTAGAACTATATTGCTACTTGCAAGTAAAATGCACAGTTTCCAATTGACTCGATTGGAAAATAACTAGGAAACAAGAGCTAGAGCCTTCTAGTTCTTCATTAATGCATTTTCAGATTATGATATAATTGTGATCTAACTGTGCAAGCTCGTTGATAATTTACCAAGTGCAAAATTGAAAATAAGTACCTTTTGAACACAGTAATCAATGTGCTCAAGTATTCACATTATTAGACAATCATGCACCATCTTTAACAAAGTAGGGAGAGGAATCCGCTTCCAAGAGAGCACGCCTCAAGTGTTTGTCTTCCAAATATTGCTGCATACGATTTAAAAGAAAAGAAACTCATGCCAATAATCAGCTAATAAATACATTAAAGAGGCTTAAATGTGGAGGACGCCACACAAAGAAGATGTAGCCATTGAACAAAGGTCGGGTTGGGTCAAATCGAGGCTTTCTTAAAATCCAAAGTGACTAGAATTGATTCAGGTATCAAAAATGAAAGCCCTATATATATATATATATATATAGAGAGAGAGAGAGAGAGAGAGAGAGAGAGAGTTTTGATCAGCTACGGACCGCGCGCTACGGACCGCGTGCGGACTGGCACCTGATCGGTCACCAGACCGATCAGGCACACTACCTGCGACTTCTCGACACCAACGGCGGCCGAAGGCCGCCGCCCCCGAACAAAATTATAACCCGGGGGGTGCGATGAACCCTAGGGGGAGGGTGAACCCGTCGGGTACGGGTGAACCCGTCGGGGACGCTCCCGAGCCTCCGGTGGCCGATCAGGCAAGTGGTGACCGAGTGCGGACTGGCGCCTGATCAGTCACCAGACCGATCAGGCGCCAGTCCGCACGCGGTCCGCAGGGATCGGTCCGCAGCTGATCAAATTCATATATATATATATATAATCACAACCTGATTTTTTTTCAGATTAGCTCATGTTTGGGTGTACATTTATATTTTTTTAGGAGGGGGTAGGCTTTTAGGTTCAGATCAGATATGTTTTTTTTTTGCCAACGAATTTAGATTAATTGTGGTAAGTTACACTAAAAACTATAAATTTTTTTTAAAAAAAATTGCAATAGTTAATAATACTTTGCATCTCTTGGGCGCCAAGGATAGTTGGTGACCACAACATTGCAACTCTAAGATCAAAGATAAAATGGTTCATTAGCTTGATTAACGAGTTTCGACAGTCAGCCATAAAATAACTGAGAATTTGCTTTTGAATAGTAAGCAATATTTTGCTCATAATCCACCAAAAAGGTCAAGACGGTCCATAAATGTACAATCAAGTGACCAGCCAGAGTCAACTTCATCATGCTGTACCGATGGAGAAGTTGCAAGATTCTCTGCTAATTCAATTTCACTGTTACATCTTTCAATTTCTTGAACAAATAATCAAACTTCTTCCATCTAAATATTTTATTGCTACCCTCAAATGCTTCCTTCAACTTCTTCCATCTAAATTTATTACTTCAGAAACAAAGTCAAGACCAAGGTTTACGGTGCCGACCCGTTTCGCCCGAAACAGGCGAAACGGTTTCGTTCCGCCTGAGCGCCGAAACCGGCTCGATGAGGCGTCGTGTTTCGACGCGAGCGTCAGCGTCACGCACGCGGCGACAGCGGCGAGTAGCGACAGCGTGATTCACGGTGCGCGACAGATCGAATCGCGCAACAGCGAACACACGGCACGCGCGACAGAAGGAATCGCGTGCGTCGGTGCGCCAGCCTGTCTCGCTGCCTTTTTCGCTATAAAAGGATGGTGGATCGCCGGTGGTGAGCAGCAACGAAGACAGCAGCGAGCGAAGCGCAGCGTGGAGGCGGAGACAACAGCGAAGCTCGGCGGCGGAGACGACAGGTATGATCAAACGATCTCCGCGGCTTCGCCGGAGGGGTCGCCAAAAGCCTCTGGCGTCACCGGAAGCCTCGCGGACGGTGGTGGAGCTGGACCGCGGCTCCACCATCTTCGGCGGATAGAGGAGACGCTGGGCGCGCGGGTCAGAGACGTTGCGGGTCTCCGACGACGTCGTCGGAGGCCTCCGGCGTCGCCGGAATCTTCACCGGAGGCTGCTGGAGCCGTCGGACGGGCGGCTCCGGCGGATCTCCGCACGCAGCCGAACGGCTCGGCGGCGGATACGGGAAAATCGGGAAAGAAATTCCCGATTTTTTCCGAAAATTTGATTTAAAAAATAATAATAATAAAAGTATTTATTTAAATTCAGCATTTCCTTTTTTTAATTCAAAAAATTAAATAGATTTATTTAAGGAATTTTCTGAATTTATTTTTCTATTTTAAATATTATTTAAAAAATCTAAAAAAATTTTAAAAACCCTAAATAAAATCTAAAAAATTTCAAAAAAATCATTTTATAATCTGATAATTATTTATTATATTTATTATTTTATATTTAATTTAATTAATATTTTAATATTTTTATCATTTTAAATATATATTATTTAAATAATTAATATTATTGATCCAAGTTTATTTGATAAAAATGTGTTGTAGTAGATTACTTTAATGAAGTTGTCTTTTATAGTTTTATATATTTAATTTGTTTGTTTATAATGATAAAATTGTTCTTGACAATGATGACTATTATTTGAGCTAACAATGTGAATTATTCTTAATTTTTTATAAGACATAGGTAATGACACCGAAACAACAATCTGATCCAGCTTGGAGACACGCACGCCGATTAGAGAATCGATTCCATTGGCAATGTTTACATTGCGATATGATTGGACGAGGTGGTGGGGTCACACGCCTAAAACAACATCTTGCTGGTGGATATTCAGATATTTTGAATTGTCCAAAAGTTTCTCAAGAAGTTCGTCGTGCAACGAAAGAAGAACTTGAAGGTCAAAAAGCAATAAAGTATAAACAACAACGACAACGTGATCTTCTTGATAGTCGAATCTCTAGAGAGCCAATTTATGATGAATTTAAAGGTCGTGGTGATGTTCCAAACGATGAAGATTTTTTAGCAGCTCTCAATGCCTCACGAACTCAATATGACTATGAGCAAAATATGCGACATAGAAGTGACTCAGCTAGTACTAGTAGAAGTGGCTCAACTACTGCACCGACATTAGGAAAAAGTGCAAGTGTTCGTAGTACTTCAACACAAAGTGGTATTGGTCGATTTTTTTCTTCTATGGGACGAAGACGTCCAGTTGATATTGCTGATATTGATCCACTGACATTTCCAGACCAAGCTAGCAAACAGACTAGGATTGATGATGCATACACAAAAGAGAAGAAGAAATCAATCGGTAAAAGCATTGCAAATTTTTTTCATTTTAATCATATTCCTTCTAATGCAGCAAACAACACATACTACCGTAGCATGGTGTCCAACATCCAAAAATCTGGTCCTGGTATTCAGCCTCCGACTGCATATGAAATTGCTGGTTCATATTTAGATGAACAAGTGGAGGAGATCAAAACTTGGATCCTATCATGCAAAAAGCAATGGAGCTTATATGGGGTTACGTTGATGTGTGATAGCTAGACAGGACCTACACGGATGAGTATTATCAACTTTCTACTATACTGCAATAGAAAGGTGATATTTCATAAATCTATTGATGCAACTACAGATTTTCATGATGCACCCTACATATATCATTTGATGGATAGTGTAGTTCAAGAGATAGGTGTAGATTATATAGTGCAGGTAATTACAGATAATGGTGCCAACTTTAAGAGGGCTGGAGAATTATTGGTGCAAAAATATCAAACATTATTTTGGGCACCATGCGCAGCACACTGTATCGATTTGATGATGGGAGATATTGGTAAACTCGATATAGTAAAGAAGGTAGTGAAAAAATGTCAATCTTTAACAAAATTCCTCTATAATCATCATTGGGTTCATGGATTAATGAGGAAATTTATCAATGGTGAGATTCTACGACCAGAAGCGACTAGGTTTGCCACTCACTTTCTCCTGTTAAAATCGTTGAATCAAAAAAAAAATTGGATTGAAAGCCATGTTCTCTTCTGAGGATTGGGAAGCCTCTCGATATTCTAACACAGCCGAAGGTAAAGAGGTGCAAAAAATTATTATATCTGTTAGATTTTGGGACTATATTGCAGATATTCTTCTAGCAATAGAACCTTTGTACGTTGTTCTACGTAAAGTCGATATGGACAGGAAGCCACAAATGGGCAACGTTTACCGTCTAATTCATGAAGCAAAAGAGGAAATTAAGAGACGTCTTCAATCACCAACCAAATATCAACATTACATTGATATAATCAATACAAGATGGGATGATCAAATGGGAAAATATATTCATTTAACAGGTACGTATTTTTTAATAAAGGATTTCTAATAATGTTATTAATAATTGCATTTTTATATATGTTTAATTATTGCAGGTTATTATCTCAATCCGGCATATCAATACCGTTATAATCTTGGCACAAATGATGATTTATTACAAGCCCTCAGACATGTAATATCAAGACTACAAACAAATAGAGAATCAATTGTTGAGACTATTAATGAAAGCCGATTATTTCGAGAGGCATATGGTTCTTTTAGTGATCTTATTGCAGTGTCATGCAGATATAAAATGGATGCAGGTAAATATAGTAAAAATTATTATTAATTATTGTCAGCAAATAAAAATATTATTTTAATTTTGTTCTTATTTATCTTACAGCTAAATGGTGGTTACAATATGGAGGATCAGCTCCAAATTTGAAAAAGATTGCAGTACGAATTCTCTCACAGACAACATCTTCAAGTGATTGTGAAAGAAATTGGTCAACTTTCTCCCTCATTCATACAAAAGTAAGAAATCGTCTTTCTTATCGTCGATTGGAGAAGATGGTCTATGTTCATTATAATATGTGTCTTCAATTAAGAGCAATAACAGAAAAAAATGAAGAACAAGAGGCTGGTGATGTAGACCCATTTGATATTGGATTTGTCCAAAATGAGAATGATCCAATGATGGATTGGTGGAGCGTTGTTGAGGCTGAAAATCCATTACTTGATGAAGCAGGAGACCCACCACGACCATCTCAATTTCTTACTCAACAGATTGAAACAATATAAACTACAGGAGATATCAAGGAGGGAGAAGATTATGATGAAGCTTTTGATCAAGAATTTCGATTTTCTGGATCTCGATCAAGACATTCTCAAACATCCCAAATCCAACCAAAGTTCATAGATAAAGGTAAAACTCCTGCAATTTTTACTAAAAAGAAAGAAAAAGTCGAGCCTCCTGCTTTTACAGGAAAGGGTCAATTGAGAATTAGAGAAAATCCACTTGATGCAATTGATGAGCAAGAACATGATGACAGTGATGAAATATCATCAACTTCTGATACTGTAGTCCGACGAGAAGTTAATAGCAGTGCAAGTACTCATGCAAGTGATGATAGTGGCGATGCATCTGGTCGTCAAAATTATATTCCCCCTACTAAAGCACCGGAGCCATGGACATGTGAGGTAGATTACACACATGCAACTCAAGATGATGATCATGGAGCTAGACCTATTCAATATCAACGTCGAAATAAGGATGACAAACAAAATAAAGCTCACAATTATCAAGATATGCGACAGAGTTTAGCTGACATTGATTCTGGTCGAAATTCATCATACTCTCAGCCTTCTTATTATAACTCTGATGCATCATATGGTGATCCATCATACCACAGTTCAAAGGCATATGTTTATCCTTATCTTTATCCTGTGCCTGTACCTGTTTCGATTTCAATGGTACCAGTTCAAGTCCAACTTCCAATGATGAATCGAGATACGCTGATGGACATGTGGAGAAATCAGTATCAATATTCCATGTCATGGGATGCTTATTTAATTTGGGCGTTAGAGAACTATGGAATTGATGTAAACAGAATGCTACAAGAACCAATGTCTTCATCTGATTCACGTCACTCCTTTTGGTATTAGTTAGGTAATATATTGTAATGTATCAATTTTATTTCGAGTTATTGATAGATCAATTTTCTTTAAAGAAAGTTATATTTAATTATTTTCTTAACAATATTAAGTTGTTCAATAATTGAAAACTTATATCAAATCAACATACAATTTATTTTTAAATTATACACAATAAATATATATTTATCTAATAATTATTATATATAAATAAAAAATACCGAAACCATATCGGCACGAAACGATACGATACCGAAACCGTATCGTTCCGGTCTGGGACCGAAACATCGGCACGGGTCGAAATTTAAAACCTTGGTCAAGACACATGATGACCAAACAAAAAATCTAACTCCAAAAGGAACAGGTCTTCTTGTACACAAAACTGTTCAAGAAACTTTTTAAAAAAACTCTTAAGGATGTTTTTTTCTTGAAAATATAGTGTCCTAGTGCTCTATCGCAATACCTCTAATATGCCCAAATTGAAGGAACAATCACAACTCTCTGTAATAATCTTTTAATCTAACTACTCAAATTCCTAATATGGGTGGATTCTTTCAGAAACCAAAACAGTATAAAATGTCTATATAGAAGACTTAGATCCACATTGTGCCAGCTGAGTGAGTCATTCCGTGGGGGTGAGAATTCACGTTGTATCATGTTAATTGTGAAAAAAATGAGGCAATCATTTATATATATATATATATATATATATATATAAAAGAGAATGTTACCCTACTTAGCCTACGGTGCTCACCTTGTGAGCACCAAGTATAATTTTTTTTCTTTATTTTTTTTAGAGCTTAGGGTTTAGTCTTTAGGATTTCGGATTTGGGTTATAGTATTTAAGCTAACGAAATAAAAAAAAAAACCCCCACAAAAAGATTACACTTGATGCTCACAAGGTGAGCACCATAAGGTAAATAAGGTAACAACTCTCTCTCTCTCTCTCTCTCTCTCTCTCTCTCTCTCTCTATATATATATATATATATATATATATATATTATCCATAAAAACAGTTTAATAATTTTTTTAAAATAATGTGTTTGATTAACTACATTCTCTAAAAACTAAAGTTATATCAGAAAATTTTAAAAATAAATTATCTTCATAAATTGGTCACTTCGTGTCAATCCATTTGTGTATTTGTGTTGTATTGTGTCACTTTCAATTTATGTTTCATGTAATTGGGTTATGTCTACATGCGAGAAAGGTGCTCACCCCTTAAGGTCCACAAAAAGGGGATCCTCTCATTATTAAAAGGACATTTTTCTAAAGCCTTTTATTTGTGAAGTGGAGCAGAGCCTACAAAAAACTAGTCGCCTGTGGTGAATGAGCACTTGATAGCGCTATCAAAAGGTCTATGAACAAGAGAGTCCACTCATCATTGAAAGGTCATTTTTTTGTGACTTTTAGAGAAGTGGTAACTTAGGTAGATTCAAGCTAAAGGATGGTAAAGGAAGAGACTTGAACAGTTGCACCCTATCTCATTTTGGTCCAAGCTAAGCCAAAGATTCCTCCCCAATGGATACATGCTTAACTTAATCCATTTACACTAGCTCGAGCATGTTAGAGGACTGCCGATTCCAACTCCATCTCGACCAAACTGACAGCATATATCAAACCTTCATTAATATTATAGCTGTAAATATATTGTAATAGTTGTAACTTCCTTATTAATATTATAGTTGTAAATATATTGTAATTAGTAGTATAGTTGTAACTTCCTTGTTTAGAGAAATGCAATTACTAGAAATCAACTTGGATTTATAGCTGAAAATAGTCCTGTAAATCTCTAACATGTTCTATATAATGAGAACTCTCATTATGAGTGCGTTCAATCCAATTGACATGGTATCAAAGCTTTAATTCACAATTTTAGATTGCCTTCATGTGAATTCTAGATCTCGGCTCTGGAAATTTTTTTAGTATTCTTGTTAGTGTTATTTCAGTTCAATCTTTTGGATTCTTGGGACTATTGACTTTTAGCATTTCTTGTTGCATTTGCGGGTTACATTTTTTTGAGTAACGGCTATCATGTCAACTAACAATTTGGATATTTTTAGTGTGTGTTTCACAAGCAAGAATTATTCTACCTAGAAATTTCAATTTCGTTTATTTGTGATGGGAAAAGAACTACAGGGTTACATGGTAGTGATCTAGCACTACTGAGCTTTCTAAATTGACTTAGTGGGAAGTCAAAGATGTTAGAGTTATGACATGGATTTTAGGATCAATTGATCAGCTACTTGTTCCCAATCTAAGGTCATATAAGACAACTAACGGTTGTGGGAGTATTTAAAAAAGGTTTACAATCAAGACAATACAGCCAAACGTTTTCAATTAGAGTACGAGATTGCTAGTTACTCTCACGGTGATCTCTCAATTCAAGATTACTTTACTTGTTTTCAGAACGTATGGGTGGAATATGTTGACATAATTTATGCTCAAATACTAGTTGACTCTCTTTTTGTGGTTAAAGAATGCATGAACAAAGCAAGAGAGATCAGTTTTTGATGAAACTACATCCTGAATCTTAGGCAGCCCGCTCTAATTTGATAAATTGTGCTCCTCCTTTGTATGTGTGTTTTGGAGAATTACTTTGTGAAGAGCAGCGTTTTGCTAAACAAACAATTTTCCAACAAACAAAATGCATAATAATGCAATTGCTTATGCAGCTCAAGGGAGATGCAGGGTAAAGACATGTGGCAAGTTCAATGTTATAGTTATAAGGCATATGTTAACTGTTCAAAAAAATATTGCAACTATTGTAAGAAGTCTGGGCATACTATCAAAGAATGTCCTACTCATCCTCAGAATCATCAAGCTAATCATGTTGCAGCTGCTAATCAGGCTGTTGTTACTCCTGAAATGGTTCACAGATGATTACTACAGCCTTCGCAGCCTTAGGACTTCAAGGTAGGCTTATTACACCATCTTTATCTTGGCTTATGAATTTTGGTGCATCCAAGCATATGACCTGTTCCCTTGAGACTCTTAACAATGCCAAAAAATATCATGGAAATATTTAAATTGCTAATGATAGTAAGTTACCTATTTATGCTATTGGGGATATTAATCCTTCAATCAAAGATGTTTTGGTATCTCCTGAGCTTTCTACTAGTCTCATTTTGATAGGACAATTGGTTGATAATGATTGTGATGTTCGATTTTCCTTTTGAGAGTTGTGTTGTGCTGAATTAGGTGTCAAGGAAGATGCTAACAAAGGGGCCTAAAGTTGGACGCTTGTTTCTTTTATACTTTTCCATTCCCAATTTTGTTTCTTTAGCTTGTGTTATTGAAAACCAAATAGGTGAAGTATGGCACAAATGTTTAGGTTATTCTAATTTTGTTGTCTTATCTCACTTACTAAATTATGGTTTATTAGGTAATAAAGATCAATTTTCTTCTCATTATATAGAACATGTTAGAGATTTACCGGGCTAATTTTCAGCCATAGATCTAGGTTGATTTCTAGTAATTACATATGTCTAAAAAAGGAAGTTATAACTATACTACTAATTACAATATATTTACATATATAATATTAATAAGGAAATTACAGCAATTACAATATATTTAAAGCTATAATATTAATGAAGGCTTGATATATGTTGTCATTAATTGCCCCCCAAATAGAGTGAACTCAATTAAGACACTGAATTAGGTGAACTCAACCAAGACTGCACCAATTCAAACTGAACCTCCTCTATCTTGGGGATGAAGTGAATCGATTTCATTTTACCTTTGGATTGAACTATAGTCAACTCAGGTGAGCTAAATTAGCTATCATTCAACCTCTAACTTTGATAATTGATAGCCCTTACTCATTCAGTTAGGACTTCAAATGAATAATTGGCAAACTTAAATAATTTGTTTGCAAACACTAGAATAACTACGAAATGAATGGAAAATTTTGGCATTAGTAAGAAAATAATAAAAAAAAATCTTTTTAAGGTTGATTATAAGAGATAGGGTTCTAGATACTAAAATAATACACATAAACCAACACATACGCATAATGCAACATGAATCAAAGATGTACATAAAGAAAGAGAGTTACCTCGAGACAGGCTCTATATTTGTCCCACTCGGCGATGCATTCCTCTTTGTCCCATTGACCCTTTGAAAACTTCTCAGAATACCACCTGCAATTCCACATAATCAAATGGCAACATTGTTACTTGATGGCAAAAGGCAATTTGCTCGCCCCCGCCAACTTGCCCTAGGGCTAACATGGAAGAAGTAAATCACGGGGACTACTAGCTCGGACAGTGACTAGCGCATAAGATAGGGTAGTCACCTAGCTTTGTCAGGATTTGACTTCCAGACCTCATGGTGACAACACTTCATGCACTAGCCAACAGTCCATCCCATGGGGACAACAACATTGTTACTTGAGATAAGGCATTTGTTGGGTAAAGAAAGAGGAATTGAAGTGGGGGATGAAGAGACAAGAGTTACCGATTAAAGCAGTCATGGTAAGCGGCCCGAAGTTGTGCGCAAGGAGAAGCAATCACACCGCCACCTTTGCTCATCATCTTGTTCGAGCCCATCAGATCCTTCTCGATGTAGGTGGCTGCTTCGCTCCTCTACCCTAAGTCCTTAAAATTAATTACTTATTATTATTATTATTAAACCAGTAAAACATACTAAACTAGGCAGATTAAACCTTATCATTTATAATTGGTATTGTAACTTTTTTATTAGTCATAAGATTTTTGACGTCAGAATGAAGAAATTATTGGCAACAAAAGAATTATTTTGAAAAGGTTATTTCAAGCTTAAAGTATATATTATATATTAGTATAGTGTGAATACGATAGACTTATCTAATTTCAGCATGGTGGATGAGATTTGTTAGCAAGGATACAAAGTAGTAATTTTATGAATTACAT
Source organism: Boesenbergia rotunda (assembly GCA_024364735.1). Lineage (NCBI taxonomy): Eukaryota > Viridiplantae > Streptophyta > Magnoliopsida > Zingiberales > Zingiberaceae > Boesenbergia > Boesenbergia rotunda. The sequence continues at coordinate 145,927 of JAGFNQ010002311.1, read as the reverse complement.
TCTCTACTTCAAAATGTTAACTCTCATTAAATGGATCTTGAGGCAAAGTCATTACTTCACATCTACAACATGATAATAATTAGAAATACTAAGTAGTTATAGCTCTATTCTAAGTTAGTGCACTATCTACTTCACCTTATTTTGTAGTAAGTTATAATAAGTTACAGTCTAACTCACTGCGATAGCAGTAATAATAATTTACTACATTCCCGTTTAAATTTATAATCTAGTTATAATATGCTAATATCTATAAGTGCAAGCACGTGTTGTGGAATATCTTGATCGAAAGGACTTTTTAGATACTCAAACTGCACATTATGCAGGAACTGGTCAACCTCATTGGGATAAAATGACCAAGTATTTGCAATCCAGAAATTGTTAGATGTTAGATTTCAAGGTGTGAAATACTTTTGTGTTTGAAAATTTCATTCTTATGATCAGATTCCTCACTAGTACTTGTTTCTCGACATTTACTACTTTTAATGAGCGATTCATAATAAGATTCGTTGAGTCTGTAATGCTACAACCATCCAGTCACCATTGTAGCCTTTTATAGTTTGAAGTGCCGAACCGTGCCGGTCGGCACGGGTTTATCGTTCCGCCCGCCGACCGGCATACGAAGCGGCGCCGGCACCGAAGGAAAAGAAATAAACAAAAATAGAAAGAGAAGAGAAGAGGTTACCGAGAACTATAACCGGCTGCTGCTGGCGATGGAAGATAGCGGGTGGCCTCTGCAGGAGGGAGATGGGCGGTGACCGACAGCGGATTGGAGCAACGGCAGGTGTGAGGCAGGGGCGGCTACGGCATGTTTGCGGCTTCAGAAAAGAACGAGAACGGGCAATAAAACCTAATTAAAGAATTTTTATTTTTCTAAAAATATAATTAATTAAATACAAACGTATGATTTATTTATTTATTTTTAATCAGCACTAGTATTCCGAGCTGATTTAATAGTTTTCTATCGATATTAAAATAAATTCAAAAGTATTCACAATAGACTAAGGATCCAATCACGGTAACTATGTTCTTCTAGGATTACAGTATAGTAGAAAGACGATTAGATATTATTTTAAATATTTATGGTTCAATCTTCAGCTATAACATATTTTACAAAAAATTTTCTTTCAAATGGGACGTGAACTTTGAGATGATATACTTTTAAGTTGCTCATCGTTAGTACTTTTCGATTTATTATGACAGCAAGTGGGAAACATCTGTAGATCGGATTGATCGTCCGAGATTGAAAAAATCTCGTTAATTTTTTTTTTTTTGTAATATGTGCTTTAGCTGAAATAAAATAGATTTTAATTTAGTATGGTTTAAAATCAATTTATTAAAAATAATAATTTCAAATATATTTTTTGTTTCGTATTTTAACTTTTAAAAAACAATAAAAAAACTACAGTTCAACGGTTAACAAATAAATAGTTTACATTAATAAAATCAAATTTGATTTATTTAAATTAAAAATAAATATTTGCATTTTTTTTACTATGTTAATTCGTTTTGGAAATGTCATTTAAGAAGTATCATAATTGTAAAAATTAAAATTTTATATTTAATTCAGTTGGATTTGAATCAAATTTATATATTTATTTTTTTATAAAATTCCAATGCCATTTAAAAAATATATATTTTAATTAAAAATTTTAAAAACTAATTGAAAACCTAAAATACATTATATTTAGTTTTAAAATTTTAAATCTTTTTATTTTTCATTCATTCTAATAATTATAATCACGTAGAAAACTTAAATTAAAATTAAATAGAAAATTTTAAATTGTTTCACCATATCTAATAATCTTTTTATTTAATATTTTATCAAATAAAAAATAGTATTCAATATTTTTTTGTCAAATGCTTACAAATAAATTGATTTACATTTCAAAAAAATTATATCATAAATAAAAAAAATATGACTTTCGTATTTGAAAAGAAAGTGTGTATAATTTTACGAATTACAAAATGTATCATTTGTGGCCGTTCATTCTAGGATTGAACTTGCAAAATTTAAATATATTATAAGTTTTAAATTATTATAATACAAGAAGTTAAAGATAAATATTAAAATGAAATTGTTAATCCTGTCGCGAAGCGAGGTGGACTCCAAAAAACCGGTCTCTGAAGATCACAACTATTGAGTGGCTATGACCTGCAAGAAAGAATGTAAACTGCGGAAAAATCTCCGATAAGACACTCTGACGGTCAAGTCAATCCCCGGTGGAAGAGCAGTGAAAGCAATAAAATAGTAGCGAAAACACTATTGCGCATACATGGGGATGCGGAGTGGAAAGGCTTATATAGTCGGGGAAGCTGACAACTTCTGCCCAACCTGCAACCTGTTAGTCGTATACGAGGACAGGGTAAGACATAGTCAGGGTGGCAGGGTATTGTGTCGCATACCGAAATAAGGAAAGGGACGTTGTAAACTTAAAGACGAGCGCAGTCAGGCGCCACTCGGCCTGACACAGACGTAGGCGAGTGTAGTACGGGGTGCCAGGGCATGGCAGGGAGATCATGGCGTCAGCGGGATACTCGCGATTCGGATTTGAAGGGTATCAGGTTTGCGTCGACCCCGTACTCCTTCTGCTAGTCCAGTGTCAGGGAGTGGTTGTTCGGATGAATCACGACAAAACCTCGAATGCTAGTGTCGGTTGGCAGCTTGATGCCGACTGGTGGCTTATAGTATTGATGCCGACTAAGGGTCTATAGTGTTGATGCCGACTGAAGGCTTATAGTATTGATGTCAACTGAGGGCTTATAGTATTGATGTCGACTGAGGGCTGATAGTGTTGATGCCGACTGAAGGCTTATAGTATTGATGTCGACTGAGGGCTTATAGTATTGATGCCGACTGAGAGCTTATAGTATTGATGTTGACTAAGTGCTTGACAACTCGGGCCCAAAGGCCACTGTTACCGAGAGTAACTATGCTTCCCAAGTCAAGGTGCGCCCGAGTGGCAATACCCCGACTGGGTTCGAAGTGAATCGGCTGAAGGCTCAGCCCCCTCGCCGCTCGGGCCTTCATTATAAGGAAACTTTGAGGCACCGGTCAAGCTTCCTCTGACTCAGACCTACACTTTCGTGAAACCACGGGGCTTAGTCATCCAGTGACTCAAAAATTATTCCCCGGTCTGGGCTAAACCGGCTGATTGAACTACCAATTTGCTCATTTGATGGCTCCACGAAGGCCTTCGCCCCAGACCCCTGCTAACGGCGCGCTAGAAGGGTCGGCCTGCTTACCTGCGCGATAGGCCAGGCCCATAAATATGGGCCGGGATCATTAAATATTTTAAATTCGAATTCAAAATTTTAAATAATAAAATCAATTAACAAAAATAAATAAAAGACTAAATATATCTTAACCATCTAATTAATTATAAAATATAGAATTAATATTTAATAATTTAACAATTAAGTAACGAAACATCATCGAAAAGATCTTTTGTGAATTGTGACATCTTCGCAAGTACCATTAAAAATCTAAAAGATAATTGACTTGTTAAACTTGAGCTTAGGGATACAAACTGGCCAGGTCAGGTTAGATTTATACCTTAATAGGTCAGATCTGTATAATAATAAATTAGCTTGAGCCTGACCTGTGGCCTGTTATAGGCTTTGTTCTTGGCTTAAGTCTGATCTGACCTGCGGCCTATTTACAAAGTCTATAATTTAATTCGATTATCCAAAATACTTCTAATATATAAAATATAACAATTCAATTCGGTTATCTAAAATACTAATTTAATAAATTAGCTAAATATACCATAAATATATAAAATATGTATATTATAATTAAAAGAGATTTATGATGTATTGGCAAGTAAGGTGGTAGATAAGATTTTTCTTGTTAGAAGACCAAGATTCGAATCTTTCGTTAAGCAATTTTGATAATTTATATAATATAATTTTAACAGGACCAGGACGGCTTCATAGTATTTATATTGAATATGGGTCTGACCTGATAAGAAAAATAGACTTTCAAACGGGTCTGAATATTATTTTATTTTTAAATAGGTCAGACCAGGTCACAGATCCTGGCAGACCGCCCCATCTATTTCCATCCCTACTTGAGCTTAACAAGGATCATTAACAATCAAAAAGATAATTTCATTTTGGCCCTTCTAGTTTTACTATTACTATTCATAACCATTATTTTGTTAGAGATTTGTTTACTATTACTATTTGATTATAGAGCCATTTGTGAAAATGAATTCAAATATTTATCATATTATGAAATGATAATAAGCGATGCTAAGCTATCTTAATCTCGACTAGTGCTATCAAAATGCATAATGCTAGATTAAAGGGAAAAAATGATTAATGATGTTGGACAACGTCGAATTTTAGACGATCGATTTGGTTCCATGAAGTTTTCCACTGGCCATCGATGTAAATCGGGAAGCGCTTGGCGGGCGGTCCAAAAGTTCAGTGTCCCAGGATTCGTGTCCCATTTGGAGGAAAAATCCTATAAAATATACCGTAGTTGAGAATCAAATCGTAAAAACTTAAGATGATAATTAATCATCCTTCTACTATACATAATCCGGGGACAATGTTAGATTAAAGGAGTACAATAAATATGATGTAGAATGAGTGAGAAAATTTGCTTACATATTTCTTTAAAAAGAGGTTTATTTTTTATTCAAGCAAGTATAATATTTGAACAGAGCAAGGGAAGGAAGGGTCATCACTAAGAGTATCTGGGCGACACAAACTAAAGTATATAGCATATAGTCATTACACACTAACAAATGGAAGGAAGAAAAAAAAAGAGACTAATCTTAAGAGAAGAAAGAAAGTCAAAGTGACCTACGGAAGAATCAAAGTGGAAGATATTAATACTACTATCATTTTAGTGAGAAGAATGCATCTTCTGCAATGTGGTATCTCAATTCTGTTAGGACCTTGTGAGCTAGAGAGGGATAAATAATCACTTGGTCGTTGAGAATGCAATGGAAATTTTGAAGCGAAACTAACATAGCACAACACAATGTTAACAAGTTAGTTTGACTTGATTCAATGTTTCCCTGAGACGATTACGTCCAAGACTAACCTAGCATTTTATCATCTCAATTGATTTCTCCTCTGACCAAATCTAAATATGGAGAAACCTTCTACAACAGAATTACAATACACAACAAAAAAAAAGGGCAAGAGAACTTACAATGAGTTGTTTGAGGGATTTGACTTTTTCTTAAACAAATGTTTGCACTAATGATGGATGTTGACCTTAAGGACTTCTCAACAAGAACTTAGCACTAAACCTTTGGCTTGACATGGGAGCACTAACTTCAAACGATTTTTTTTCTTTCTGTATGAATGCTTGACTCAACCAGAACCGTACTATCATATATCAATCGATTGATTGATGTTAATTATCAATTGACTGATATGGTCTCTAATAAGTGTTCCTTCAATTGAATGGTCTATGAACCTTTTGAAATTTATCTAATTATATCGATTATACTATTGAATTTGATCAAACGATTTATAGAAATTAGTCGAATCTCACAATTGAATCGAACTTTTAATGTCATCAGTCAAATCGAACATTTAAATTGATTTGCTTCTATTCAATTTCAAATAGACATCAGTCAACTGATGCGATTGATCCTTCGATCAAAACAAGAATAGAAGCCTACTTTCTATTTTCAAAGTATCAATCAATTAATAAATATGTAGCAGTCGATTGTTTCTCTATTGTCATCATCCTAATGACCGAAATAGCTTAAACTTCTTTCCCAAGTACCTGATGTCAAATAAATCTTTTGTTCCTTAGACTTTTGCGCCTAGAGCTTCCTCGTCTTCGGGTTTTCATCTACCTTATATTCGATTCCACGATTTACTCAGATTTTCACCTTTTACTAATAATCCGATGCTTGACTTTCTTAGAATTTTCCTTGCCTTGCATTCAATACGGACTTCTTCTTACTAAGAATCTAGTCCTCGACATTCTTAAACTTTCCTTTGCCTTGCATTTGGTCTCCAAACCCATGAGGACTTTTCCCGCACAATCATTATACAAGTGAGATCTCATTTCATTCGTCTTAACTTAAATGGGTTATCAAAATATTAACACTATATTTCCTGAGCATAATTGCATCAACAAATTCAACTTGTAAAATGAATGGTTGCACCCTGAGCAATTACTCCTGACATTTAAGCTCTGTTTAGTTTGAGATGTGGATTAAGCAAAGAAAGGCATCCAAGGTGGAAAAAATTCTCTAAGGAAAAGGAAAAAAATCCTTTATTTGGTGTACTTATTTACTTCAATTGAGTTAGGTGAATAAGATCAATCTATTACATCATTTACTTAGAACAGAAAGAAAACTAAACCTTCATTTTGCTACCAAGAAAGAAAATTAAATAATTTATTGTCTAAAATATCCAGTTTTTATTTTTATTTTTTCATTTCTAGATCAAGAATGGAACAGTTTGGATTGAACTTAAAAAAATATTAAAAATATTTGTAATTGTATCCTTTAATATCCAGTGTCTTTATTTTATTTTTTTAAAAAGTATATATATTTGTTTATCCTTTTTGTTTGTGTACTTCAAACAATATACTTACACTGCACATAAATGGAATAAAATTCTAGTCGCAAAAGATGATTCACTCGTGCTTGTAGAATAAATGGAATAAAATTCTGGTACTTAGTAAAGATAGATGAAAATACTGACATATATTAAACTCAAAATACTCCCACCATTGTTATATATTAAAATAAAAATTTCATATACTAATAATACTAATAAGCCTGTAATCCTATACTTTGAATGTCTATCCAAAATTGACAAATTGTGATTATATATTCATATCAACACAATTCAAAATTAAAAAGAAAACATCTTTTTAAGAATAGCAAATCTCTTTTCGGATGGATATCCCATAACAAGCCATCATTTTCTCCTTATTCTCTCCTAGGAATAAGTACACATCAAGTATGTTTTCATCTATGACACCAATACAACTAACACTTTATAGAATTTCTCATTTATTTTTTGTTGACGAAATGACTTATTCTCAATAATTGAACTTGAACGATCACTTGTAGCAATAACCTCCTTGATATTTAAGTCGATGATTGAATTTTGCTTATCGCCATATGCATCAACAGATGTAAATTTTCTCTTCTTCAATCCCTCGACAAATGGTGAACTATCTCACTTCAGCACTCACATTCACATCATCCCTTTATTCTTCCTTTTAAATAATTTCAACATTTCGAACTATCTCACTTCAGCACTCACATTCACATCATCCCTTTGTTCTTCCTTTTAAATAATTTCAACATTTCTTTCAACTATAGTAGAAACTTCTTGACCATTTGCTTTATCATGAGCAAATAACTGAAACAACTTCTCAAATGAGATGCCGAATATATCTCTTCACTTCTTAATTCATTGATTAGCTTAGACAAAAATAAAATTAATCATAAACATAATAATTTTATAAACAAATACAAATTAATGTCTATCATCAATACTTACATCAATTAGTTATTTCCAAACTTCTTCCTCAACCTCAAATCTCCTCTAATCATGCCATTGAATTCCACTTACATTCTTAAACAAATCATAACACAGATTAAAATTACTCTTCAGGTTTCTTTCAATTCTTCGAATGGTTTTTTGTCTATGGAATTTTAGTCTTCTCAATACAAATAGTGTAGGGATCTCTATACGAAAAACACATCAAAATGTAGCAAAAATTTGAGATCTCTTCGAGCGATACATGCGAGAGAAAACTTGTACGAAGTTCGATCTATCCAACTAAGGATTATACCTTTAGTGTGTGCCCTTCATTTTTCCCGCTCGTCCTCAGTTCACCGATCTCTTGCACGTTTAAGTGTTCGTGCCTCTAGTAGTATCCACACAGACACGATCTCGACTTCGGATAAGAACTACCTTAGTTGTGCTAGCAACTAGGGATAGTTTACAAAGCACAAAAATCAAACACCTTCAAAAAGGGGTTTCGGCCAAGTGGGAGAGGAAGAAGAAGAAGAGGGAAGAAAAATGGCACACCTACTTATGCAATTTTCGAAAATTACTTATATTCATCTTATGAATATAAAGGGATTTTGTCCCTTAAGCTTCCCATCATATTAAAGACAATAACCACAATTAAGTACACGTTTCTCATTTTTGGCTTTTCAACTTCTCTTCATCCAATGAAGAGAAATTCTTCATCTTTCTCTAATAATAAATTCATTTAACATTTTAATGAATTATTATCCCATCTAATTAGTTGGGTCTAATCTTAATGAGTCTAACTCGGATTAGACCCAATTTCATAATCCAATTGGATTCATTTGAGTCCAATTCAATTAATCCAATTCAGATTATATTTTAGTAAAACTAAAATCAATCAATCAATCTCCGAAGCATTATGTCCTTTGTGTGTGACCCAATAGGTTCTCGTAACGTTGACAATGTATCTAAACTGCTTTAAAGACATAAACAATGAGCGACATCTAGCAATGCATCATTGCTATCCAAGTGACGAGAAAGTCAAGATCCGACTTAACCTCCGTGACTACTATCTCGTATGACTTTGTCCTTCTATCCTCTTGATTGATCAATGAGGCATAGAATGTATCATCCTCGATATCAATCTTTGTGTTTCTTGATCCCCAAGTAGATTTACTCAAGCAAATGAGCTCAATATCTCATATTGACTCATTTGAGCATGGTCATGTATTTAGTAGTCCTACTCGATTAAGGGACCCATAGATATCACTCCTGTCATATGGGAGGGATCTCATCTACATCACTCATATTCCTCCGCATAATTTGTTGCATACCCAGTGATCGCCTTTATAGTCCACCCTGTTACAGGTGATGTTTGATGATACTAAAGTACGCAACTCCTTATGTAGGAAATCGTAGTGACTTCAGGTCTAAGGACTATTCATACTAATAGTCACATGAAAAAGTTTATGACACTCATATAACGATCTATGAAACTTTCTCATGGTGGGTTAATTCAGTACACATTCTCTAATGCATACTCATGTGTCAACTCGATATCTCATATCCATGACTTGTGAGATCAAACCATCAGTTGACATACATGTCAGTCTCAACGCATTAATATTATCCTTGAATATTAATACTTGACATCAGTTGACATACATGCTAGTCTCAACGCATTAATATTATCTTTGAATATTAATACTTACTAGAATAGTTAAGAGTAGTATTCTCTACATCATCTCACTATCAATTCAACTAATTCATATAATGTAGATCAGAACCTATTACCCAAAGACATTATTATACTTATTTTTGGGCACAATTATGAAATAAAAATAATAATCAAACTTTACCTTTATTAAATAGAATATGATATAAAATGTTTCCTAGACATCTCATAATTGACTCTAGGGCTAACACTAACAAATAATAATAATTTCTTTGTATGCAATAGACGTGAAAGTGTTACTTACTCGATTACCATTAATTTTTTTTTGTAATCCAAGTATACAGCTCTTCGAATCAACTAATCCTGGAGGTAATCGACCTGGTCTCACAGAAGTTTTCCACCGGCCACTAGGATTAATCAAAAAGGGCTTACGGAGATCCATCCAAGCAACCAACATTCTTAGGTACATCATCCCAGTGGAGAAAAATTCCTACAATGCACCATAATTAGGATTGAAATATTAGATGTCTGGTTAACACTTAGAGTCCTAATCACTGTACTATAGCCAGAAGGGGAAACAGAGAGACACCAGGAATGGTGATCGATCGCTATGCTCTGGGCCAGTCGTGACCTCCTCTCCGCTTTGCTTTCAAAGAGTGAATGGCATATACATATGAGTAAGTAGTCTCATATTTGAATGGGCCGAGTGCAATGACAATATCACACCCCATTGTATTTACTAAACTTCGGTATCTTGAAGCCTTCCGGAGCTAATTTAGACAATCAAGGTAGGCTTTCCAGAAGTTGAGCTTTTCCAATGAGATTCACTATGTGTGGGTAGAGCCGGATTGCGGGTGGGCTATCCATTCACGACTGGAAAGAGTGAATGGCAATAAGATTCAAAACAGAATTGGAAGTGCTTTTTAAACACAAGACATTCACGACTTGTTGGGCATCGATGACCATTTCTCCTTGCCATTTCTCTGTGGCATGCTTCGTCTATCCCATAACGGTCGAGCGCATCATTATCACATCGCAGTCTTGCCTAGCAAAGAATGCGAGCCCTCTGACATGCCTCGACCGCCTATGAGAGAGAGGTCGGTCCAGTCTATCAACAAGTTAGACGTGAAACACTTGTGAGAACCGAAGTAAACCACCGAAAGATTGAATATGCTGGTTTGGAGCGTAATAAATATATGATGTTGAGGCGTAATTGATTAAACTTATTCGGCAACTATTGACGTAAATTCAATAATGAAATTGTCAATCTCTAACCGGACCAAACAGCCACTATATGGCTTTCTTGCTCGCCATTATTATTAATTTATTAATCTAGTATGACATCTATAAAAATATTATCTATTTTATATGTTCATTTAAGGGAAAATTTAAGAAAACTCCCCAACATCAAACTCGGCTTTACATGCACTTCCCAACCAAAAATTTCTTTGTATGCACTCCCTGATGGGATTGACAAGACAGTTTTGTGTGTTATTTTTTTTATCAGTATAAAAGAGTAAAAATTCAGTATAAATCGTAAATATTTGAGTATAAATTTTTTGAGATTGAGTACTAATTTAAGAAATTTGAGTATTATTTGAAAAAATTTGAGTATACATTGTTTCAGTATATAATAAAAATTTCAGTATACATTATCAAAATTTAAGTATGAATTGATTTAAATTGAGTATTATTTAAAAAAATTTGAGTATAAAATTTAGAAATTTGAGTATGTGAGGTTGCAACCACCACATCAAGATTTTCACACGAGGGGTCACCGAAATTTTATACTCAAATTTCTTAAATTAGTACTCAATCTCAAACAATTTATACTCAAATCTTTATAACATATACTGAGTTTTCACTCTTTTATACTCACCACATCAAGATTTTCACATGGGGGTCACCGAAACTTTGTACTCAAATTTCTTAAATTAGTACTCAATCTCAAACAATTTATACTCAAATCTTTACAATATATACTGAATTTTTACTCTTTTATACTCAATCCATCAGGGAGTGAATGTAAAGAATTTATCAAGTAGGGAGTATATGCAAAGGTCAGTTTAAGATTGGGGAGTTTTCTCCGGTTAACACTTCATTTAATCATATCCTACTTTACTTATTCAACTGTAAAACCATTTCTCCGTACAAATTGTAATGATTAGTTTTTTTAAATAAGAATAAGCAAATTCAAACCGCTAACGTAAATGAGCCTTCAGTATTATTCTTTGATGGATATAACCTTTTATATTACGAGGGAATAAACTTGGAAGGAGGAGGAGATGTCGCAGATGAGAGAGAGGGGAAAAAACTTGAGGATATAGGATATTTATGTAGTTTTTTTATTCGTTCCTTCACTACGCTTTCCATCTCTTAAAGTTAATTTTCAATTAAAATCGAATTGAATTAAATCTAATTAATCGAAATCCAACTAATCGAATTGTTTTTAAATCAACATCAAATTTTTTAATAAAAATCAAATAAATTAAATTGATAAAATATCATTTAATTCGATAAAAAAATCAAATTAACTATTTTTTGAATTATGATTAAAAATTTAAATTCATCATAAATCACCATAGTACTTAAACAGAATTCAACGTAACTAAATTTTTTTATCAGTTTGTTTTTATTTTAATTTAATCGAATAAGAAATTTTAAAATTAAATATAATCGAATTAACTAAATAAATTATTTTTTTAAAAAAATAAAATTTTAAAATAATCGAATCAAATTTTTAAATTCGATCGATTTGATCGGTATGACTTGTCAGGCCTTCAGAGGCTCATGCTTGCTCGAAAATCGGACAGCATTTTCCATGTACGGTGTACAATATGAAACTTATATACATACATCTCTACACATAAATAAAGCACCGTCACACACGACTGACAACAACAGTAATAAAATAATGAAATTCACATCCACACAGTTATTAATATCCATAAAATAATTAATAAAAACTATATAAAAGGAAATGCAAAATCCAACCGAAAACCCAACATAATTAAGTACAAGTCCACTGAATAAAAATATAAAATACGAAACAACCAAAAATATTCAAGACTAGGGACTGACAGCTAGATCCTCTCTTGGCAGTACGAGACACAGCTATCTACCTCCTGAAACAAAAGGGAAACAAGTGGTGGTGAGTCCGAAGTCGAACTCTGCGGATATATCGAACAGATAAATGCATGCTATAAATAAGGTAATTAAAGTAAATAGAAATAAGGTATATAGTCTACAAAAAGTAGAATACATAACAAATGTGAAAGCATACCTGCGGTGCAGGATCATAAACCTCCATACCAAATCAATAAGCTGCTTATACTATTGAGCAGATGCAAATCAAATAACAAATGTAAATCAAATATGTATATGCATTTCAATTAAATACAACAATCATAGCTCAAACAAATGCAAGATGCATCGTATGCAAATAATGCAATGACATGTGTTACCCATATACACCAATCTACAACCATTACAAATATCTGTGAGGCCGATTGGGCAAGAGCTGTGACAACTGTACGCACTCGCAAATTCATCTCCTACGAGTGGCCGAGTGGTCAGGATGCTATGAGAACAACCTCAATCCTGAACCCCAAGAAAAGGGGGAGCACAACCACTCTAATACCTAAGAACAAGGGAGAACAACCGCTCTAGTACCCAATAGGGGATCACAATCGCTCTACCTATCACTCATAAATAACACAGGGGTGTCACCGCCGGCTACCACTCCAAGAACTACCACTAACCATGAGTGGTTGAGAGTACCTCGACAGGACGACCGCCCACACTCTGATAACTACCACTACCTCAAGTGGTTGAGTGGGCAGACCACTATATGACTTACGACAAGCTTAACCATAAGGAAGCCGACAACCGCTGGCATGCAACAATGCAATGTGGTGCATGATACCAATGTGCACAGACAATATCAAGTCAACCGAATCAACAAGTCACACATGCACCCAAACCAAAACCATAACCAACCAGTATGCACTAATCTATTGTGTAAGGTATATCTAATGCAACAAACCCTAGATAAGTCACATGATATTTCCAAAGTACACGTGTATTAGCGGTACTCTTCGGATCGAAAATCAAAAGCCGAGACTGTACAACTGAAAAATTAGATTTTTAACTCAAATATCAAGCAAAAATAAGTTTCAAGCAGAAAAACAAGTAGAATGGAGTCAAGGTAAATCAACCTACTCAGAAAATATAATAATCATGCATTTAAGGTAAAAGCAATTATAGAATCAAAGGAGAAGTGTATGCCTCAAATGAAGATGCTCGGGATAGAAGAGAACCTCCCGTCCAATACCCGTACCGAATCAGTGTCTTGCATCAAAGGATATAAGTTTAGCTATTTAACAAAATAAATACTTAGCTAAACTATATCTAAACCAAAAATTAGGTTAAATCCTAATTATAACATGTAATTAATTAAATTCACATGAACCATGAGTTACTCCTTAATCTTATTTATCACAATTAGGTTATTAGGTAAATTCCCAATTTAGCCTAAAGAACAACTCCAAATTCGACCTAAACCTTAACCATTAAGCTAATCCTTAATTGAACTAAGATTAACCTTGATTACCCTTATACCAGATAGATCAACAGTCCAACCCAAAGGAGGTTACTCACGGCAAGTTCCATTTCACCGAATACCACATTAGTATAATTGTTGTAGAAGTATTCTATACAAACATTCTTAGCAGTTATATAAAATCTATTTATTTATCTATAAATTCATTACAACACAAGGTATTGGTCTTTTTCCTTATATCGTGGTGACCAATTTTTCTTCTCTCATTTAGCTTCTAAGATTTCATCTTATTAACCCATTGATAGTATATTAATAGAACATGTTCAACATAAGACCTCACGGTAGAAACAAAACTATCTCAATTACAAAACATATTCTCTATCAACTACTACATCCATCAAGGACACAACAAGAACCCTTACCTTGCTTGCGCCGGCCAAAGTTAAAGCCAACTCACGATCGGAGGATGACCTGGCTTCGGCAATTGCCGTCGGCGGTGTTGATCGGGGGAAAGGAAGAAAATAAGGAATCGCGAGTGGGAGAGATCGCGGGAGGGTGATGCCGCAGGCCAAAATTGCACGGAGGAAGTCGTGAGGAGTTGTGGTGCAGAGGGTCACACAAGGAACAACCTGCGATCGACGCTACTCGAGTGGATGAAGAGAATCACGTTGGGTGCGGCCTCGGGGTGGCTGCGGCGCCGGCAGTTGGTGAGGAAGAGGGGGTTTTGGCACTGCGGTTCCTCCCGTGGAGGAGATGTCGCTACCGGCTGAGGGAGGAAGGAGACGATCGCGCGACTAGGGCTCGCGATCGTGGGTTGCGGCGTCGGGAGAGAAAATGAGAGAGGGGAGAAGGTTTTTGAGAGGAAATTCTAGATTTTTATCAATTACAGGGAATCTTGCAAAATGCCCCTCCTTATTTTAAATATTTAACATTCTTCCCCACTAACAAAAATTTGGTCCTCAAATTTCGCTATTACACTGTATAACATTCTTCCCCACTAACAAAATTTTTGATCCTCATGGTACATGCGGGTCCCACCCAGATGAATAGCAAATCGAGAGCGATGAACCTCCTAAAGCAACTCTACTATGATCGGATGTGACTCAGGTACACATAATCTCTCTCAGAAATATAAGATGCCCTCATCATCTCGTATAAAGTCAATCTACTACTCCAAGGCTATCCGGTTGCCAAGGAACTGTAGATGCTGATCACTAGCTTGAGCCTCTCTGATCCATGTCTGGATCAGTGACTGAGCTATCATAGTCACGAGAAGACCCCTCTCTGTCTGTCCCTGTTCCTCTAGGCTCAACTCTGAGAAACCCTAAACTAGCTCCGTGACCATCACTCGATGACAAGTCAAAACTCCTCTGGACTTCCTGCTCAAAGCATCCACCACCACATTAGCTTTTCTTGGATGGTAGCTAATGGTGCAGTCGTAATCCTTTAAGAACGTCATCCGTTTCCTCTGTTGGAGATTCAGTTCCTTCTGAGTGAAGAGATATTTGAGACTTTTATGATCTGTAAAAATCTCAAAAGTAATCCCATACAGATGGTGCCTACATATCTTAAGTGCAAAAATAATGGCGGCTAGCTCAAGATCATGGACTGGATAGTTCTTCTCATGCTCCTTCAGCTGACGAGAAGCATAAGAGACTATCCGATCATGTTGCATCAATACTGCGCCCAAACCCTGATAGGATGTGTCGATGTAGAGCACAAAGTCGTCCTCTCACGAGAGCAATACCAAGACTGGCGCAGAAACTAGCTGTCTCTTTAGCTCTTGAAAGCTGGTCTCGCAATCCTCTGTCCATGTAAACTTTACGCCCTTCTAGGTGAGACGTGTTAGCGGGGTGACACTACTAGAAAATCCCTCAACAAAGCGTCGATAATCTCCTGTCAATCCCAAGAAACTACGTATCTCCTGGACAAACTTCGGCTGCTCCTAACTGGTGATAGCCTTAATCTTCTGTGGATCCACTGAAATGCCGCTGCTAGAAACCACGTATCCCAAAAAACCCACAGAAGATTGACAGAAAGCACATTTGTTGAATTTCTCAGATAACTGCTCCCGTCGAAGCGTCTCCAAGACAATGTGAAGATGACGTGCGTGCTCTTCCTTGGAACGAGAGTAGATCAGGATGTCGTCGATAAAAATGATAACAAACTGATTCAAATACTCTATAAAAACCTGATTCATGAGATCCATGAACACTACAGGAGCATTGGTAAACCCAAATGGCATTACCAGAAACACGTAATGTCCGTACCGAGTACGGAAAGCTATCTTTTGGATATTTGAATCTCTAACCCTCAGCTGATGATAACCTGACCTCATATCTATCTTGGAATATACTGATGTATCCTTCAACTGATCAAATAAGTCTTTGATTCGAGACAAGGGATACTTGTTATTGATGGTCACTGTATTCAACTGCCTGTAATCGATGCATAATCTCATAAAATCATCCTTCTTCTTTACAAACAGAACCGGAGAACTCCATAGAGATATGCTAGGATGGATAAACCCTTTGTCCAATAATTCCTGCAACTGGACCTTCGGCTCATCCAACTCCTTCAGTGTCATACGGTATGGAGCTTTTGATGTCGGCGCGGTCCCCGGAATCAACTCAATAGTGAATTCCACTTGCCTTCTGGGAGGTAAACCTGGTAGCTCCTTTGGAAATACATTCAAAAATTCTCGGACAACTGGCACGTCCGAGAGCTAAGTGCTACTACTATCGTCAATGCTAATCAACGATAATAGAAATTCCTGACCGCCCTGCGATAAAAGTCTCTATGTCTGAAGCATAGAAATAATCAATATACCATCATCCATGATGCCAGTGAAATCCCATGAGGGTTGGTTCGGGGGGTCGGAACGTGACCACCCTCGTCTGACAATCAACTATGGTATGATAAGCTGTCAGCCAATCCATACCGAGGATGATGTCGAATTCTATCGTCTCAAGAACTAACAAATCCATCGTGAGAGTGATGCTACCGAAATCCAATAGATATGCACTAACCTCCTGAATAATGCTCAACATCTCTCCAGATAGTATTGACACAGACAAGTGTTGTAATCTAGGGGAAGGTACTCTACCAATCTTACTTATAAATAGGCGAGTAATAAAGAAGTAAGAACTACCAGTATCAACCAATAACTATGCAGGAAAAGTATAGAGATGAATCGTATCGTAGAAAACCGATCCATCGACCCACTGTGCCTCCTCTCTAGTGACTGCATATACTTGGCTTGTCTCAAGAACTATGGATGACAGTGCCAAAATCGGCTGAGGCTGAGGAAATGATGGTTCGACAGCCTACTGAGGTTGATATACTGCAGGTTCGACCGACTGCTATGCCTGATATACCGAAGCTCCAGCCGTCTACTAAGGCTGATAATGTTAAATACGACAATCTGGAACTCGGTCCAGAAATTTTATGGGAAAAGAATTTCTAGGGTTCCCGGACTAGAGGTTAGATGTGAGGGAATATGTGAGTTGGAAACTAAACTTGGTGGGTTTAGTGGCTTAAATCTCATAAAATAGGGGCACAATTTGAAATTATCAAACTAAGAGGGGCTTTTCACATAAACTCAGCTTAAGGAGGGGTTCGTCTCCTTCTTCCTCGATCTCATATGCCCCGATCTTATTCTCCTCCCTTTAGTCGAAAACTTCCTTTCCTCTGAGCTTAAGCGAACGTCGGTCTCCACTAGCTACTCCGATCGACGGTTTGAAGGGAGTGCTAGCACCTCTGCACAGTTTCTTCCTCATTGCGATCAGGTTCTCTTCCTTCTCCTCCTTCGTTCGAGCTGACGCCGTGGAGCAACACTTCATCTTCTTTTTTGTTCTTCTTCCTTAGCACGAGGAGGAGAGGATGCAGCTGGTCGATCGAGGGCTCTTGGAGGTGAGTGATTTGACTCAGCGCAATTGTTGCAATCAATTCTTCTTCGTCGGCGATCGTGTGAGGTAAGGGTTAGTTCGTAGTGATCTTCATGGATTAAATCTAAATTGTGGGATTTCTTGATTTGGATTGTTGCCAGTGGTTTGAAACTATGATGTTAGAGGTGTTTGGTTTTGGTTTTGGATTCTAGTTCTGTGAATTAATCTAGTGTTGATTTCTCTTTCTCTCCAATGTCATGTACCACTATGGGATTCTGCTTGGATTTTTTTTGTCTCTGTATCGTGGGGTTTGAAGCTAGTTTTTGGTTTAGATCTTAAGGGAGATTTCTACCGTGAATGTCATGGTAAGGTGGCATTTGGTCCTGATGAATCCTTGTTGAGTGTATTTTCTGTGTTGGGGTTGTAATTGCAATTCTGTTTTAAAATTGTTTTCCCAAAGTTGTAGTTTGATGAATTGTGTTTAGAAATGTTTAGAACTGTTGAGTTGGATGGAGTTGGATCGGTAGAGATTGTTGTGTATTTGGGATTTGTTTTGATCTGCCAAGAGTTCCTTAGAGGGAATTGGCTCTTGTTTTTCTTGAATATGATGTATCCAGTTAGAAATCCCATTCTTTGTGTTGTGACTTGTTGCTATGATTATAAGGTGGTGGGGGTGTGGTTAATTTGATTGAGTTCTGTTCGACTGAGTCACCCTTGCACATATCTGGTTTGGATGATGGGGTACTTAGATTAGTTTGAATTAATTTGTCTACTAATTAATTAGGTGATCATGAGATCAATCTGTATTGGAGTTGGTTTAGTTCTTGAGTCTTGAGTGAGGTTGTTTGGGTTAGGGTCTAGTTCGTTACCCGACCTACAGTAGAGCTAGGATTTGATTTAGCTATTTACTTTATATGTACTTGGCTAAATAATAAATATTGTTACAGAATACTAAGTTGATACGGATATCTGGACAAGGGGTTCTCTACATATACGGGCTCCTACCTTGAGGCGGGTACCTCTTGCTTATATCTTTAGATCCACTTTACCTTGATGCATGGCTATTTATATTTGTGCAGTAGGTTTATTTATCTTATATCTGCTATCTTTGTTATTCTGCTTGATATTTGTTGCATGATCTTGGATATAATCTAATTTCCTTCTATATAGTTTTGTTTATTATTATCTGATTCTGTATAGTATTTATGCGAGCATGTGTGCGTAGATATAGTAGCATGCCACCGTATGGTTGCATTGATTGATTTTAGTTGTACTTGCATGTGTACTTAGATGTATGATGATTAGGTTATGATACTTGTGTTCGACCTGTGCATGCTAGGTTGAGTTGTATATTGATGATCTGGTAGGGCTTGCATGAGTTAGAGTCATGCACTATTCCTGTATCGTTGCATGCCGACGATCATCGACTCCCTTATTGTCTGAACCCATCTTCCGGTACATGATATGCACACACAACCACTCATAGGTTAGTGGATACCATTGGGTGTGTGCATTTGCTCTGTACTACTTCGCTCGACCACTCAGGGGTAGTCGTTTCGGAGCGTAGTAGCAGACAAAGATCCCTCCTCTTCCCATAGACCAGAGTAGATGAGAAAGATATCTTCCTCATATGTACATGAGGCGGAGCGATGTCTCCACCAGCATCCTGTCCACTTGATCACTCTGGAGCAATGATGGCAATGTGTGTACAGTGCCACAGCTCGACCCACTCGGCCGACACATATGACATGTCTCGGTGGCTTAACTAGCGTAAGGGGTGACTATGTCATTGTATCATGTGCATATGATGCAATGTGCATTTGATTATGATTGCTGCATTTGTTTGCTGCATATATTTGACATATACATACAATATTATATGTTTGGTTTGATGACCCTGCACAAGCTCGTATGATACGAGCCCTTTTATGATTTAGATAAGTTGATTTCTGGTATGTACATTGATTTGGTACTTTCAGTTATGCATATTTTGATATTCCCTATGAGACTGTATCATGTTGTTTCTGTATAGCTTTTATAGTTGTTTATTATGTCATGCATATCTTTCTCTATACCTGCATTGTCCACTTGGACTCACCACCCATCACAATGTTTTTGTTTTCAGGTTGACAGGTCGCAAGGGGAGCCCAGTTGCCAATCTCAGGTCCCTACGACTCCAGACTTGGGTGCTTCCACGTGGTTTTGATTCTTTTATAGCATACTTCATGTTTTATGTAAGATTTGGGTCGTGGACTTGTATTTTGTGCATTTAATGCAGTTTTGTATTTTTGAATCCTCTGTTGGACTTCGTGTGTATTGTCTTTACTGCGCGCCTGCCCAAAGGGCAACTCAGGTGAGTATTATGGTTTCACTACTATGATGTATTTACTTCTTTATGATATATCTCTTGCTTTGAGGCCTGAGACCAATTATTATATTGCGTGGTGTGTATAAATATCTAAATTGTCCGTCGTACAGTGGAGATGTTGTCCGATTTTATATGGGATCAGCGACTCCTCTGGTCTCGGGGCGTGACAGATAAAGTGATGGTTGGTATGTTGGGTATGGCTGATAAGACCTTATCTCAGAATGCTGAGGTGTTGCTGGTGCGGGGGCATGCCCAGGTATGCAATAAATATGAATTCGTGGAGGTACCGTTTGCGGCTGTAGGTACCCTGTCTACTGCTATTTGCGTGTTGTCTGCTACCCGTGACCGCTTCTATGTGGTCTTTGTTGTCCAGACCGGCCTCCCTGAGAAGGAATTGCGACAAACTTCTGCTAAGCCTTCACAGTATACTCTCTGCTTATATGCCCCAGAAGCTTATAGTACCAACATACGAGGTGCTCAAGTGGGTAGTCTGGTCTGGTGTGGCCTTTGGATCTACACTGTAAACAATGGACCCCTCTAGTAACGTCCTTCCAGGTCTCCTGGGAGACATACGATGATCCTGCTGAAGACCATCTAGACTTTTGGGGTCTAGAGTGAGCCCCAAAAGTACCCTGTGTACTCTGACCCCTGCTACTGCGCTTCTGTCTGGTGATCAGTAACTGTTGCGTCGGTGCTGCCTCTTGAGTCGTCTGCTTACCCTTCTTTTTCTCCCTGTAAAGCCTCAGCTGGGTCATCTCAATAATGAGGACCTTGTTCAGTGCCTCTCGATAGGATGTTATGCTCAAACCAACCATCTGCATCTGAATATATTCAGCAAGTCCCTACGTGAATTGTTGTACACGCTCCCGTTCCTCTGCAACTAGCTGCGTGCAGTACTCAGCTAACCAGTTGAACTCTGCATTATACTGCATAACTGTACAGTCCCCCTGCACAAGACCTAAAAACTCCTGCTGTCTAGTCATCCGATATGTTGCCGAAAAGTATTGTCTCTCAAATGTCTCTCGGAAAGCAACCTAGGTGACGTGTTGCTCACTAATAACTGCACTCTGCATCGCGCACCAGGTGGCGGCCTCATCGTGCAGGTGATATGCAGCAAACTCTGCCCTCTCCCAATCCGTGCATGCTAGGTAACAAAATGTACCTTCCATGGTCTCAATCCAATAGTGAGCTACACACGAATCTGATCCTCCATGAAACAAGGTGAGTCAACCCTTTACTGACGCCACCAACGCAGGGATCCGTGATCTGTCCAAGGTGCAGCCCACAAGGGCGGCAGGTACCATAGGCAGTGCTACTAGGAGAATTGTCATAGACGCTATGGGTAGAACGATTAACCATACTGCGGGTGACAGGGTGGGAAGTATCGGAGTAGTTGCCACGAGTGGAATCAAGGAACCTACTGTGGCGGTTACCACCGGTGGAACTGTGGAAATCACAGGAGTAGGTACCTCCAGTGTAGTTGGAAAAAACACTGGGGTAGGTATCACCGGTGGAACTGTAGAAGCCGATGGCGAAAATGGGGAAGGAACCCCCACTGACTGGGAACCCTGAGCACCCTGATGAATTTGTCCCCCAGTGACAGGTGTTGCCTCGGTCAGTCTCTCTGGAGACTCTGCTGCCAGACCGACAGTTCCAGTCCTCACTGACCCAGGTGGTCGCCCCTGACCCCGTATACGAGGTGGAGTCAACTCGATACGACAAGACATACCTGTTAAGATATTATCAAATATTATTAAAATATATAACTACTAAAAATTTTATCAACTTACATACTCGTTACCCAGAGAAGTCCATAGCCATCATGTTCCAACATAACTAAGTCAAGAAAGCAACTCCATAAAATCTAAACACTTACCCGAACTCAGGCAACTGATTCCCAAAAGAACTGGTATAAAAAAACTCCATAATACTCATAAATAAAAATTTGAACCAGATAAACCCAACGTAATTAAGTACAAGTCCACTGAATAAAAATATAAAATATGAAATAACCAAAAATACCCAAGACTCGGGACTGGCAGTTAGATCTTCTCCCGGCAGCACGAGACGCAGCTATCTACCGCCTGAAATTAAAAGGGAAATAAGTGATGGTGAGTCCGGGTCGAACTCTGCAGATATATCGAACAGATAATGCATGTTATAAACAAGGTAATTAAAGCAGATAGAAACAAGATATACAATCGCCGAAAATTAAAATACATAACAAATGTGAAAGCATACATGTGAGGCAAGATCAGAAAGCCCCATACCAAGTCAATAAGCTACTCATATTACTGAGCAAATGCAGATCAAATAACAAATGTAAATCAAATATGAATATGCATGTCAATCAAATGCAACAATCATAGCTCAAACAAATGCAAGATGCATCCTATGCAAATGATGCAATGACATATGTCACCCCTATACACCAATCTACAACCATCATACATATCTATAAGGTCGATTGGGTAAGAGCTATGACAACTGTACACACTCGCAGATCCATCTTCTATGAGTGGTGGAGTGGACAGGATACTAGGAAAACAACCTCAATTCCGAACCCCAAGAAAAGGAGGAGCACAAGCGCTCTATATCAGAGATATCAGGAGAGCACAACCGCTCTAATACCTAAGAACAAGGAGAAACAACCTCTAACTCCAAGAAGAGGAGCACAACCGCTCTAGTACCCAATGGAGGAGCACAACTGCTCTACCTATCCCTCGTAAATAACACAGGAGTGTCACCGCCGGCTACCACTCCAAAAACTACCACTATCCATAAGTGGTTGAGAGTAGCTCGACAGGACAGCCACCCGCACTCTGACAACTACCACTACCCCGAGTGGTTGAGTGGGCAGTCCACTATATGACTGATGGCGGGCTTAACCACAAGGAAGCCGATAACTGTCAACATGCAACAATGTAATTTGGTGTATGATACTAATGTATACAGACAACATCAAGTCAACCGAATCAACAAGTCACACATGCATCCAAACCAAAACCATAACCAACCAGTATGCACTAATCTATTGGGTAGGATATATCTAATGTCAACTAAACCCTAGATAGGTCACATGATATTTCTGAAGTACACGCGTATTAGCGGTACTCTTCGGATCAGAAAATAAGAGTCGACATTGTACAACTGAAAAATTAGATTTTTAACTCAAAGATCAAGCAAGAATAAATTTCAAGCAGGAAAACAAGTAGAATGGAATTAAGGTAAATCAACCTACTCAGAAAATACAATAATCATGCATTTAAGATAAAAGGAACTATAGAATCAAAGGAGAAGTACCCACCTCAAATGAAAACACTTAGGGTAGAAGAGAATCTCCCGTCCAATACCCGTATCGAATCAGTATCTTGTATCAAAGGACATAAGTTTAGTTGTTTAACAAAATAAATACTTGGCTAAACTATATCTAAACTAAAAATTGGGTTAAATCCTAATTATAACATGTAATTAATTAAATTCACATGAATCTTCAGTTACTCCTTAATCTAATTGATCACAATTAAGTAAGTAGGTAAATTTCCAATTTAACTTAAAGAGCAATTCCAAATTCGACCTAAACCTTGACCATTAAACTAATCCTTAATTAAACTAAGATTAGCCTTAATTACCCTTATACCAGATAGATCAATAGTCCAACCCAAAGGAGGTTACTCACGGCAAATTCCATTTCACCGAATACCACACTAGTATAATTACTATAGAACTGTTCTATACAAACATTCTTAGCAGTAATATAAAATGTATTTATTTATCTATAAATTTATTACAGCAAAAGGTATAGGTCCTTTTCCTTATATCGTGGTGACCAATTTTTCTTCTCTCATTTAGCTTCTGAGATTTCATCTTGTTAACCCATTGATAGTATATTAATACGGTAGAAACAAAACTATCTCAATCACAAAACATATGCTCTATCAACTACTACATCCATCAAGGAAACAACAAGATCCCTTACCTTGCTTGCGCCGACCAAAGTGAAAGCCAACTCACGATCGGAGGATGACCTGGCTTCGGCAATTGCCGTCGGCGGCGTTGATCGGGGGAAAGGAAGAAAATAAGGAATCGCGAGTGGGAGAGATTGCGGGAGGGTGATGCCGCCCGCCAAATTCGCGCGGAGGAAGTCGTGAGGAGTTGCGGTGCAGAGGGTCACGCGAGGAGGGGTCTGCGATCGGCGCTGCTCGCGTGGATGAAGAGAATCACGCTGGGTGCGGCGTCGGGGTGGCTGCGGCGCCAGCAGTTGGAGAGGAAAAGGGGTTTTCGGCACTGCGGTTCCTCACGTGGAGAAGATGTCGCCGCCGGCTGAGGGAGGAAGGAGACGATCGCGCGATTAGGGTCTGCGATCATGGATTGCGGCGTCGGGAGAGAAAATGAGAGGGGGAGAAGGTTTTTGAGAGAAAATTCTGGATTTTTATCAATATAGGGAATCTTGCAAAAAGACCCTCTTTATTTTTGATATTTAACATAACTAAACTTTTGTTCACTTCTATTTCCATCCGATTTGAAGGCAATACAAATTTTTCTCTGAAGGAATACTTTTCCCATCCACTTCAAAATTTTAACACAGTAAATATAAGAAAACTTTTCACCACTGAAACTTCTCCCTTATTTTACTTTCCCTACCTTCAAGTAAACAGAGGGTCAATATGAGTAGGACTGGGGTTGTATACCTAGGGAATGACTGGAAAGCAAAGGCTCAAGACTTCAACATAGACTTTATTCTGCCTTGGCACTCGGCAATTGTCTAAAGGCAAATTATAATTTCACAGAGTCGATTAGATTTGGATGGTTACTATTACAAGGCAACTGATAGAGTTCTAAAACATTACATGTAAAATGTGTATCAAAGGGCATCAAAGTTGCATAAAGACCTAAATCCTTTAGATACACCTCCCCATGGAATACATGAGATAGGCATTCAGTGCAGAGCTCATACATCGTATAGCCAAATCAAACTTCAACTGATCAAGGGAGAAAAGAGATTTTAGAACTCTTCCTTTGTAGTCGAGCAACACCAACAATCAGATGAACTCTATAGCATATCACATCAGAGGTTCAAACGTGCTAGGTGATATATACCTCGTATAGCTGATTTGTTGGGTTCTACGAGTTAACTATGCATTCAACCAACCATGGCTCAACAACAGCCAAGATGTGTTTTATGGCCTAATTTAGGTTAGAAAATCATTTGACAACAAGTTTTTGTCTCAAGAAGCATGCCTTGCGGCAACACTTGGAGAGCATTTGCCACTTCGCAAGCATTTGTCCTCGCGACACACTGGTTTCAATATGTAGAAGACAATTTGAGATGATAATAATGAAACATACATCTTATTGACATTGATCCTGTCACTGATCCTTTGAATTAGTTAATAATATCAACAAATAGTAGAGCAATCTTAAATCCAATCATGAGTTAAGCATGCTACATAACCACAAAATAATATGGCATCAAATTCATTTGACAACCTTAACCATCGTTCCATTCACAAGAAATAAAAACTGCTTAAATAAAATCACTAAACAAGTGACTGACGCAGAAGAAAGCAAGTGATAAAATAGTCGCCTGCAAATTCGCATAACATCCATCACCCTTAACTTTAATCGTTCTGGCTCTTCCTCCAGTAACGATCGACTCCCAGATTCTACATTTCAGACACTGCTGCATCTTTTTTCCCCCTCTTTCTCCAATGCCTCTTATGAACAGTTTAACCCTGTACTAAAGATCCCGAAGGACTGGGCAAAACGAGAAAATCAGGAAGTAGTTGGGTGAGCTAACAATCGTGGACACCAATATCAAGATTCATAACCATGTTTGAGTAAGTATGCTGAGTTACCACATAAGAATGATATCGACTAGAGGAAATTTGATGTTGTCCAATGGCGGGAGGGATTACCCCTTCTTTGCAGCATTTGAAGCAGCAACAGCTTCAAGGCGCTTCCATGTGTCTTCGCGTTTTGAAATAATTTCCTTGTTTTTCACTTCATCCTCCTCAAACTGCTTCAAGCACTCGGCTACTAGATCAGGATCATGATCAGAGAAAATCTTGCGAATGTTGAGGGTGAGACTTTGAACAGCTTGATTCCAGTGTCTCTTTGAGTTTCTCTCCAATGCAGGAAAGATGATGGGCAGTATGACCTTGCTATTTTGTTTGATCAAGTTCTCAATGTGATCGTTATTCCAAAGGAACAATGCTCTTTCTGCCACCTAAAAACAACAGAACATTATATAAAAGAAATTGGATCAAAATCAGGAGAAAAAATATATATATCCAGCCCAACTTTGTTCAACTATTTATAAGATTGTGTCTGGCAAATTGCAAGCAGAAATCAATCTTCCAAAAGCTAGGCAAGGCAGATATGATGATGGAACAAAAAGAACTTAATGAAAAAGATCCATCATTCTCAAAGAGTTGTTAAAAAGATAAATCATTCTTGTATAACACATTGCATCTTTTAGGTCCAATCATTGGCTTGTTGAAGTGCAGAGCAAGATAAATGCAGAAGCTGGAATGCCAAATCTATTGGTACTTAAAGCATCTCCGTTGTTGAGAAAATAAGCTAGGAAATAGCAATTCAACACAGGAGCAACAGTTGCTTCAGATTTTCTATATCAAAACCAAAAAATTGGATGCTTGCTGATCTTATGACGATAGGCATGTCAATCAATTTCATAGTTGCAAGAATTGGGCAATGAACAGAATTGGCTAATGCATGCCAATGGCGATCCATTGTGATGCATACTTACATTAACTTAAGAATGGACATGGATCAAATTCACTATAAAGATCTGCTCAATTCAAGCATTTAGACCCTGTATGGAAAATAGACAAGTTGAATTTGAAACTTCAAATGCTGCCCCTTCCACTGATTCCTCCAAATGATTAAAAATCACCAGCATTTGAGATTTATCATAACAAAACAAATGCAAGCCTTTCTAAATATAAACTGTTTTGTAAGAGAAATATCAATTAGTTGAGTAACAACCAAAGATTTCATGTAGCAATAGTATCTGACTTAGTGACATCTAATATAATGGATATTGTAAGTACGCAACATATTCCATGTGCAAGAGAAACAGTATGATCCAAACTAAAGGATATATATGGACACTTTATGACATTGACAGTGCAGATACCCGACAAAATGCAGAGACGTGAAAGATCCACAAAAGAAGTTCAATCATTCACAACAAAGCCAACTTCCAGGAGTAACAACATAGATTCCTAAAAACTGAACATCTAAACTCAGAATGTGTCTTCTTTCATGATGATAAACTGACACCTACAACATGGCTATGCCATGCCGAGTATCCAATCTTCAGAAGTGAAACAGAAAAAATTATAGTACATCACTTATTTGTGCTTTAACCTTGGGATGATACTAATCTCCAGAAAGAAAGAAACATATGGAGGTGAAATACTTGGACAAGAAGATTTTTGAAATACTGTGGTATACATCTCTATTAAATCATATGGGTAGCTTGTGGACCAACTTAATAACAGAATCTGGGACCTCCAAGTTCCAACCATATGGCAATGAGCAAGCGCATGGAAATCAAAGGAGTGATACCAAAAGCAATAGAGTCCAGCTATTCTGTGCCAATAGGATACACTTGCTTCAATTCAATGATTCTAGATGTCGAATGCAGAAAAGGTGTGAATATTTGAGACAGGAAGATTGTTTTTAAAAAATGACTCTAATGCAGCAAACCAGTTAGAACAACAAACTCACAGCTTTGACTAACTAAATTTTTGGATCAGACAGGTAACATGAAAGATAACCCCACTCTTGATTGTTACAAACAATATGAGGGTGCAACAGAGAAAGGGGGAAATGAGCATATTTAATATTGCAAACAAAGGAAATAACCAGATAAAGAAGCTTTTAATGTCAGAGGCAGCAAATTCAGTAAGGTGATATTTGGTAGGGTGGAATGAAATAGAAAGGGAATGGTTCATTCCTTGCACCAATCCATTCCAATGTTGCAGTGGGTAATTTAGAGTGAAATGGTAATTAAAAAAAAATCCATTCCATGTTTACGCTGTGGAATGGAGGGAATGAAATGGTGATTCATTCAGATCTCCTTCCTAATAACCTGGAAGTTCTTCTCAGATACAAAGAAATGATTCAGTTCTATAGTTAAAAAGGGCGGGTTGGATGATTGGAGCGAGATGAGTGAGGCAGGCCAAAAGAATCAAGTTGGCTGGGATAGTTATGCTAGCCAAACCAACTAAGGCAGGTTGAGCGGACCAAACAAAGCAAGTTAAATTGGCCATAAGAATTAGAAGAATCAAATGAGTAAACATAGTTTATCATTCACTTTTCATTCAATTAATACGACCAAAGGAACTGAATGATCCAGAGTAAACATACATTATCATTCTATTTTTTATACCATTCAATTAGTATAGCCAACCAAAGGAATGGAATGGATCATTCCACTTCATTTTGGACCCACTCCATTTCATCCTGCCAAACATTACCTAAGTTCACAAACAACGGAATTATGAAATCAAAAAGAAAATGGGACATAGTAGATGTGGATGGGAAAATAGAGTTAATGTTAAATTCCTTAACCTATATTACTAGACTCCTTAATGCATAATCTACATCTTTGCAATTTATCCTCAAAAGCCAACTTGGCAATATTTAGGTGCACTTAGGATGCCTGGTTTAGACTCAAGTTTCCAAGTTTTAAAAGCCCAAAAATGATCAACCATGTTGGGCATTAATCAGTGTTGTAAATGGCGGTAAGCAGTGACAGGACGACCGCCTGCCTAGGCATCGCCTAGGTAGTTGATTTTTTTTATTTTCTATACATAATATTATAAATAATCATCATTCTTTATAATATTTGCTTTAATAAAATATATTAATTAAAAATTTAATCTAAATATTTAAAAATAAAAAATAAATATAATTTTAAATATATATATATATATATATATATATATAAAATTAATGAGATAATTTTATTAGACTTTAATTAAGTCTATTTAAATTATCCTAGTTATAGCTAAGAGTTAATTAAAATTATTAACCTAAAATTATTTAATTAAACCCTAACTTATAAATTACCCACATGCCATGTTTAGTCGAGCGACAAGTGATGAGTCCGAATGCATCGTCAGGCTCTTGTCGCAGTGGCGAATGGCGGCGGCAGCGATGGAAGGAGGTGAGTTACCGCCTCAAATAAAGGTAGTGCGGTTGATGCCCGCCTCCCGCCTACCGCCTAGGCGGCCGTCTCAGCCGTCATTTAGAACACTGTCATTAATTGATGGCATTGAAAACTTTATATAAAATTGGACGATAGTTTAGTAGTATTATGTAAAATCCCAAAATGAAATAAAGGCCATACTATTTTTGATGGTTAAATAAAAAACAAACACAGCTCAGATCGATTTACTCAACTAAACTTCAATATCTTTTCTGAAGTTTGATATACTTTACCAGAATTATCTATTAGTCACTGATTTCCTTGATCATAAGGTTAAAATACATCAAAGAGACTACTATGGCACACTAACATTAAAAAGAATCAATAAGCATAGAAATTAGAATAAAATAAAAGGCAGAAACACTGAATCAAACTTTGTATGCTAATTCATTGAAAATGTCATCAACAAACTGACATTTCAACTTGTTGCAGCCAGCATCATTACTAAGCATTCCTAGGCGCTAAAGGGCTATAGATCACATCTAAACTGCCTTCAATAATATAGGTGAAATTATTTATAAAGGCACAGAGTTCTTTGAGGAGAGATAGTTAGATATTGAGTAGATATTCAGGAGTGTACAAATTCATGTATATTGATCCCTAGGTTAATTATGGTGATTGAGCTTACCCAATCATGGTTGATTATGGTGATTGGGCTTATGCAATCCTAGTTGTGCACCTTTTTCTTTGGATTTAATATATATTTATTTATCCAAAAAAACATTGAATCATGACCTATTGGCTCAATCTATTATTGCTTGTTCACGGGAGACTTTTACCTAGAAAGAGAATATAACTGGATTGTTTTTAGTGAATTTATTAAGAATGTTTATAATTTAGTTCAAGCTCTATTAGTAGTAGGTGATGCCTCATAGAGACACCCATCTGCTGAAATTACAGGGCTATTTGGAAATATCCTTAAACAAACACTTGCTTCAATTAGAATTATTAGTTGATTGTTATATGAGTTTAGTCTCACATGGTTCTTACTCATGGTGCTATATGTATAGGGTGTAGTTTTTCTCTATTAATGGATTCACATGGTTCTTTCTTATGGTTAAAAAAAGAATAAAAAATTTATAAAAATTATACAGGTCATCCTAAAGAAAATTTAACTATCCAATATAATTTAGTAGTGTTAGATATGCACCTCAAGTATAGTATCAATAGAAGGAGAATATGCACGAGTCCTAGAATCAAGTGGTGAAAATTAAAAGGACGAAAAGCAAGATATCTCTAAGGAGAGGATAAGAGCACAAGTATTAGGAAAAACATATGACAACTTAAATATGACATGGGATAAGATGACATTAAATTTGAAAATTGTGACTAAAAGCGTATTCGATGAGTCGAAAAGATGTACACTATCAAATAAAGAATCTTGATGGTAAAACAAGAAAATAAAGGAAAAAGTGATGAAAAAATGATCAACCTATAAGTTATTGTACACTTGTAAGAATAAAGAAAACATTAAATAATATGCACTAGCAAAGAAATAGGCTAAAAAAACACGGAGTGAATCAAATAATGAAACTTTTAAATGCTTATATCAGCAGTTAGATGTATCCAAAAGGGATATCTATGGTGGCAAAAGGGGATAACGTTCACCCTAGGAGTCCCTTATAGCCGGCCCCCAAGTTATGTGAAGGGAGGTAAATCACGGGTGACTACTAGCCTGAACAGGAGAGGGCAAAAACTTGACTACTAGCCAGAAATTGACCTCTAGATCTCATGATGGCAACACCCCATGCACTAGACAATTGCTCGTCTTGAGAGGACTAAGAAAGGGACATCTATAGAATAACTAAAGCAAGAGAGAGAAAGACAAAACATCTAACCCAAATAAAATACATTAAAGATAATCCAATATAGTACTAGTGAATGGTGAAAAAAATAAGATAGCGATGAAAGAAATATTTTCATCAATTTTTTAATGAAGTAGATTAAAAGAGTATAGAAATTTAAATTTTTATCAGAGAATTCAAACTTCAAAAGTAGAATATACTTTTAAATGGGATGTAAAATGAAAAAGTAACTGAACAAGATGATATTTTAATAGAGGTATGAAAGTGTCTAGACAAGTAGATATTAAATGACCTACAAAGTTATTTAACCTCATATTGCAAACCAAAAAAAAAAAATCTTTTGAATGGAGGGTAAGCACTCTAATTCCCCTATATAAAAGCAAAGGAGGGTGATCGAAAATCAAATTGGATCATCAAATAAAGAATCTTGATGGTAAAATAAGAAAAAAAAGGAGAAAGTGACAAAAAATAAACCTATAAGTTATTGTACACTTGTAAAAATAAAGCAAATTTTAAAAAATATGCCGTAGCAAAAAAATAGGCTAAAGAAACAATGAGTGAATCTAAGAATGAAACTTTTACATGCTTATATCGACAGTTGGATACAAAAAAAAAGGACATCTATAGAAAAGCTAAAGCAAAAGAGAGGAAGACAAAAGATCTTAACCAAATAAAATACATTAAAGATAATACAATATGGTACTAGTGAATGGTGGAAAAAAATAAAAAAGTGATGAAGGAGATATTTTCATTAATTTTTTAATGAAAATTTAAGTGATTAACTTAAGTAATTTAAGTACGTCAAAAGAGTATAAAAATTTTAATTTTTATCGGAGAATTCAAACTTCAAAAATAGAATATACGTTTAAATGGGATATAAAATGGAAAAATAATTGAACTAGATGATATTTCAATAGAGGTATGAAAGTGTCTAAAGAAATAGATATTGAATGACTTACGAAGGTATTTAACCTCACATTGAAACAAAAATAAAAGTCTTTTCAATGGAGGATAAGTACTGTAATTCCCCTATATAAAGACAAAGGAGGCTGATTGAAAATCAAATTAGATCCATTCTTGGAATGTCGATAATAGAAGTTATATATCCTCAAGACAACTAATTGAAAAGTATAGAGAAAAGAAGTCAGACTTATACATGGTATTCATTGACCTAAAAAAAAACTTATGATAGAGTCCTGAGGAAAATTATGTGGAGAATTATAGAAAAGAAAAGTGTTAGCGTAGTGTATATTGAAACAATTAAAGATATGTATAAGGACGTAATGATAAGAGTAAACACTCAAAAGTATTTTCTATAAAGATAGTGTAGCATAAAGAATCATCATTAAGTACATATCTTTTTACACTAATTATGGATGAACTCACTAGATACATCAAAGACACATTATCATCCTATATGTTATTTACAAATGATATTTTGGTAGATGAGACACGTGAAGGAGTAATGCTAAACTCAAATCCTAATAGAAAATATTATTAAACGTTTTAGGATTAGTAGAGTAAAAACATAATATATAAAATTTAAGTTTAATAATATTAAAAATAGTAAGGAAATTGTGAGATCACGACTTACTTGTGACTGAGAGCTTTAAGTATTTAGAATCATTTTTACAAAAAGATGGAGGGGTTGAGAGAGATGTGTTATATGAAAATAAATAGAAGGGTTGAAATTGAAAAGAGCGTCAAGTGTTCTTTGTGATTACAAGATACTATAAACTTACAACAACAACAATCAAGTCTTATTCCACTAGATGGGTTGACTATATGGATCCTTCTATGTCATTAGGCTTTATCCCCTTGTTTGATGCCAACCATTTCTTTTTGTCTTCCTCGTTTGATGTGCGTATTTGTCATAGTTTCATATTTCCTAATTGTAGCATTTATTAGTTGCTAAATATATATCCGTACCATCTTAAACGTGTTTTTCGAAGTTTTTCCTCAATAGATGCAACTTCAACTTTCTCTCTAATATTCTCATTTCTTATTCTATCCATCCTCGTTTGTCCACACATTCACCTTAACATTCTATCTCTACAACTCTAATCTTTTGCTCATGTGATCGAGTCATAGTCCAACATACGACGCCATAAAATATAGCAGGTCTAACCGCCGTTTTGTAGAATTTCGCTTTAAGTTTTAGAGGTACTTTACAATCATATAAAACACCCAACGTCCTCCTCTATTTCAACCATCGTACTCATATTCTATGTAAGACATCTCTCTAAATTCCTCCATCGCTTTGCAAAAATATCCTAAATACTTAAAGCTCTCAGTTCTAGACAACTCATCATCACCTATCTTAACAATTATCTCATTATGTCTAATATTACTAAACTTAAATTTCATATACTCTGTCTTTAATCTGATAAACCTAAAACCTTTCTCTTCTAATGTTTCCTACCAAAAATCTAATTTCGCATTTACTCCTTCATGTATCTTATTACTAAAACAATATCATCTGCAAACAACATGCACCACGATACAGTGTTTTAGATGTATCCAGTGAGTTCGTCCATGATTAATGTACAAAGATAGGGACTTAAGCTAATCCTTGATGCAACCTTATCTTAATGGAAATGCTTCAGTTTATCCGCCTAAAGTCTTCACTCTGGTTGTCATATCCTCATACATATATTTAATTAGTTCAATATATATTACGCTAACACCTCTCTCTTCTAGAATTCTCCATATAATTTCTCTTGAACCTATCATAAATTTTTTCTAAGTTAATGAATATTATGTGTAGATCTTGCTTTTACTCTGATACTTTTCAACTAGCTGCCTAAGAAGATGTATAGCTTCTATTATTGACCTTCCTAGACATAAACCCAAATTGATTTTCAATCACCATGGTCTCTTTCTTTAATCTTTTTTCTATTACTCTTTTCCAAAATTTCATAATATGACTCATTAGTTTAATATCTTATAGTTTGCACAATTTTATACATCTCCCTTGTTCTTATATAAGGGAACTAAAGTACTTACCCTCCATTGATGAGACATTTTTTTCATTTTCAATATCATGCTAAATAATTTTTTAACCCATTCAATACCTTACTTTTCTAGGCACTTTCATACTTCTATTGGAATATCATCTGGGCCAATGGCTTTTCCATTTTACATCCATTTAAAGTTTGTTCTACTTTTGAAATTTGAATTTTACAATAAAAAATTAAATTTATATACTCATTTAACCTATTTAAATTATCTAAATTCAGTTGGACACCTAAACCTTCATTAAAAAGTGATGAAAATAGTTCTTCCACCGCTCTTTTATTTTTTTTATCATTTGCTAGTACCTTATTGCATTCATCTTTAACATATCATGTTTGGATAAGATCTCTTCTCTTCCTCTCTCTCACTTTAGTTATTCTATAAATATCTCTTTCGCCTTCTTTTGTATTTAATTTTCAATATAACCATTCAAAAGTTTCATTCTTTGTTTCATTCATGCTTTCTTAGCCTCTTTCTGGGCTATTGTATACTTTTAAAAGTTTTCGTAGTTCTTACAAATATTTAATTCCTTATAAGCTATTCGTTTTTTCTTTCACTTTTATCTATACTTTCTCATTCCACCACCAAAATTCCTTACTTGGTAGTACATGCCCCTTTGACTCACCAAATTCACTCTTAGCTACTATTTTCAACTTTGTTACCATCTCACCTAATACTTGTACTACTACATTCTCCTTAAATATATTTTGCTTCCCATCCTTTAATTTCCGCCATTTAATTTCTACCAACACTACTAACATATGTCGGCATTTAATTTCCGCCAACACTACTAACATATGTTGAGTAGTTAAGTTTTCTCCATGAAGGATATTACAATTTTTACAAATCTATCTATCCCTTTCTAGCCATATGAAAATCAATTTGCGATTTATTATTTTCACTTTTGAACCTGATAAGTTTTCTTTTCTTTTCTTAAAAAAGTGTATTAACTAGGATAAGGTCGTATGCTATCGTAAAATCTAATAAAGTTTTTCCTTCTTCATTTTTTTTTTCCAAACTCATAACCCACATGTCCATCTAGACCATCTCATATTAAAATTATTTCATTTAGCCAAATATTTTATAATACTTCATCTAGGTCGTCCCAAAATCTTGATTTGATATTTT
Source organism: Boesenbergia rotunda (assembly GCA_024364735.1). Lineage (NCBI taxonomy): Eukaryota > Viridiplantae > Streptophyta > Magnoliopsida > Zingiberales > Zingiberaceae > Boesenbergia > Boesenbergia rotunda. The sequence goes on along the minus strand of JAGFNQ010002311.1, from coordinate 110,774 downwards.
CATCTAATCCTACTTGAGATGAATATATGCTAATTACGTTTGTAGATTCTTTCGCCACTACTAATAGCTATAATTCTATCCCTCTTTCTAAATACTCCTACAACTTCATCCTTTAATGAACTATCTACAAAATACCACATTCATTTCTTATTTTACTCTTTTCTGTGTACCGTAACTTAAAAACCTAGTGCTCTATCATTTTTGTCTTCTCTCCTATCCATTTTATCACTTGTACACACAAAATACTAATTCTTCTCCTAATCATATTTATTACTTCCATTGCTTTACCAGTAGTGTTCTAAAAGGCGCCGCCTAGGCGATGGCAACCGACCACCGCCCCACCTTTTGTAAAGCAACGCCTCTAAGCGTCGTCGAATTAATCAGCCGCCTAGGGCCTTTTTTCTTTTTCCTATGCATATACATCAAAATAGATGAAATTCCTGTAATTATTTTATTAATTTTTTATTCATATACGAATATTTGATTAAATAGTTTAAATTATTACCGAACAAAACAAAGAAAAAATTACTTAGATTATAAGGGATGAGATGAATTCGAAAGCCTTTTTTTCTTATTTTTGTGAACGAAATTTCATTGGTTGCCTAGGCGAGGGCAGACGATTTTTTTTTTTATTAAAAAAAATTAAAAGATTAAAAAATTTAAAAATGGGAGAGAATGAAATCCCAATTCTCAAACATAAACAGTTCTTTGACAGTTCGGCTCTTCTATTTCTTTCTCTGTCGTCATGCCACTGCCATGCCGCCGCCGCCTTCCAATGTAAGGGCCTAGTGGTGAGTTGTGGCTCTCCTTATAGATTTTAATTTTCAAATTGATGGGGTGAAATGGTATATTATTTATTTATTTTAGATTTTTAGGATAATTTTTGTATTAGGGCTCAAATTTGTTATTTGTTTGGCTCAAATTTCATATTTGTGTTACTTTTAGGGGTTGTGGCTAAGTTTATTTTGCTTGAAATCATATTTGTGTGATTGACTAATTGTGTGTGTTAGGGTTAATTTTTAGTCTTTGGGCCTTTGTATTAAATCTTGTATGTTATTAATGGGCTTGAATTGATAATTGATTTTTGAATGCTAGATAACCGTTGCTTGACTCAAATGATTTTTAAGATTGATATTGATACTCTTTGTGTAGTAAAATGTCAGGTATTATGTCTCTGAAGCATCTAATTCAATGTCGGAGATTGATACCCTTATGAAGCGTAATTTGAATGATGTTGGATGAGAGTTCGCGGACTTGGTAAATCCTAAAAATTTAGATAAGTTAAAATTTAAGTTGTATGGAAAAATTATTAATGGTGGAATTTATAGGATCAAACATGTTGTCAATGTCAAGGGAAATATTGCCCCGTGTAAGAAGTCTTCAAATGAGGATAAAGTGAAGTATAAGAATGTCATCAAAGAAGCGAGAACAAAACAGATACAAAAGAATATGAATGAAATGGAGATGAAAGAAGAAGTTCTTGAAGAATATGAGGAAGATGAAGGGAGCCTAGGGACAAGGAGAAATCCACTTACTCTTGGCCCTATGGACAGTCATTGATCGTGATTCTTCATTGAGTAGAAATAAAAAGACAAAACAACAAAAAAAAATATATTATCAATGCACTTTAAAAGCAAAGGACGCACGTGTGCACCAATATTTAGCTCGATGGATGTACGAGTCCGATATTTCTTTTCATGTCATTGACAATGATAGCTTCAAGAGTTTTGCAAAAGCGGTGATTAATTTGGCCCGATTATCGTCCTCCAACTCAATACCTATTAAGGGAGCCCTTATTGAAGGAAGAGATAAATAGAACTAAAAGTCTACTAAAGAAGCAAGAAGGAGAATGGACTTTGAATGGTTACTTAATTTTGACCGATGCTTGGACCGACCGAAAAAGAAGTACTATGAATTTGTGTGTCAATTATAAAGAAGACACAACTTTCCTTTCTTTTAGGGAAGCATCAGATGAAGCACACACTGAGAATTATATATTTGAATATGTAGACAAGTGCATTAAAGAAATTGGGCCCCAAAGTGTAGATCAAGTGGCAACGAGCAATACTTCGAATATTATAGCGGCAAAAGATTTGTTGAAGGAGAAGAAGCCACATATATTTTGGACTTCATGTGTAACTCAAACCATGAATCTTGTGCTTCAAGGACTTGGGACCAACCTAAGTTCAAAGGGGTGATTGAGAAAGCAAAGGGCTTGACAATCTTTATTTATGCACATCACAAGACATTATCAATGATGGGAAAGTTTATCAAAAAAAAAAAAAGAGGGGCATAGTGAGGACGGGAGTAACACGATTTGCAACCACTTTTCTAATTTTGCAAAGCTTGATGGAGGAGAAAAGTAAACTAAGAGCTATGGTTGCTAGTGAAGAATGAAATGCATACAAATATTTAAAGAGAGCAAAGGAGAAGGCGGCATATAATACCACTTTGAGTGCCATTTTTTGAAATAGGGTAAATTTTTGTTTGAAGGTGTCTTGCCCTTTAGTTAAGGTGCTTCGTCTTGTTGATGGGGATAAGAAGCCATGTATGGATTTTGTGTATGGAGAATTACTTATAGCAAGAGAGGAGATTAAAGTGGCATTCAAAAATTAAAAGTTTCGCTATCGTTCGCTTATTGATATTATTAATGAGAAAAGTCATAATCAGCTTGATAGTCCACTGCATTTGGTGGCCTACCTCTTTAACCCTTATTACTCCTTCAATGATCGGAGCATAGGAAGTGATGAAGTGCTCACAAATGAAATTTTCACTTCTGTTGAAGCATTCTTTCTCGATGATATTGATAGTCAAAGTGAGGTAGTAAATGTGAAGTTTTTAAAGTATATCAACAAAGCGGAGAGATTTGGAAGAGCATTGACTATAGTGGGATGCACAAAAAATGATGAAAAATATGATCCGGGTAAAAAACTAAGAATTAAGTAATAATTACTTACTTTATTTTGTAATTTTTATTGCTTGTTTCTTAATTTTGCTTATTGTTATTGTTTGATTTATTTTTATTTAGTTGAATGGTGGCATCTTTTTGGAAATGGTGTACCTAAATTGCAAAAATGGCTTTTAGAATCCTTTCATTAACTATAAATTCTTCCGATTGTGAGAGAAATTGGAATACTTTTGAGAGGGTAAGCACTTAATTACTTATTGTGTACAGTGTACCAACTACTAATTAATTAATGTCTAAATATATATACAATATTAATATTTTTCTTTAATGTAGATCCATACAAAGAAAAGAAAGACTAGATACCGAAAGGTTAAAAAATTTAGTTTATGTTCAATTTAATGTCAAGATCATCAACAAAAGAAAAGACAAGAAGAAAAATGAGTTGATATGCCACTTGCCAGTGAAGCAACTATGGCACAAGGATGGATTGTTGATAGTGGAGATGAAGATGTTGAGATATATATTGAAGATGTAAGAGAACTTCATGAAGAATAATTTGTATCGGATGAAGAAGAGAAAGATGACTTGGATTTTGAGTTTGAATCTGATACAGAGAAAGTATTGAAGAAATACGGAAATGAACTAGAAGAAAAATTAGGGATATAGGATTATATGAGTTATTTTGTGTACCGTTGCTATTTTCATGCATATTTTGATTCATTTTAGATATTATAAAATATTTTATATATTTTTATAATTATTTAAAATATTAAAAAAATTCCGCCTAGGCACTAGGTAGCACGTGGTCAGTTTATCGGTGAAGGTTTCTATGTTCGATGTTTCAAATCTTAAACTATTAGAAAATATTTAGTTTGCTTCATTTTCTATTTTCATTTTCTAGAAAATCATACTTTTTTTTCATTTTCTAGAAAATGACTTTATTTCATTCTCTAGTTTTCTAAAAAATGGTATATCTTTTTCTGGAAAACAAGTCTGGAAAATGCAAACCAAATACGTTTTTTGAAAAATTGCATTTTTTGTGGAAAATGAAAATGAAAACAACGTATCAAACACAGCCTTAGTTTTCCTATAATATTTGTTCTTCTCCAACCTATGGTATGAGAACTCTTACCTATTTAACACTATACTTAAGTTCTCATAGAGATGTAACGATCATTGCTGATACGTTATAGTCGGACTCTACAATACGAACTCTTGCATATTTATCACTAGAGCTGTCAGATGGGCCAACCCGTGGTGGGGTAGGTCAGCCCATACCAGGCCAGCCATTTGGCGGGGGCGGGTCGACCAGTCATCTTGGCAGGTTGAGAAATCTCCAACCCAACCCAATCTAAGGTCAGTTGCGGGTTAGGCGAGCCAACCCACGGGCCTATAAAAATTTTATAAAAAAAATTAAATTTCATAACTTCAACGTATTACTTTAGAAATGTTTCATTAATCAAATATATCATAAATGTATATTTTAAATGTAAATGGATACAAACGAGCATGGTTTAAAATCTCGACTCGTGCCAAGGTTTTAGTCCTAGACCGGAACGATACAGTTTCGATATATATATATATATATATATATAAGGTTTGGTTGTTGTATTAAATTTTATGTAACTTGACAGTATATCTTTCTCAAAACTTCTAAAATAAAGAATAGGTGTCGGTTTATATTTTATGTAACTTGATAATTAATTTTTTTAGAATTATTTACAATGTTTTAAAATTATTTATGAATTTTAAATTATTTTAAATATTTTTAGCGTCGGTACCTGGTTTCAATTTCGGTGTGTGGGTGGAATGGTACATTTCGCCCATTTTGTTTAGCACTGAAGGTATTTGAAACACTGCAAACGAATACTCATATTTCATGAAAAATAGTATTTTTATTTCAAAACTATAACAAGGAAAGATGATAAATTGATAAAAAAACTTAGCTTACCTGTGTTTCTCAACCCGCGGACCAACCCAAGCCGTCGTTAGCCGACCCACGCGAGTCGCGGGCCGACCCACGCGGGTTACGACCCAAGCGAGTTGGCTCGCTGCAAGCTTGGGTTGATAAAATTCCAACTCAACCCGCTTAAATTATTTGGCGGGGCGGGCCAGCCCGACGGGGCCAACCCAAATTAACGACACTATTTATCAGTACAACCAAGTTTTGAAGATGTAGCGGTCCTTGTTGAAACATTACAGTATAACCCTGCAGCACATTCATTCTAGAGAACAACCTAACATTAGCATAATAGTTTAATGAATCCATTTATTGAATATTTATCATAGTTTAACGCTGACTGGTAACCTAACATAACCCTCCTCCTTTATCTGGGCTTAGGACCTTAGGAAAATTTTATAAAACGGCAGTTAGACATGCTATGTTATATGGAGTTGAATATTGGGCTATGACTCGAGCTCATGAATAGAAGATGTGAGTGCAAAGACGAGAATGTTAAGATGGATATGCGGATACATGAGGATGGACATAAGAAATTAAAATATTAAAGAGAAATTTAGAGTTAGCTAATAGAAAACTCTGAGAGACGCGTTTAAAAGTACTTAGACAACTAATAAATACAGCAGTTAGGCGATGTGAAACTATGACAAATACATACATTAAATGAGGAAGAAGATCAAAGAAAACTTTAGCAATGATAAAATAGAATAAAATTTATTTAAATATAGATGATGATATAGTAGAGAATAGAGCTCAATGGTGTAGGAGGACTCATATAGTTGACCTCACTTAATAGGGTAAGGCCTGGTTATTGTTGTTGTTTAAGAAAAGTATATCCATAAAAATTTATTATAGAAAACATTGTTTAACTATTAAAAATAATGTAGGCTAGATAAAAGTTAATAACTATTCTTAATTCACATGATTCAAACTCACAAACGAGTCTACTAATAAGTTTATGAATTTATTTGATTTAAATTTTTCATAACAAGTTTAGTAAATTCATATTTCATAAAATGTATCAAATTTCATAAATTAACTCATAGTCTACCTTTACTAAACTAAAAATATGGCTCAGTGGGATATGCTGTAAATGAACTATGTTAGAGCTTGAATCAAGCTCGACGAGCTTTTTTGATAAACAAGCATAAAAATGCTTTTTCCAATATGACTAAACTTAGTAATGCAAATAGAAAACCTTAGTGACATCAAAAAGGCAATGATTAAATAAATAAACCAACAACTGTCATATTCAGCTAAAAAGACACTTCCACTTCACAACTATTTTACCTTCCCACTCGACAAAAGAAAACATATTGACATTAAAAAGATAATGTTTGAAGAAATAAACCACAATCATTCGGCCAAAAAGACACCTCCACATCATAACTATTCCACCTTCCCACTCGACGGAATCAAATTCTTATCGATTATGAAGAATAACACAGTCAAGAATTTAATTTATTAAAAGTTGTTTGAGTCATTAATTTTTATAATTAATTGGAACTTTTTAAAAAATTGCTTAGTTTTTTTAGAAAAGTATGTTAAGATTTTATTAGAAATATTAGGATTTTGTTAGAAAATATTTTATAAAGAATAAGTTGTGTCCTCAAATTATAAAAAAGGGGTTAGGATCCCGTGTATTGATCAAGTTTTGAGTTAATACAATTTGTAATTTCCTTTTCTCTAGATGAGAATCGGCAACTTTCCTCTGGGTGAGGATTGCATCATTATCCTTATGATGTGTTGCATGAGCCCGACTTGAGCTTGCTACTATCTTTTAATAAACAAGCTCGAATATGGTTGAACTCGACTGGACTCAACTTAACTTGTTTATAGTCCAGACAGTGTTCTAAATGGCGACCGAGGCGGCCGCCTAAGCACCACCTAGGAGGGAGGCGGGCATCAACCAAACCGCCTTTGTCTGAGGCGGTGCTTTAGATGGTAATTCACCTCCTTCCACCACCATCGCACCTAGAACCGCCACGACCGCCGTTTCACCACCGCGACGTGTTGCTTGGGTCTGACGACGAGTTCGGATGTGTCGTGCGAGCCTGGATGCACCATCCGAGCTCAACGACGGGCCCAAAAGCATCTCCCGAGCCCTGTGATGGGCATGTACGCGTCACCGAGCACGGCGACGCATCTGAATGTGTTGCGCAAGCCCGGCGATGCCTCCGGACATGTCACGCAAGCCCAACGATGCCTCTAGACACGTCATGCGAGCCCGGCGATGCGTCTGGAGGTGTCACGCTAGCCCGAACGAGTCGCCCGACCCATTGTCGGGCCTGAAGGCGCCCAAGCCCACCCGGGCCCAACGACACGTCCAGACTCGTCACAGTCACAGTCTCAGTGACGCATCGAACTCATCACCCAACCGAAACAAGATACGTTGTTAAGTAGGGTTTAATTAAATAGCATTAAGTTAATATTTTAATTAATTCCCAGTTATGATTGAGATAATTTAAATAGACTTAATTAAAGTCTAATAAAATTATCCCATTAATTTAATATATATATATTTTTAAAATATATATTTTTATTTTTTATTTTTAAATATTTAGATTAAATTTTTCATTTTTAATTAATATATTTTATTAAAAGTAAATATTATAAAGAATAATAATTATTTATAATATTATGTATAAAAAATAATAAAAAAATTTAACCACTTAGGCACAGCCTAGGCGGCCGAGGTGGTAGGCGGTCACTGACCGTCCAGCCACCGCCTACCGCCATTTACAACATTGAGTCCAGATCATACGCTTTTGTGACTATCAATGGTCTATGTCATGCTCGAAAAACCTATAATCTATAGGCGCCTAGTTGTGCCTAATGCTTTTGCAATGATAAAATGCTTGCTCGTGCACTAACATAGATGTTATTTCAACTTGGATTATCAACAATTTAACCCTTGAGTAGTCACCTAGAGCAGTTATCCATGTGAAGTTCATGGTTTATCCTTATGCCTAGTAGGGAAAAAAAATCCTTGAACAAATTTCAATTTTTAAATAATAAAACAAATAGAAATTAGAACGTTACCAAACAATGGTCATATGCATGTCCAAGGTCAATATATGCATTAAAGTCATGGTGACCAATTTATTCAAGGGAAGCAAAGGTGTGCCTGAAGCCACATTGATCAGTAACATGTCTTTGTATACACTACCTCAAATCCTCAATGTGTATGGATATAAGTCGAAATCATTGATGCATCCACACAACCATTAATTTAGTCACAAAATTATCAAACTATTTATTCTGACTTCTTGTAAACACTATTATTTGCAATTTAGTATCTTTTGAGATATTCTACAAGAGATGAAAATGAGGTACTAAGCAAATTCTTTGTAGATAGTTAATTCGACTGTGATGGAGTAAATGTAACACAGACTAATTAACAAAAGGACAATATGGTGCATTTCCACAAGTCTTCAATCATAAATTTGAATAACAAGCAGCAGCAACCCTTTATAAAAGAAGATAGATTAAATCAAAGGCATGTTTTTATTACAAGATAAAATAGTTTACCCTTCTTTGACCCTCAAAAGTTATAGATGAGGTTAACAATTTTCAATATGAAAGGAAATTTGTATACTTCCAATTAGGTGACACTCTAGTAAGAGACTTTACTGTCATGATATATTTACATACTGCAGTTTAACTACTTACCAACAAATAGCATGAAAAAATTCATTTATGTAATATTATCATCGTAAGATCATTAACTAGTTTAACAATAAAATGGTTTTTCACCCGAGGGATCTCTTTTGTTGGCAGGCAATTTTCTCATCTAATGATTGATATGGATGAACTTACACATGTGACAGCGTGACATGATTACACTGACAACCTGGAAGAATCTACAAGTATTAAAAGGCCTATGTTGACTAAAAGATAATTGCCTTTACAAAGCCTGAAAAATAAATAATGAAACAAAAGTTGCAGCAGGAAAATATTTTCAGAAGCACAGAATTATAAATGAATTTGTCGACGACCTAACATAACAAATTTAGAATTGAATGAGGGAATTGCTACCTGAAAATGAGAACTGTTCAAACATCGAGAAATCTTGTGAAACAGTGGAACCATACATCGTTGAAAATCTGCAGGCTGTGTTGCTTCCAAGACCTCTTCTAACTCTCCCAAGAACATGACTTCTTTTGTACTGTTTGTAATAGGCCAGTATTTCAATAAGCCCCTTATAACAGTATCAGCAAGTTTGCAATCCTTCTCAATAAATTGAGTTACGCAATATGATAACTGCTGATGGTACATTGCTATGCACCTTGGTTTGTGAAGTGGGATCAGGGCCCGTACAAGGAATAATTTATGCTCTTCTTTTAATGGTAATGCAAACCCACTGATGATGCTTCCCAAAATCTCCAATAGCTCAGCGATCCCATTGTGTTTCTCTGTCTCAAAGATAAACCGATAAAATATATTGTTTATAGCTTTTCTGATGAAGGGTCGGTGGACCATAAATTTTCCATAGATACGGTGAAGTATTGTCTTTAAGTACTCCCTCTCTCTAGGATCTTCAGAATCAAATAGATCAAGGAGCTTAAGAACAAAGGAATGATCTATATACCTTTTTGCCAACTTAGCATCAGTCTCTGGCGATGCAACAAACCGTAGAAAAAACTCATAAACAATCTGCAAATGAGTCCATGCTGGATCCATTACAGGTTCTTCCTCTTCTGCATCAATTTTTTCCAAAACCATGTGCTCTCGAGGTGGAATAGTTAGGTTTCTGAACAAGTTGAATGATACCATCTTGGTTGTCTCTTGCATGACATTTTCTGGAAATTTGCCACTTGCTGAAGTCACATAGTCAACAAGTTCCAATAAAGTCTGTCGTTTTATGTCTTTCTCTTTCAAGTTCTTTGTTGGGTCAGTGAAATCAAATACAACACAACACAAGTCCAACTTTCTGATGAACAAATTCTGCCTCTCAGAATGTTGAACATCCTTAAAACTAGGCAAAGCTTCATATACTGGGGCATAGCTTCCATTCAATCTCGAATTAATTGATGGAGAATATTTGTTTAGATGGTTTAGCCCAGGATTTGAACCGGGAGGAGCCTGACTGTTAAGACTATTGATCCTACTGCCTTGCAACTCTCCACTCCTAGAGCTGCTCGAAGAAGAAGACAGAGGAATGGGTCCACCAACTGAATTATCAGATGATTTTGATGGTTTCCGTGGGAGCCGGTTTAGTATCTGCTTAATCATGTTTGATGTGAGATATTAAGGCGAAAAAAAAGCAGGAGTCTGAGGTCTCAAGGATGTATCTTCAATGGCATAAGTCTTATATATAATGGTTGTCTTAGCTTGCAGAAACTGCCTTTAGCCTCATAGTTCTCCCTTTGGCTTTTCCATTAGATATCTAGTGAAATGTTTGAGAAAATCCTAGACAAGTTCCACAATCCTGAGAAAAATATCCTTTTTCACTTAAAGCAAATTGCCGGAACATCGATAATCAAAAGGAGCAATCACACAAGCAAAGATCCACTATCTGGAGCAGATCAAAACAAAAGGAAAAAAAAAACGCACCCCAAAAACCTGTTCCAGCTGGTCGTCATCTCTGCAAAAAAAAAAAAAAAAACAATATGGGCCGGCACCGAGATCGATCCCAAAGCTCCACTCAATCAGCAGCGCATATATGCACTCCCCGATCCCAAATTTGATGGGCTGCCCGAACAGGATCAAAATGATCTGCGGGATCCTGAGCGATCAAGGTCGCGCTTTGAAGCGGGAATTAAAGCGAAGACGCATTGAGGACGAAAGTCAAAGAGCAGAAATGATTAAAAGACGAACTTTTACCAAATCGAAAGCCACAATTACAGAGAGGGAGGGAGGTAAAGGGACAAAGAGAAAAGATACCTTCTTTTTTGGAAGACGAAAGAGGGATCTCGCGCACTCGCCTCTCGATCGGCCTCTCTACCTCCTTCCTCCCATTACGAACGAGCGAGCGAGAGGAAGACCCTGTCCTCGCCTTTCTTGCGCCTTTCACTCGTTCTCCAATTCCAAATAGTATCATTCAGCCAATTGGGATTTGAGATTTCGGAACGGATCGCCAAAAACCCGGTTCGATAAAAGAGAGTCCGTTAAATTCAAATCCGAAATGTGTAGCGGGGCTATTCGACGGGCAAAATGAACCATGTAAAGTGGTTGCAAATTGTTAAAAAAAAATTGCATTAAATCTATTAAAAATTGCATTAAATTTATTATATTTAATTATAATAGACCTGCTACATTATTATAATAAACTTACTATTATAATAAACTTAGTATTTAAATTAGTTTCATTACGTGATTAATTCCAACCCAAAAAAAACATGATAAACTCTAAATTTTCACTTTATCCATCTTTCCCTAGCTAATTAGAGGATTGCTCCGAGTTATGGTACAACGGAAGGACGACTAGTTAATTTTCAAGTATCCACAGTTCGGTCCTCAGTTACGATGAATTTTATAGAATTTTTCATTTTCACCAAAGGGGGTGACTTTCTGTAACGGATGTTATTGCAACCATCATGTCAGACGATGAGATTGACTTGAGTTCAGCCATGAGTTAGCTGACTTGACCCGAGCTTGATCGAGTCAGTCTAGTTTGACTTGAGCTCCTTTGTGAGTCAGGCAGACTCGGCTTCACGTTGACTGAGTCCTACGCTGGCCACGTGACCTTGGGGGGAGAAGCCTCTTACACGAATGTAGAACTCAAAAAACAGAGAAAAACAGAAATGAAATTCATTTACAGTGAATTGTTGTTTGAAACTTAGCTCTAGGGGTCTATTTATAGACCTGGTCAAGTCTATCCGAATGCTGACGTAGGTTACTCGAGCGATCGAGAGCTTAGGGGTGTTTGACACATGGCTTAAGGGATATCTCCTTCACAACATTCGCGAACGGCTAATCTATGGATAAAAATTGCTTCTTGGGCGCCTGTATGCACTGGGGCGCCCAGGAACAGGGGCGCCCAAATGCATAGGGGTGCCTTCATTCACGAGCGCCCGAGTGGCTTTCAGTCAGCTTTATGCTGACCGGTCTCCAATGGATCTTGTTGGGTGATCTTGGGCCTTCCAAAGTTGGGCTTACCCGAACCTTCCTCTGGTCTTCTCCTCAAGCATTCTTCCGTCAGGCTTCTCGTCCCTCGGACATCACGCGTGTCCTTCTCACTCCACCCGCGTACTCTTCCGTAGACTCCGCATCTCTCGGATGCACCGAGCCCGTCGGCTCCCTTCCCATGTCATCCTTCTCAACCGTTGTGTCTTCTGCTCGACTTCCTGCGCTCCTAAGCTCCTACACACTTAGACACAGGGATTAAACATAATAGGATCTAACTTGACTCGGTTGATCACATCAAAATTTACCTGCAGTACTTACAGTCATCAACCCAGACATTCACGATTCGATCTCTAGCTACGACATTTTTTGCAAGAATTTTTTCTCCAAATGGGAAACGAACTCTTGGACGCTGGGCTTTTGGACTGTCCGTTGCAAACGCTTCTCGATTTACCCTGACCACCGATGAAAACTTCCATGGGATCGTACCGATCACCCCAACTTTACCTGTTTCTCATCATTTTTATTTTTTATTTTTTATGTGGGGAGTAAGGTGACCATTTCTACTGAAAGATTTGTAAGATTTTTTTTTACAACTTTTGAACTAAACCCTTAACCCTTTCTTCACCATGTTTACAAATATGTTGCATAGTCTTAAACCTAACTATGACGCTTACAACTATGATTAATGTTATCTCAAGACACTTCTATCCTCGTCTCCTTTGTGTGAGTACTATCGTGCAGAGATGTAAAATGGATTCGATGTCCATAACTTGGTTAGCAGTAAACATGACTTGAGTTGTGTCTAACAATAGTTGTATCAGGGCTAGCTTGGCTTGGCTTGTGTCAGGGGTTTGGCTAGATGAGGGTGGCTTGTTGTTAGTCCTAGTTGTGTTGAGCTAGACATAGACCACATGTCAGGCTCGATCAAGACACTTATAAAATAATAATAATAATAATAATAAGATGAAAAAAATAGAGAATTTTCTTACAACTTTTTACCCAACCATGTAGGCAAGTTTGCCTAATCTATTTCATGTACGTTACTTTATAAATTACAAAATCACATATGCGATACGAATTTTATCTCTCGCTTTTTCCCTTGTGGTCGTCGCATGCATCCAAACTGAAAGAGTAATCCAAACCACGTTCGATTTTCTTAACGACGTGAGTCAACGCCAACACTAACGGCCAACAATGGTGTAGCTTTTTCATCAAAATTGTGAACAAGAAAATCTAAACCTAAACCTAAACACCACACCATTTCCAACAACGATGTATTTTTGACAGTTTGCAGAATAGCACAACAACTTAACAAAAACAAGCAACCCCCTCCCCTCCTAACCACCGAAGTCTATCAACGAAATGCAACCTTCCTCCCAGCCAAACTACTGAATGGAGTCTAGTTGATCACCTGGATGCTATCTCCGATCGCCCAGACTCCGAGGTCACCCCACTCCTCGCTCCGGTAGCTTAGAACATCTTGACTTTGTCAATCGATGTTTATTCCCAACTAGTGGCCCGGACTCCATTTTGATCACCGGAACTGTCAAAAATGCTTCCCTGCAAAAGTGATACGCAATGAGTATGATAGAGGTATTAAATTTAAGTTTGCATGTCTTATTTAGATGTTTAGCACCTGACTGATCCATCCAGACATAGTTGTCGAGACTCAACTCTCAATTGATTTACATGGACTTGTTGCTAAGATCTCATCTCCCCGCTGACTCTCTTGGACTTGATTCATCTAATTTCCAACTAGGATTATTTTATCTGATTCCCAACTAAGTCTTCCACCGCCTAACCCTGTTAGAACTTCCACTGTTCCCAACTAGGACTTCATGCTTTTTGGCTCCTAACCAAAATTTTCTGATGTCTAGTCTCATTAGGTCTTTATCTCTTCTTGGTTTCCAACCAGGACTTTTATTACCTAGTCTCACTAGAATTTAGCCTTTATCTAGTTCTCAATTAGGACTTTACCTCTTATCAAGAAACACCTACACACTTAACACAATCCATCACATCAACATATAGATTAACTTTAAACTTAGTTATACATCAAAATATAAGTTCGATGTGTTGCTACCGGCACCAACAGTCATGGATGTTAGGTGAAAACGACGAAGTCTGGCAGGTTGACCAAATGCTAGGCAACAGAAAATCCTGATAGATCAAGATTGATGGATGTTAGGTAATAGAAAACCTCGACGGGTCAAGGTCAACTAGGATGTTGAGCAAAAGAAAAATGATAAGTTTAGGTCAACCGAATACTAGGCAAGACAAGGATATAACTTTGGTAAAACCAAAACAACAATATCGATCGATTGATAGAGTATATTAATCGATCAAATGAATTTTAAACTTTAAAATTGGAGTTTGAGGTGTTTTTAAGTTTTGCTATAGTAGCTCAGGTTGCTACCGTGACTGGACATGCTGCAAACCACAAACCTCGAGAAAAAAACTTGCTACAATAATTAGGGTTTACTCTAGTAACATAATTTAGGGAATTTTGGTACATTATTTGTGCTACAATAATCATCGATTACTGAAAGCCAACAATTGATTGTTAGCACTATAATAGTGAATAGAATATTTTAAAAAAAAAGTGTGTTTTTTTTGTTAGAATTAGATATATAATATTTTGAATTGAATAGGGGTCTATTATATGATGAACCAGGCAGCAGACAAATTGAATCTAGAGTGACCGGTTTGGCTCCACAAAAGTTTTTCATCGGTCACCAGAGTAAATCGGGAAGCACTCGAGGTAGCCAGTCTAGAAGCCCAGCGTCCCAGGGTTCGCCTCCCATTTGGAGAAAAAATTCCTACAAAATGCGCCGTAACTGGGGATCGAACCGCGGATACCTGGATTAACGACTAGTGACCTTACCGCTACACCATAGCCCCGGGGGCGAATAAGGGTCTATTATAGGTAGAATGTATGTAGGATTAAACATTTAATTAAAATCAAATCTATCAAAATTGCACTAATTGAAATTTTTTTAACAAACATAACCGATCAAAGTTTACCATTAAAATTGAACAATTAATTCAATAACCAACTGAATTAATTAATTTAAAAAAAAACAATCGAATATCTTATGTTAGATTTATGAACATCAACTGTTATGTATTATATAATCAACTGCTGTAATCGACTTTTGAATTTCTTATGCTAGATTTATGAACATCAATTGAATGTGTCATTCAACTACATATATTTTTTTTTCCTAAACTGGCACAAACATGGACTAAGGGTATTAATCAAAAGACACAAGTCATCTGCCAGCGGTTTAATTTTTTAAAATAAATTCAATTCAATTTAATTAATTTAATTTAATTCTAAATAATATAATCTAATAGAATAAATTAAAATAATTAACTTTTTTTAAAAAAATAAATTTATAAATTAACCAAATTGAATTTCTGAATTAAATAGATTAGGTTAGTTTTTTTTCGATTTAACTTAGATTTTATTCACCCCTGTGTATGGGTCAAATTCCACAAATAAATAATCGATTCTCAGTGGCAAAAGGTGAATCGCTCACTCTAGCACCTCCATCAATTCGTCCCAGGATCAACACGGAGGAGATAAATCACGGAGACTACTAACCCGAATGCTATAGCTAGCACGTGGGGAGGATGGACATACTGACTTTGTCAAGATCTAACCTTTAGACCTCTTAATGGTAATATTCATATACTAACTAGTAACTATTAATCTATCCCGCAAAAATAAATAATCGATTCTCGAATAATTGTACCCACCCAAATAATCGTTGGGTGGGTACAATTATTGAAAGCTTAAGGCTGCGTTTGGTAGGCTATAATCCACCCTGTAATGTAATCCAGATTACATTACAAGTTGGATTCGTTTGTTTGGAATAACTTTAAAGTTGTAATATAATGTAATTTCGATTACAAAAGAGGTTGATACTTTGTAATCTGGATTACAAACCAAAACCTCCGTAATCTGGATTACATTACGGCTTGTAAAGTTGTCGGTCGGGCGACGACGGTCGTCGGTCGCCAGCGGTTCGTCGGTCGCCGCCCGGTCGTCGCTCGGTCGACGCCCGGCCGCCGCCACTCGCCGGCCGGCCGCCCGTCGCCCGTCGCCCGCCGCCCGCCGCCGCCGCCGGTCGCCCGCCGCCGCCGCCGGTCGCCCGCCGCCGCCGCCGGTCGCCCGCCGCCCGCCGCCGCCGGTCGCCCGCCGCCGCCGCCGGTCGCCCGCCGCCGGCCGCCCGCCGCCGCCGCCGGTCGCCCGCCGCCGCCGCCGCCGCCCGCCGCCGCCGCCGGTCGCCGGCCGGCCGCCGGCCGCCGCCGGCCGCCGGCCGCCGCCGGCCGCCGGCCGCCGGTCGCCGGCCGGCGGTCCCCGGCCGGTCGGCGGCGGTCGTCGGTCGTCAATCTTGATTACATTACAAGATGGATTATTCCTCACCAAACAAAGGAATCCAACTTGTAATAGTTATCAAAGATTACATACAACTTATTACCAAACATAACAATGTAATCAAGATTACATTACATTACATTACAAATTTGATTACATTACAGACCCGATTACATTACCCCCTACCAAACGTAGCCTAATGGATTAGTCTTTGATCGATCGAGCACGTCACATCAAAATGCCATGCGATCGGAGCTTAATGCGACTGCTTCGCCAAGATGTGCATTTAATGCTGTGCTGCAGTCGTTACCCTCCAGAACGATGGTCGAGGGATGCCAGCTGAAGCTACTCAAAAATCATCGCTGTGCTCAAACGGGATTTTCTCTCTCATAGATTCCCGTCCGTCCCACACTCATAGGTGACGACCGACAAATCATCCGATCGTCGATCGAATATTATCGATAATTTTTGATCGCTATCCCAGATCAAATAATATCTTGAAAGAATAGTAATCCAGTTGAAATTGTCGCAATTACAATCTCGCCGAATTCGACGGTGAATCCAGCAAGATCGCAATTGCGGTGATCTCGACGGATTCACCGTACTCTCTAGAAAATAATTTTATTCGGGACAGCAATCGGAGATCGCCAATGGTGTTCGATCAACGATCGAACGACTTACCAGCCGCCGTCGATGAGTGGGACAGGCGAAACAGAGGACAAAATGGGACAAAGGATCTGCCCCGCTCGGGCACAGAACCAATGATGGCCAGCACAAACTTTATAATGGTGGCAATAGCAAGTAAAAACTTCATGAAATGATCAATTCAATTCCATAAAAATTTCACTAGAATAAATCGAAAAATGCTCGCGATGAATAATTTAGAAATCCAACATCTCAGGATTCGTCCCCATTTGAAAAAAAAAATCTTATAAAATATGACATAGCTAGAGATCAAATCATGAATGTCTAAGATATCAATTAATCGTCTTATTATTGTATCATAGCTCCGGAGACCATAGGAACTTCATAATGATGGTAAAAGATGATTCATTCGCCCTTAACGCCCCGTCAATCTGTCCCAAGACCAATATAAAAAAGTAAATTACGGATATTATTAGTTTGGATATTATGACTAACACGGGGAGAAACTTCGTAATGGCACAATGGGAAGCGTACGTATCTCGTGCCAAATTAATGAATGCTGCTGTTTGCAAAATGACAAATTGTCAAAAGAAAAGAAAAGAAAAGGCGGACTTGTCAACCGCCAATCGACCAGACCTTTCATTGAAATCGAAGCAGGAACGAGCAAGAATTTTATCACAAAAGGACACGCCGACCCAACGCTGGCGTTAAATGACAAGCATGACACTAAACGTGTTAAAAAAATAAAAAACAGAAACCGGTTCATCAAAAAGGAGATTGATTGATATTATATAACCACTGGAAATTTTATGGCCATGTAAACAGAGCCAGCATCATCACGGCATTCAATTCTGCTAAATTGAAAAACGTGGATATCAGGCAATTTAAACTATCTAATGTCAGTCAGACAGAGATGGTCTCTCCATAACCTGGTAATCGACTAATAAATTCTTGAGAAAGAACAAAGGATCCATTCGTAACAATTTTTCGGTATTACTAGATGATACGCAATCTTCTCGGTATGTATTTATTATTATAATCAGAATTATGATTTTGCAATAATTTAAAGGTTGTGCAAATCTATCAGAGACAAAAACTTCAGTGTCATGGAATAGCGAACGTTGATCACAATACGAGCTAACCTTGATACGAACAGAATAAAGGGGGCTTCGTTTAGAAACTGTTCTTGGTTTTGCTTTCGATGAATGAGCGCACTGTAGGTTCTCTTCCCAAGTAATCTGAGAGAATTTCAAGCGACTCTTTAGCACCTCCTGGAGCTAATACCTGTGACACAGATACTAGCATTGAAATAATGTGCAACAACGGCGTGGAAAATGTTCCAAGGAGATTACGAATCTTCCTCCGTCTCATGAGATGGATCTTTCGCATCTACACTTCAATGAATGGTATCTAGTTCGTTCGCCTGCATTACTCAAATGCAACTAAGGTATTGAATAGATGACAGAGAAGGTTAACTATGGGTTGGGAAGTATAGTCTAATTCGACAAGTGCATTGCTTTACTATACGTGTCATACTGTCACTTACTATGTCAAACTGGCATATAATATAAAATAGACTGCATCAAACCATATATCTTAAAGTTCTGCTGTACGCATAGAAAGTGGCATCACCTAAAACCAATATGTCATGTTCAGTTTAACCATGCGGTTCATTGGTTTCTTGGCCATGCACAAAAACTGGTTATGTTAGATTTAGTTGGACTATAACATTAATCCACTGTGATAATTATAGTAATCCTACCAATCAACTATACTCTGCCCCCACGGGCTGGAACAGATGGTAAATGTAGTAGTGTTGTTACAAATAAAGCTTAGAGTCGATTTCCAACCAGTGCGAAAGTCCTGCGGGTTACCTCCCCGCATGTGCTACTGTTCCTGGACAAAACCCCCCATGATTTACCATGTATCTAGCCGGAGGGCCGGCAATACTAGGCCACATCACCTTTTGCCACATATGTATGCTATACTCTAATTACTTAATCTAAAGACAGTTGATCATGGTAGAGCTCCACCAATCCAAAGCAGGTTTAATGAGACACTAATTGCAGAAGAAAAAAAAATCCTCTTTACCTTATTTCTGAACTGAAGTCCTGCATGTTGGTTTAGCAAATCCTCTTGAAATTTTGATGCAAATATGTCAGCAGCAATGGCCTATATAATCAACAATTTTTCAGTAAGCTTTTCAGTTTCAACGACTATTTTGTAGCCCATCAAGGACTGAAATCTGAAGATGTAAACTGAGAATGCATTCCCATGGGATCGATCATAATGGAGACCTTTGTTTGTTTTTCGACAAATGAAAAATCAGAAAAACCAATTATAAGCCACAAATTTATCCAGGCTAAATGTGAGATAGGTAATCCCTCCGTTAATAACAGTCGCATAAGCATATGCGCTATTTAAATGTCTAGACATTTGGAACCGTCCATTTGGAGGAACATGTTCTCATGCATTGCTTATAGGCAGTTTTTAACACAGTTTAAAATGTCATTCCATGTGATAGTGATAGGCAGTTTTAAACACAGTTTAAAATGTCATTCCATGTGATAGTGATAGGCACGGTGAAATATATTTGTTTGACTAGCCCACCAGCAACAAAATGGGTTAAGACAGGCTTCTGTACACTATTCTTCTGCAAATTGCAGATACATGAGCGAGGCTTCTCCATACGAGGAGGAAGCTTCTTGCACAATGCCAATATGAGACAAGGTGAGCCGTAATATACTTCCACGTACGCAAAACAAGGCAGAGCGAAGAGCCAACTAGGTGTTTTTCTCCCTCCTTTTGGTTGATTCCTCCCTCGCCATAATCAATGTTGTTCAATGTGTCAGCAACCAGCACAACACAGAATTGTTCTCATAGCCAAACTCAGTGATTCGTCAAATCTTAGTATCCAAGCATAGGCAACATTAAAAGTTTTGAGGAGTATGTGAAAATTCAAAAGCGTTGTTATAGTTTGTATCGAACTTGTAATGTACACATCAATATTCGAAATTGAAAAAAAAATAATGATTCATATGATGAAGCAAATAATAATGGAAAAGTTGACAAATAGAAATTAGAGACAAATACAAGCATTTAATATATTTTGAGCTACAAGAGAAGTATGTTGAATTAAACAAATCACTGTTAATGTATGGTTGATAATTTGTAAAGCCAGATAGTAGATGGCGATAAATAAAAACAAACCTCACTCCAGATAGAACTATAGCAAGTGGCTTCAGAGCCAATAGCAATTTGGGGGAAACTTGAGGCTGGATTGGTGCCTTCTAATAATGGTATTCCTAGCATTATCTGGAGTACAGAAGCCAACTCTGAAGGGATGACAAATTGATCATTATATAAATCTTTCAAGTACTATACCTTAGGATGCAAATGCTTAAGTAACTCCAGCATATTGACATTCTCACTCGAATAAATAAATTGGTCCATGAGACCTGTCAATATAAAGAGCTTTTATCAACATTCCAAGTATGATCCTAGCCATAAAGCAACATTGTGTTGGATAGTCTTACCATAACAACTAGAAACAACAGGACTGCAATTAAATTGATAGGAAAATCATAATTCAGAACTGACAATTGCTGTGATAAGATTTATTAATTACAGTAATCCTACACCATGAATGATATTAACATACTCAAGATGAAATAAAAGCAATTCACCCTACAATGCTTTATCTAAAGTACAGGTGAACAAGGTGGCAAAAGGCGATTCGCTCGCCCCAGCGCCCCCATCAACCCATCCCAAGACAAACACAGAGAAGGTAAATCACGGGGGCTACTAGTCCGGATGTTGTGACTAGCGCGCGGGAAAGACGGGCACACTGGCTTTGCCAGGTTTTGACCCCCAAACCACAAAGCACAGGTGAACAAGAATATAGGATGGAAGGTTTAAAGTGATGCATAACTTCTAGGAACCAAGAAATTTGATCAACTAATCTTATTGAGAAAGTTTAGAAGGAAAACATTCCCAATTAGAGCTTTTCCAACTTCTCCTGTCTTGACTAAAGTGTCTCCCAACTTGACCAGCTATCACAATTCCAGACTTAATCCTAATTGCATATGATTAGCAACCAAGGATAATGTTGCTAAGATGAGTGTCTCTGAGTAGTTAATTTTTCCAATTTAGGACTACAATTGGTTTCATGTTTAGAGGCTTTCCGATATTAAAATGGGAAGATGTTTCATAACAAATTGGAGTTTACGCCTCACAGTTCAATCCCAGTTACTTTAGCATAGTGAGCGGGAAATATTTATGGGACATTCTGCTTTATATAACAAACTGGACATTATTGATGCTTAATCTAAGCATGGCAGACCTGTTGGCTTTTATAATTCCCAAGTTAACTCCTCTTCAATTCTGTATAACTTAATGGGTGATTGGCTTTCATTTGATATTATGATAGAGTTGAGCAGTGGTTTACTTATGAAATTTGTCAGAAGTGTGGATGGTGAGACCTTCCATTATTTGAACACGTAGGATCCTCCCCTTTGCATGAAGGGAATTTTTGATGAATTAGGGGATCAATTGAGGGAGCAACCATTGAGGATGTCCTATTGAAAAGAGAAGAAATTATGAGGATTCTCATCTCTTGAGCATTTGATGTTGTGTTGTATGCCATGCTTAAGGTGTATTTGACGAGTGTAATGTGTGAGGATGTGGCCTTGTATTACCCACTGCAGGTACTACAGAAATTGAGGGAAACTTGTGTGTCAAGAATCAAGGAGAAAGACTGGATAAGTTGTGTCTCTCATTTACCTCATCATACACATGGGATGGTGCGAGTCCTAACATAGTGCAACGTATGGGTTGCATTGTTATGTTAACAATCATGCTGCCATGATTGTTTAATGAAGACGTTCCCACATATGGGTTCAATGATGTGTAAGAAATATGAAATTTTGTTGCCTATCTACGTCATCAAGACCATTGGTGGGACCTGTGGGTGACGCAACATTCCATCTTTATGACACACATGCCTTCAATTTGGTAGCGTTCCTAGATGGGTATCGTGCAACAGATCATGGAGAGATATTTGTGATTGAACACTCGATGTGTTGTGTATTGCATCATTATGGAGACAAAGAAACTGACAAGGAATGTAAATAAGATTTAGACATGAGGGGCTTATTCAACGGCCTTTTAGCTGATAATTACAGAGTGCTCAAGCAGTGATAATGAGTGTAACTGTCAGGGTTGCCATTAACTAATTAGGGACAAAATGACTTCAAGGATCTTTTAGGCGTCAATGCTATGATAGTTGCTAGTTGCTAATGACATGTCATGATAGTTGCTACTATCTAACTTAAGAACATAGTTGACCTTAGAAATGCTACAGATTTATGATGGTTAGGTACAAATTAGAAATAATTGTTAAGATAGAAAATGACGAGTTATAACTGAGAATTTTAAATATTTAAGATCATTTTTGTAAAAGGATGGAGGGGTTGAGAAAGATATCTTACATAAAATACAATAGGATGGTTGAAATAGAAAAGGTGCTCTTTTTGGTCGTAAGATACCTCTAAAATTTAAAAGTTCTACACAACAACAATTAGATCCACAATATTATAAGGAGCTAAGGGTTAGGCAATAACTTAAAACACTCGAGCAAAAAATGAGAGTCACAGAGAGAGGATGTTACGAAGATGAAGTGGATAAGAAATGAGAACAATAGAGAGAAAGTCGGAGTTGTGCCTATTGAAGAAAAACTTTGGGAAACACATTTAAGATGGTACGTACTCAAACCAGGGATTTAGGTTTCGTTTGGTTTCGGACGAAACGGGCGAAACAGTATCGTTCCGCCCGTTCGCCGAAACCGGCACGAGGAAGGCCAGCGTATCGACGCGAGCACGCGCGACAGCGGCGAGTGGCGAGTGGCGACAGCAGCGAGTGGCGACAGCGGCGACAGCCTGTCTCGCGCGACAGCGAGATTCGCGGCACAGCGAACGCGCACGGCACGCGATTCCTTCTGTCGCGCGTGCGTCGGTGCGCCAGCCTGTCTCGCAGCTTTTTTCCGGCTATAAGAGGAGGGAAGAGCTCCGGTGGTGAGCAGCAACGAAGACGCAGCGAAGCGAAGTCGAAGCGTGGACGCACAGCAGCGAAGGGCGACGCGGCAGCGACAGGTATGATCAAACGATCTCCGCAGCTTCTCCGGAGGCATTGCGGGACTCGCCGACGTCGCCGGAGGTGTCGCCGGAAACCTCCGGCGTCGCCGGAAGCCTCCGGCGTCGCCGGATGCCTCGCCGGACGGTGGTGGAGCTGGACGCCCGGCTCCTCCATCATCGGAGGATAGATCCGCGGGTCGGAGACACGGCGGGTCTCCGACGACATCGTCGGAAGCCTCCGGCGTCGCCGGAATCTTCGCCGGAGGCTGCTGGAGTCGTGCGCCGGGCGGCTCCGGCGGTTCTCCGGCGGATCTCGGCGGCGAAGCCATTTTGGCTCGGCGGCGGAAATCGGGAATTCCTCCCGTAAATAAAAAAATAAAAATAAATAAACAAAAGTATTTATTTAAATTCAGCATTTCCTTTTTTAATTCAAAAAATTAAATAGATTTATTTAAGGAATTTTCTGAATTTATTTTTCTATTTTAAATATTATTTAAAAATTCTAAAAAAATTTTAAACCCTAAATAAAATCTAAAAAATTTCAAAAAATTATTTTATAATCTAATAATTATTTATTATATTTATTATTTTATATTTAATTAATATTTTAATATTTTTATCATTTTAAATATATATTATTTAAATAATTAAAATTATTGTTTCAAGTTTACTTGATAAAAATGTATTGTAGTAGATTACTTTAATGAAGTTGTCTTTTATAGTTTTATATATTTAATTTGTTTGTTTATAATGATAAAATTGTTCTTGACAATGATGATTATTATTTGAGCTAACAATGTGAATTATTCTTAATTTTTTATAAGACATAGGTAATGGCACCCAAACATCAATCTGATCCAGCTTGGAGACATGCACGCCGATTAGAGAATCGATTCCATTGGCAATGTTTACATTGCGATATGATTGGACGAGGTGGTGGGGTCACACGCCTAAAGCAACATCTTGCTAGTGGATATTTAGATGTTTCGAATTGTCCAAAAGTTTCTCAAGAAATTCGTCGTGCAATGAAAGAAGAACTTGAAGGTTACAAAGTAATAAAGTCTAAACAACAACGAGAACGTGATCTTCTTGATAGTCGAATATCTAGAGAGCCAATTTATGATGAATTTGAAGATCGTGGTGATGTTCCAAACGATGGAGATTTTTTAGCAGCTATCAATGCCTCACGAACTCAATATGACTATGAGCAAAGTATGCGACATAGAAGTGACTCAGCTGGTACTAGTAGAAGTGGCTCAACTACTGCACCGACATTAGGAAGGAGTGCAAGTTTTCATAGTACTTCAACACAAAGTGGTATTGGTCGGTTTTTTTCTTCTATGGGACGAAGACGTGCAGTTGATATTGCTGATATTGATCCACTGGCATTTCCAGACCAAGCTAGCAAACAGACTAGGATTGATGATGCATACACAAAAGAGAAGAAGAAATCAATCGGTAAAAGCATTGCAAAATTTTTTCATTTTAATCATATTCCTCCTAATGCAGCAAACAACACATACTACCGTAGCATGGTGTCCAACATCCAAAAATCTGGTCCTGGTATTCAGCCTCCGACTGCATATGAAATTGCTGGTTCATATTTAGATGAACAAGTGGAGGAGATCAAAACTTGGATCCTATCATGCAAAAAGCAATGGAGCTTATATGGGGTTACGTTGATGTGTGATGGCTGGACAGGACCTACACGGATGAGTATTATCAACTTTCTACTATACTGCAATAGAAAGGTGATATTTCATAAATCTATTGATGCAACTACAGATTTTCATGATGCACCCTACATATATCATTTGATGGATAGTGTAGTTCAAGAGATAGGTGTAGATTATATAGTGCAGGTAATTACAGATAATGGTGCCAACTTTAAGAGGGCTGGAGAATTATTGGAGCAAAAATATCAAACATTATTTTGGACACCATGCGCAGCACACTGTATCGATTTGATGATGGGAGATATTGGTAAACTCGATATAGTGAAGAAGGTAGTGAAAAAAGGTCAATCTTTAACAAAATTCCTCTATAATCATCATTGGGTTCATGGATTAATGAGGAAATTTATCAATGGTGAGATTCTACGACCAGGAGCGACTAGGTTTGCCACTCACTTTCTCCTGTTAAAATCGTTGAATCAAAAAAAAGTTGGATTGAAAGCCATGTTCTCTTCTGAGGATTGGGAAGCCTCTCGATATTCTAGCACAGCCGAAGGTAAAGAGGTGCAAAAAATTATTATATCTGTTAGATTTTGGGACTATATTGCAGATATTCTTCTAGCAATAGAACCTTTGTACGTTGTTCTACGTAAAGTCGATATGGACAGGAAGCCACAAATGGGCAACGTTTACCGTCTAATTCATGAAGCAAAAGAGGAAATTAAGAGACGTCTTCAATCATCAACCAAATATCAACATTACATTGATATAATCAATACAAGATGGGACGATCAAATGGGAAAATATATTCATTTAGCAGGTACGTATTTTTTAATAAAGAATTTCTAATAATGTTATTAATAATTGCATTTTTATATATGTTTAATTATTGCAGGTTATTATCTCAATCCGGCATATCAATACCGTTATAATCTTGGCACATATGATGATCTATTACAAGCCCTCAGACATGTGATATCAAGACTACAAACAAATAGAGAATCAATTGCTGAGACTATTAATGAAAGCCGATTATTTCGAGAGGCATATGGTTCTTTTAGTGATCCTATTGCAGTGTCATGCAGATATAAAATGGATGCAGGTAAATATAGTAAAAATTATTATTAATTATTGTTAGCAAATAAAAATATTATTTTAATTTTGTTCTTATTTATCTTACAGCTGAATGGTGGTTACAATATGGAGGATCAGCTCCAAATTTGAAAAAGATTGCAGTACGAATTCTCTCACAGACAACATCTTCAAGTGGTTGTGAAAGAAATTGGTCAACTTTCTCCCTCATTCATACAAAAGTAAGAAATCGTCTTTCTTATCGTCGATTGGAGAAGATGGTCTATGTTCATTATAATATGCGTCTTCAATTAAGAGCAATAACAGAAGAAAATGAAGAACAAGAGGCTGGTGATGTAGACCCATTTGATATTGGATTTGTCCAAAATGAGAATGATCCAATGATGGATTGGTGGAGCGCTGTTGAGGCTGAAAATCCATTACTTGATGAAGCAGGAGACCCACCACGACCATCTCAATTTCTCACTCAACAGATTGAAACAATACAAACTACAGGAGATATCAGGGAGGGAGAAGATTATAATGAAGCTTTTGATCAAGAATTTCGATTTTCTGGATCTCGATCAAGACATTCTGAAACATCCCAAACCCAACCAAAGTTCACAGATAAAGGTAAAGCTCCTGCAATTTTTACTAAAAAGAAAGAAAAAGTCAAGCCTCCTGCTTTTACAGGAAGGGGTCAATTGAGAATTAGAGAAAATCCACTTGATGCAATTGATGAGCAAGAACATGATGACAGTGATGAAACACCATCACCTTCTGATATTGTAGTCTGACGAGAAGTTAATAGCAGTGCAAGTACTCATGCAAGTGATGATAGTGGCGATGCATCTGATGGTCAAAATTATGATCCCCCTACTCAAGCACCGGAGCCATGGACATGTGAGGCAGATTACACACATACAACTCAAGATGATGATCATGGAGCTAGACCTATTCAATATCAACGTCGAAATAAGGATGGCAAACAAAAGAAAGCTCACAATTATCAAGATATGCGACAGAGTTTAGCTGACATTGATTTTGATCGAAGTTCATCATACTCTCAGCCTTCTTATTATAACTCTGATGCATCATATGGTGATCCATCATACCACAGTTCAGAGGCATATGTTTATCCTTATCCTTATCCTGTGTCTGTACCTGTTCCGATTTCAATGGTGCCAGTTCAAGTTCAACTTCCAGTGATGAATCGAGATACGCTGATGAACATGTGGAGAAATCAGTATCAATATTGCATGTCATGGGATGCTTATTTAATTTGGGCGTTAGAGAATTATGGAATTGATCTAAGCAGAATGCTACAAGAACCAATGTCTTCATCTGATTCGCGTCACTCCTTTTGGTATTAGTAAGGTAACATATTGTAATGTATCAATTTTAATTCGAGTTATTGATAGATCAATTTTCTTTAAAGAAAGTTATATTTAATTGTTTTCTTAACAATATTAAGTTGTTCAATAATTGAAAACTTATATCAAATCAACATACAACTTATTTTTAAATTATACACAATAAATATATATTTATCTAATAATTATTATATATAAATAAAAAATACCGAAACCATACCGGCACGAAACGATACGATACCGAAACCGTATCGTTCCGGTCTGGGACCGAAACATCGGCACGGGTCGAAACTTAAAACCTTGACTCAAACAACCAATAAATGTTCTAATTAGACAATGTGAAACTTTGACAAATACATCATTAAATGAGGAAGACCAAAGAAGACTTGGTTAACAACGATGATAATATAGATGATGATGATAAAACATGATAAAATTTATTTAAATATAGATATGATCTAGGAGGATCCATATAGCTCACCCCACTTAATTGGATAAGGCTAGGATGTTATTGTTATAGTATAATATAGAATCTAATAGTGTAGCTAGAGGGGAGAGGGTGAATAGTAGATAACCTGAAAAATTAAAATTCTATTATATTACAAGTGCAAGTGCAAGACTAAAGCAAATATTAGATTCCCAATATTCTCCTGTGCTTGTTAGAAATAGAGATATAATTATAAACATAATGAAAATAATAATAATTAAAACAAACACAAGTAAGAGCAATGCTATCAAAAGATTTTAATGTAGTTCAAACCCCCTAGTCGTACTCCACGACTTACAAATTCGTTAGATGAACCGCTCTTTGAAAAGTAACAATGGTTCTTTTTTCTCTATAAATGATATAATGAGCATAAGAGAATTTAAAATAAATCAAAACCTGAAATCCATACAAGAGCTGAAGCCTAGTTGATTTCGAGCTCCTAGAGTTTTTGGAGGCACTTAAGGGCATCGACAATAAGAGAGCATCTTACGATAATTGTTGTTATATTTCAGGGTTCCCTTCTACCAAATTAATATAGGCGACTTAGCCTCAAGTCTACATTAAGGCAGCTCAAACGACTTTTTGTGCTCGACTTGAGTCCACTCAAAATATCTTAAATTGACTGAAATGCAAGTATGAAATCCTTATTAGCCACTCAAAGACCAGTATGGTTGACTGCTCCAACTTCCAATCGGTTCAAACTAAGTTCAATTGCTCAAACAGCTAAAACAATAAGCTCATCTCCTAACAACTAGTTGTCATTCAACTGCTCAAACTTCTAGTCAACACAAACCATTTCTAGTCGATTCTAATGACAATGATAGCAAAGTTATCCTTCAAAGATCTTCAGTCAACTCAAGTCCAACAGAAAGCATCATATTTAGAACCATGATTTGAAATCTTATACTAGGCGAAATCGTCAAGACGTATTGTACTGATAGATTACCAAAACTCAATACTACTCGGCACTAAGACATTGTCTATGTCATTATCTCAGTCATGACGATGAGTATCATTTCATGTCAACATTCGATACCCTTTGACAAACTAAAATTAAAATAATGTTGTTATTTTTTTGTTTTGCAGTTTGTCTACATAAAAGATGATGTCAAAATCGCAGCATTCCAAATGGAATAATGCAAACATTGAAGTTAACTACGTAGTTGTTACTTTTTTCCTCCTTCCAGCTCCAATTTACTATCAACACCATTCATCAAAACATTTGCACGGTACGAAACACTAGCATGGTTCTAGATTTCAAACCTTATTTAGAACAATTAACTACCCAGTAGACTTAATATCTTTAGTCGACTTACTTACCTCAAGTCTGTTGGAGCCAAAACATAATCTTTTTATTTCCGAGAAGAATATTTGCAGTTGACTCCTGAATCAACTCAACATTTCAATTAATTGAGAATAACCTCCAATTAAATAAATTTTCTCTACAATCCACAATCCTCACTTGAGAGCAAGCTCAACTGTTGACTACGACCTGAAAAACCTTATTCCTTGGTTGTATAAACCACTAAGTAAACCCTATAAAAATATAACCCAAAATTATATTCCCCATATAATCTCTCACAAATCACAAATATTCTAGTCTTCGATTTTCATTAATGCTTCTCACCTTTGAGTCCATCTCATCAAGCCCTGTAAGTTTATTTCATGTCATCCTCCACCTTGCCTTCGAGTTCACCTCGTTTGAGCCTCTATGTCAATGAACTAACAACCAGCTTGACGATGTGAGTACAACTCGATCCTATCAAGTCAAAATCTTTCCAACTCCATGAGCAACCTACCAAGCTCCTAGTCGATTGTAACCTCTTGGCCCAATAATCTTCCAACATAACCCTGTCGAGTTACAAAATTTTCAAATTCCACGTGTAACATGTCAAACTCCTACACATTTGACATACGTATTAGAAATACAAAATGATCCTAACTTAAAACCTTCGCTAACAACATTAACACATCCAGCTAAAGTAAACCACTAGGAGAATGATTCCACCAACATATAATAGTTAGGTATTGTCAATACCTAATTAGACATCACTAAAGCCATTATGAAATAAAGCTAATAACTAACTTACGACCACATAACCTTAGAGGCGATGTGGGACTATAATGGTTGGCTGTTGCCTAATTGAAGTTGCATGGTTGAATGCCTATTCTCATCAAAGATGTTACCAAATGATGTGGTTTATGACTAGAGACCATGAGACCATAAAGTTTCGACCTTATATAGAAGCAACCATTTCAATTAATTTAGATGATGCATCCAACTTTATTCGTTGAGCTTGAGTTTGTATATCAGATGATATAATGATTCATGACAAAGTCGTGTATTCATATTGAGATGAATATGCTTGAGAGATGGTGTATGTAGCATTAAACTTCTTTTATTATCATCTATTCTTATTCTTTAGATTCTTTTACGAGGTTTTCTTGCTAGTGTTGGTAATTCCTTATATCAACATCAAGCGAGTCATTAAGCATACTGCTACTATTTCTGCTTTAAGGCACTCTACTATTGGGCTAAATTTTGCACAACTGAGAAGTATTCCTTGGTAGTCTTCCTGACATTTTTTTATTACATAATCTATTAAGACATGTTATTATTGTCAATGTGTTTGTGTGGTAATCATCTCTTCTTGTTGATGATTAGGATCAGGACATGTTGCAAGCATCATTGAGCATCACTGCAACAAAGTCTGCTAACACAAGAAGGCGTCAATGAATTATTCACAACCAAGAAGGGTCACTGGGCGTGACAGTTTAAGTTATCACTTACAAATTACAAGCTACCATATAGTGTGGATTAGAGTTCTGAATCAATATCGTTTAGTATAACCAGATACAAATGAATACAAATAGGTTATTTTTTCCTGTATATGCAGTCAGCATATGCGCCATGCAATCTAAAGAGGATCGTATGTCCATTATGCTATGTGGTCCCCTTCAAAACCACTTGGTGGTAACATATGCAGCTTAGACTAAACACATCAAAGAAGGGCTGAGAAAGAGGGCATATATCTTCAAAAAAAATTAAGTTTTACAATTGTAACGGATGGATGAGGTGGTGGTAACATATGCAGCTTAGACTAAGGCTGCGTTTGGTAGGGGGTAATGTAATCGAGTCTGTAATGTAATCCAGTTTGTAATGTAATTAACAATACATACTATGGAACGATGTATAACTGAACCATAAGGCGTGAAAGGTAATCATCATAAATAATCAAGAAGCGGGGGGGGGGAACGGGGGGACGGGGAGAGACTACAAGCTGTAATTAATCGAATACATCGGTTTTTTTAATCGAATACAAATCTGAGCCACTGTAACGAGATTCCATACATTAAAAAAATTATCCAAAAAAAAAACTGTAATTAATCTGAGCATAAGACGATAACTAAACGCAAAAAACATCGAAGAACAAGGGCTGAGAAAGAGGACACATACAGATAAAACAAATTAAGCTTTCACAATTGTGATGGATGGATGAGGAGAGGAAAGAAGTTTTCAGCGATATGGTGGAGGAAGGGAGGGAAGGCTACCCCATCACATCAAAGTCAGTCTCTTTGAAATTGAGAAGAAAAAACGAACCTGATCTAAAACCCAAATTGAGAGGAGAATATAGTATTGACATTAAAAAAAGGGCTAATCTTATACCCTTTAGGGTACTTTATACCAAAAATACTTAATGTGGGACTAAACATATAACCAATATAACTATAACCCTAACAAGAATCACAGATGATGATTCACATTGTGACTGTATGGTGTAAATGCACATTTAGGACCACTCTTGATCTTTGAGACACTTTCAACAAAACAGATTGCGTTGATAGGGACAAGTCAGAGTTGGGGCAATCCCAATTTGCTCAATTTCCAACCAGAAAAATGAATGTGAAATACCAAATTTAATGAAGGGCATATACAATTAAACCCAAACCACGTGAACCAAATGTGTAAAAGTTATCTCTGCTCCTATATGTGATGAACAATGCTTGTCATAATCTATGTTTTACATTGTACAACTTTTTCCAGAAAATCAGCTATGAGTCCAAATAACACAAACAACAAAAAGAAAAGAAAAACATTGACGAACCAACTCTTGTTAAACTGAAGAGAAATTTGATATTAAACAAAGATAGAGGAAGCACAAAGATGAGATATTTTCAAATACAATTATTAGCACAAGGACACAGAAATACCAGATTTGAAGAGGAAAGAAATGGCAAGAAAATTTAAAATGATTTTAAGTTAATATTACTACGATACCATTCAACATTATAAGCAAAGAACTAGATTCCGAAGTAGAATAAACTATACTTACAAAGTAGAATTTCTTGCTTCAGTTTAAGGCCAGAGAATGAATCCCGCTTTCTCCTTAATGATGTGCACATATTAGTTGTGACGGATTTTGTGACATCCTGCGTTAGAATTTACAAATGATTTTTGAAGATCTTATTTGGTCAATGTCAATGATATATCATTAAGGATAAATGATGAAAACAATGTTAAAAATTATCACATAATTCCACGATGGATAAATGATGAAACAAATGATACTGTGTTCATCATATTTCTGAATGTTCTACTATTTTCAAAAAAAAAAAAAGAGTAAAACATTATAAATAAACATCTTACATAAAAAGTGGTATATTGTACATATAGGACCGGAGATTTTTTTAATATCTAACAATGGCCTTTTAGACAACTATACTCAAGAAGTTTCTGGAGATAGTTATTACCCGAAAGATATCTAAGCAGGAGCAATTTCCCAGAGGATAGCATCAATCACCAATTGCTTCCAGCTAATAACAAACTTTCCAAAGAGGAAAAAAGGCCTGAGCATTTGCCTTCACTAATAGATATGAAAGCAGCATCATGTGGTCAGCAAATTTCCATGACTTGTTTGCTTTCAAGTTTTAGAACATAGACCCACATATCAATATAAAATAATAAAACTGACATGTGATCACTAAGCATTGCATAACTCTATGATCTAGCACAAAGACTAAAGGACTTAAATTGTCATATAATGGATCCTTAAATCTTTCAAGCAAAAGAGAGACCTAACCAAAGTCAAACGAATTTGCTGCAAAAGATGTCTTTGGTGGCTTTCCTTGTCATAAGGCAGGTCAAAGAGGAGAAATTAATGGTCTGTCCGGCCAAAGCAAGAGAACTGATCTTTTACATGAACTTTGTTAGGTCACTGGCCAAAATGCTTAAATGCAAGTTAATAGCAGTTCATTCATTCAAGCATATAATCCTCTTTAGTTAGTCCATAACTTTTCAAATGGGGCTAAAGTATGGTGCCACAATAATCCCACTTAATGCTTGATATCTCCACCAAGATATAAATCCAAACCATACCTAAAATCACCCCTAATCAGCACTGTGTGATGGCACATTCTAAGGCCCAATGGAAGAATGTGTCATCAAACAAGTGACCTCTACAAAACCTCTCATCCATCATGCTGAGAGGATTAGGTCTACTCTAATAAGAATCACAATGCCTAATGAGAGATCCACTTAACTTTGTTAGACCTAATCATTGGCCCAAAATGCTGAAGCACAAATTATTAATTACATCAACTAAGTTAATAAACCTCCTAAATTAGCCCACCACTCTCTGCATGGGACTAAAGTAGGGTATCACAAGAAAGGATAATATTGTAAACTGATTTAGTGATTTTGATATTTAAAATTCTTTATACATGTTTCTTTTACCAAATATCACAATTGTGTTTGACAGATCTGCAACAATTCTATATATATAAGAACCAAAAGCAGTTTGAAGCCGTTGCACCTGCTTGAACTAGCCGATCATTACCAATAAGTTCATAAACAAAACCACAAAACAATGATACCAACTTTCATAGCAAAAAGAGAATAGTTTGAAATGTACAATGCCGTGAATTTTACCAATCAACAAGCCATTTGATAAAGGATTACCTGGTAGAAACCAGACATCATTTTCAGTGAGATACTCTGGTAACACCTAAAGCATAGTAACCATTTGTTTAAACATGAATGTATTAGATCACTTAGTCAAAGATGAACATTTGGCACCTATTGACTTACCAGTTCTCAAGAAGCTTACTAGGAATTTCAATGAAGTCAGCATCAACTTGCAGACCGGAAAACCTTGAAAAGGTTGCACGCATGCACATATGATGTACCTAAGATTATGACAAAAAAGAATATCTTCGTTGGTTATTCTTGGATAAGTCAACAAAGGCATTATTCAAAACAAACTAATGGATTGTGTAGCCAAATTCTTGTAGGCATCCAAATAAGCATAACAGCCACTAACAAATTCAGACAGAAGCATCAACATTAGCTAAAATGCAAGCCAGACATGTGCAAACAACTTGTATGCTTCATTGCACTATCATATTGGACAATAAGAGGCCTAAGCACTATTTTGTTTGTTTATGACTTCGTCGAATTCGGAAGTAAAATGAGAATCTCTTCTCAAAATGAGACCAAAAATTAACCTGCATATGAAGAGAAGGAATGGGGTAGAATTTTTTTGTTATGCCCTGCTTGCCCACCATGAACGTTATCAAAAATGTAGTTTTTTATTTAATAATTTATTATCTCACGTTTTTTATTCAATAGTTTACAATCTCACTCCGCTTAAGTAGAGGAGCGGGGTGATGGGGATGGGGAAGAACTCATCCCCGGCTTTCTATATTGGACAGGGATGAAAAATCAAAAAGCACAACCCGTCCCATTCCGTTGTCATCCCTAGTTGGGGCAATAGTTCCTCAAGTTTAGTTAGGTCTAACTATGGTTTTTTGATAGTTTGATAATTCAATTTAAGTTAGGTGCATGTATTGATCAGTGTATAGGATATCATACGAGTTGGAGAATAAAGTGATCAAACTTAGATGATGAAGTTTATGGATCAAGAGCAAAGCCATGAGAAACTTTGAACCTGTGAATCATCATCAAACTGGAAGAAAGATTGAAGACCCTTGTATTTGTTTTGGGGTAATAAATTGATAGGATTGAAAGAATTTAGCACCATGGAACATATACTTTTGTTGATGTCTAGCTCCCAAACTTGGGGAAGTTTATGGGGCTTGTAAACTAACTAAAGGGGTTGCCAGCTTGGACTAGAATGCCAATCAACTAGGAGACTGGGACATTGATCCAATCAATTGGAATTAGGCGATCTGAAGCAATGACAAAAGTATGTCAACTAATCTTGTAAAAGTCAAAAAATTAAAAATTAATGTCATATTTCCAATGTTAGACTAGATTTATGAGTTTTTGGTCAACACAAGTGCCTAGATTTAGTCATTGAGGTTTGCTTTAAAAAATTGGACGCTCTTTTCTGGATCTAATGCTTAAATGAAAATACTTGTAATCATCCTTAAACACTCTCAATTGCTAAAAGGAACATCAAAAGGCTTTGGAAGAGAAGACAAAATTTCACGCTTAGATTCGAAACTCTTTTGGGTAAGATGCTTTTCACCTAGTATTAGATTTTAATCTACAAAGTGAGAGATAATTTTACAAATTGTACTTATTGCATCTGGAAGGGATTTAAAAGCAATCATTTTGCATTGAATTGTAACCGTTTGCTAGAAGATCTCTAGTAACAATGAGAGTTAACTCAGGACCAACAAAGGTAGATCGCAAAAAGTGAGAAAGGTCTTGGTTGTTTGCTCAAGTACAAGGTATATATCCTAAGAGTTTCCTTGATCTAGAGAGAAGTCTATCAATGGTTGACTCGACTAGCAAGTCTAATTGAGGGTGCCTACATCATTTGCTTCATAACTCGTTGTTGTGAAGAGTTCTAGCATCATTATAACATTTGTAAAGTCCTACTATATTTTCTTATTTAAACAAGTGGATTAGGAGATAGTTGGAGGCAATGCACCTAACGCATCATAGGTCATAAAGTAAGAGTGAGGTCTATCAACCGCATTACATCATTGTTGTTATTTTATGCTTAATTACTTTATATATTTCCAGTGCACATTATCACTTTTATTGATCACATAAGTAGGCTTGCAATTTAACCTTATATTTGAGTAGTGTTATTTAGAAGCATTGAACGAGAAAAATGCATCGTTTATTCACCCTCCATCTAGAGAGACCATCAACATTCCAACATATCTTGGTACCATAATTGGAAATATCAACCAACATGGATCCAAATCAGTGGAGATGGAGTCAAGATCAGGATTTGAGATATAAAGATTTTGGATGCATGAACAGAACAAGAGAAAAAATGAAGAGAAAAAAAAATAAAACTCGTTCAATTTGGTAAAAAAGAAAATTGAAGGCCTGCAAATGGAATCAAACAATATTTGTCTAAATCAGCTAAATTCCAAATTAATACAGTAAGCGAGTAGGAAAAAAAAAAGAGAGAACAAAAAAGTGGATAAAATTAAGAAAGGTAGGAAAAAAACTTTGAGCAACCGAGGTAGATGGTTTTGTCGGATGTCGCTACGGTGAGAATGAGTGAGAAAGCTATTACAAGCAAAGATGGAGGAGTCATGACATGCTTTGCTATAGGAACACGAAAGGTATATTACATTAGTTGAGAGTGGGTTTAATTTTCTACTATTATATTTCTGTAAAGTGGATGGGATTTTGATTCGAGATGGGGCACATAGAGACAAGGAGGTGGAGGATAGGTGTGGAACGGGATTAATTTAGTAATTAATTTTTTGTAGTTCAATCATTAGTTTTATTAATTTGTTATCATATTATTTTACAAACAACCGAGTGAAGGAAAGCCTTGGTGCAATTGTAAAGTTATTGTCATGTGACCTTGTGGTCACATATTCAAGTCGCAGAAACAACCTCTTGCAATGTAGGTAATGAATGTTGCGTACAATAGACCTAATATGGTCCGATCCTTCCTGGAACCTGCATTGAAGGGAGCTTCGTGCATCAGAGTAAATATATCTATATATTTTACATACAATATAAATTAATAATCAAATTCTTCAAAGTAGTAGATCATTATTGGATAAGAAATTATTGTTATTTTATAATTATATTATTACAAGTGTTCTAAAAAGCATTAGGCGGTAGGCGGGTGGTCATCCGGCGCCTAGCACCTTGGCGCCTAGGCGGCCGCCTAGGCACTGCTTAGGCGGAACTCAACCAATCGATTAGCTAATCGATTCATAAAGTCTTCTGTTTGTTGCGAAATGTTTGCCCAATCGATTGGCCTTCTGTTTCTCGCAAAAAGCATGTCAATCGATTCGGGAGATTTTTGCTATATATAAAAAAAAAAGCGACCGCCCAACACCTAGGTTGCGCCTATCCGCCTAGGCAGGCGATTAATTCGGTGACGCCCACCAGCGTTGCCTTTGCAAAAGGCGGGGCGGTGAGCAGTCAGCCCACCGCCTAGGTAGCGCCTAGGCGGTCCTAGGCGCCGCCTTTTAGAACATTGATTATTACATTAAAAAGTTACTAATAATTATAGTATAGTATGAAATAATTTATGTTAAAAGTATTAAATATATCATTAATATTGTAATAGTTTGATAATTAGAGAAATAATAGCTGTAATAGTTCTCTTAGGAAAATTATCTTTACATAGAGTAACAATTTCTTTAAGAGAAGGAGAAATCAACCGAATTGTGCAAAATAGCTCTCAATTCAGATTATCTTAATATATATAATAGATTTTTGCATGCAAATTAGGCAGGACTAACAATCGGGTAGCCTGACAGATAGGAATAACTGCTGAGAAAGATGTAGCACAGGAGAAACAGCTGACTTATTAAAACTTATGCAAAAGAAACAAAGGACCTGATACAGCCTATAGTGTGCGATTATTGCTACAATGATGCAATGGGACAATCAGGAAAAGGGTCAGTATATATGTTAACTCTCAAACTTTATATATTTCAAGATTGGTAGAACAAAGAATAGGCCTACTATTTGAAAGATTTAACTACTTGAGGAGGGAACCAATGCAACAACCTGCACAATCTGATTTGCCTGGTATGTTCATTTTCAGTACAATCTGGGTAACAAAGTTTAGTCAGAACCATATGTCCAGAAGAATAAGACTTGAACAATTAAAACTTCAAGCTTCAAATTTAGATTGTGGATAGCAACTTCCTTCAACATAAGTGTGGAAGTACAAAAGCTGATGGCAAAATACATGATACACAACTTGAAACTGGAGCTTAAGATTTATTAGCAGCAGCCATTTCTTTTGAAGTATAACTATAAGCAAGCAAGAAATAAGACAGATTACATGAAGGTAGTGAAGAATCAACATACCACATGGGTGAACTCATGGAATAGAGTGACAACTTCTGAGAATCGCAGTAGTCTAGGATTATCATCAATTTGTTTTGGGCACTGAGAAATTAATAGGGCAACTGGAATCTGCAAACACAAGACATAAATTTAATATTCCATGGCATAAAGCTCTCTGGAAGGAAAACTTATCTGGAAAACGAACCGTGCATTATAAGAATGCAGAGAAATATCCATGGCATTTTGCAACCATCGTTATTGTAACATGCCATAATTCTATAGGCATAACTTACATAAACAAAGACATTATCAAGAGATAAGCCACTGTTTTAGAAGCAATCTATGCATATGCAATGGTTTTACTTTATAGCATATGCCCACATATTAATTTAATCTTAAATTGGTTCGCCTAGACCAAGTTAGTTTACCAATATTGCAGCTAATCTTCCTTAGCTCCTTTCAGTTGCAGAAGAAATATTGCAGGACTCATCTGTTGGTGCAGTTTGCACTTATAGTCAAACTCAGATTTTGATGAATAACAAATAGGTTAAAGTTAGGTTTGTGGTTATCTAACTATTAGCTGTGTATATATATATATATATATCTTAATTTGTATTTTTTTCCTAAAATACAGATTAATCCCTAGAATAGAATCTTGATTTATTTCCTAGAATAGAATCATAATTATTTCCTAGAATAAACCTCTAACTTTGTATATAAATAGGGGTTTACATCTTATAATATGCATCTTGAATTCTTTTGGTTATTTCTAATAACATAATATCAGAGTCAATTTAGGTCTACACGCGTTCTTTCTCCTCCCTCTCTCTCTCTCTCTCTCGTTGCTTTTCCTTTTCTTTTTCTTTTCGATCTTTTCCTCCTTCAATTTCGTGCTTCTCTTCTCTTGTCGCCCTCTTCCTTCACCTTCGCACATGATCGCCTTGGCTGGGTTCTCCCCCTCACACCGTTCTTCATCTAGCCGGTGTTCTCCCATCGCCGTCACTCCGCCTGCTGCGCCAGCTGCGATTACGTCGACGAGAATTTAGCCGCTACTTGCCTCCGGC
Organism: Boesenbergia rotunda; assembly: GCA_024364735.1. Taxonomy (NCBI): domain Eukaryota; kingdom Viridiplantae; phylum Streptophyta; class Magnoliopsida; order Zingiberales; family Zingiberaceae; genus Boesenbergia; species Boesenbergia rotunda. The sequence continues at coordinate 71,758 of JAGFNQ010002311.1, read as the reverse complement.
CCTGTTTGCCTTGACGATTGCTTCAGCAGCACCTTCGTGACCACGATTTGGTCAACAGCAATTTATTTATAGCTCTTCGTTTTGTGCCTGAATTTATAGCAACAATTTCTCCTGGGCTTCAATATACTGAGTGATTTCTCCACATATCTGATCACACTTGGATATTTCCTTCCTAAAGCGAAGTTGGTCTTCTTTCAACCGTCTCTTATTTTACATAAAATTTTATGGCTGAAAATAAGTCTACTGTTATGACGGATGTTCTTCCTGTGATGTCTAAAATCACGGATTATAAGTTAAATGGTTCAAATTATTTAGATTGGAGTAAAACTGTTCGTCTTTATCTATGAAGTATTGACAAAGATGGGCATTTGACTGATGACCCTCCTCAAGAAGCTTCAAGGCAGGCATGGCTAAGAGAGAATGCTCGCTTGTTCCTTCAGATCCGGAATTGTATTGATAGTGAGGTAATTGGTTTGATCAATCATTGTGAATTTGTTAAAGAATTGACGGATTATCTAGAATTTCTGTATTCTGGAAAAGGAAATATCTCTCGTATGTATGAGGTTTGCAAAGCTTTTTACCGAGTGGAAAAACAAGATCAGCCACTGATTAATTATTTTATGACATTCAAGAAGACATGAGAAGCTTAATATGTTGTTGCCCTTTAGCCCTGATGTGAAGGTTCAAGAACGCCAACGAGAGCAGATGGCTATCATGAGCTTTCTCCCTGGCCTATCTCCTAACTTTGAATCTGCTAAATCACAAATTCTCTCTAGTTCTAAGGTCTCCTCCTTACAAGATGTATTTAGTCGCATTCTTCGTACAGAAAGTACTACATCCGTTCCACTTAGTGGTGCTTTGGTGAGTCGCAATACTAATTATGTGCCTAAGAAATCAACTGTTCACAAAGGAGGAGGATCACAAGACTCTGAAACTCAGACGTCGAATTCTAGTGGTATTATATGCAACTATTGTCGTAAACCAGCCAACAAATTTGAGTGCAGAAAGCTTCAGTACAAAATCAACAAAAACACTTGACTCATATTGCATTCACTAAAGAAGCCCCTGATAAATCAGTTCTTATCTCTGCAGATGAATTTGCCAAGTTTTCTCAATATCAGAAATCACTCGAGACTTTATCTTCGTCTGTCACTGCTATTGTTGATTCAGGTAACCACGACACATGTCTTGTTTGTTCATCCTCTAAATGGGTCATTGATTATGGGCTACAGATCATATAACAGGTAATTCGAGTCTCTTTTTTACTTTTTCACCAGAATCAAACACTCCTATTGTTACATTAGCTGATAGATCTTCTTCTTGTGTTCGTGGGTCTGGCACTATCAATCCTACTCCTTTGCTTTCTCTATCTTCTGTCTTACATTTACCTAATTTATCTTTTAATTTGCTCTCTGTTAGTCAATTAACTCATAATCTAAACTGTTGCATTTCATTCTTTCCCGACTATTATTTATTTCAGGATCTCTCGACGAAGATTATTGGTAAAGGACATAAGTCTGGAGGCCTCTACATTCTTGACCTACTTGACCCGAGATCCTTTGCTTGCTCCAGTGTAACTTCTCCTTTCGAAGCTCATTGTAGTTTAGGTCATCCATCTCTTCCTTTGCTCAAGAAACTTTGTCTACAATATAGTAAAGTGTCTTCATTGGATTGTGAGTCATGTCAGTTTGCAAAACATCACCGTCTTAGTTCGAGTCCAAGGGTAAATAAACGTGTTATAATTCCTTTTGAGTTAGTTCACTTTGATATTTGGGGACCTTGTCCTATTTTGTCTAAACATGATTTTAGGTATTTTGTTACTTTTGTAGATGATTATTCTCGTGTAACTTGGTTATATTTATGAAAAATCGTTCTAATTTATTTTCTCTATTTTGCACATTTTGTTTCAGATTAAAACTCAGTTCAATACATCCATTCGTACTCTGCGAAGTGATAATGCCAAGGAATATATATCTAGTCTATTTCAATCGTATATGGGTCAGAATGGTATGCTTCATGAAACCTCTTGTGTTGATACTCCATCCCAAAATGGTGTAGCTGAACGTAAGAATAGACATCTACTTGAAACTGCACGAGCCCTTTTATTTCAAATGAATGTTCCTAAGTCTTTTTGGGCAGACGCGATTTCTACCGCATGTTTTCTCATTAACCGCATGTCATCTTCTATTCTTCATGGTGAGATCCCTTACAAAATTATATTTCCTAATAAGTCGTATCCTGTTAACCCTAGGATATTTGGTAGCACTTGTCTTATTCGGGATGTTCGTCCACATGTCACTAAATTAGATCCCAAATCTTTAAAGTGTATCTTTCTTGGTTATTCTCGTCTTCAGAAAGGTTATAGGTGTTATTGTCCCAGTATTAATAAATATCTTGTCTCAATTGATGTCACCTTCATGGAAGACACACCTTATTTCTCATCCCCACTTATCCCGACTCCTCAAAGGGAAGAAGATGATTTATTAGTATATTCTATCACATCCTCCACGCCTGTCTCGAAACCGACTCTTAACAAGCCTCCTATTGTTCAAGTATACTCCAGACGTCAACCTCTTGATTTATGTCCTGCATCTACTACTTCGTCGTCAGATCCAATTCCGAATTATGATCTTCCTATTGCATTACGTAAAGGTAAACGCCAGTGTACTTATCCTATCTCTTCTTTTGTTTCTAATAACGGCTTATCGTCTTCTTCATGCTCTTTTATTGCTTCACTTGACTCTGTTTCTGTTCCTAAAAATGTTCATGAGGCTCTATCTCATCCTGGTTGGAGAAATGCAATGATAGAGGAAATGAAAGCCTTAGATGATAATGATATTTGGGACTTGGTTAATCTACCTTCAGGAAAACGAGCTATTGGATGCAAATGCGTATTCACAGTTAAAGTCAATCCAGATGGGTCAGTTGTCAGACATAAAGCTCGTCTTGTTGCCAAGGGTTATGCTCAAACCTATGGTGTGGATTATTCAGATACTTTTTCTCCTATTGCTAAGTTGATATCTGTTCGATTATTTTTTCCACTGGTTGCTACTCATCATTGGCCTTTACATCAACTTGATATCAAAGAATGCTTTTCTTCATGGTGATCTTCATAAGGAGGTGTATATAGAGTAACCTCCTAGTTTTGTTGCTCAGGGGGAGATGTGGCGAGTTTGTCGTCTTCGGAAATCTTTGTATGGCTTGAAACAGAGTCCTCGTGCTTGGTTCGGAAAATTTAGTCAGGTTGTTGAAAAATTTAGTATGACGAAAAGCAAGTCTGATCATTCTATATTCTACAAGTAGTCAGGAGCTGGTATTATTCTGTTAGTTGTGTATGTGAATAATATTGTTATCACTGGAAGTGATAATACGGGAATTTCATCTCTCAAAACTTTCATTCTTACTCAGTTTCATACAAAAGACTTAGGGGTGCTAAAGTATTTCTTAGGTGTTAAAGTTATGAGGAGTAAAAAGGTATCTTTCTATCTCAGAGAAAATATGATCTCGACTTATTGACTGAGACAGGAAAATTAAGAGCAAAGCCTTGTAATACTCCAATAACTCAGAATGTGGACCTCACAGTAGATGGAGAACTATTTGAACATCCAGAGAGATATCGAAGGTTGGTTAGGAAGTTGAATTATCTTACTGTGACTCGTCCAGATATTGCATATTCGGTTAGTGTTATTAGTCAGTTTATGTCATCTCCAACAGTTCATCATTGGGCAGCGCTAGAGCAAATTTTGTGTTACTTGAAGGGAGCACCCGGACGGGGTATCGTATATAAAAATCATGGGCACACTTATATTGAATGTTTTTCAGATGCAGATTGAGCAGGTTTTAAAATGGATAAAAGGTCTACTTCAGGTTATTGTATTTTTGTTGAAGAAAATTTAGTCTCGTGGAAGAATAAAATGCAAAACGTTGTGTCACGGTCCAGTGCAGAGTCAGAATATAGGGTTATGGCATAGTCTGTATGTGAAATAATGTGGATACATCAACTATTGACTGAAGTAGGACTTCAAATTTCAGTACCAGCAAAATTGTGGTGTGATAATCAAGCTACTATTCACATTGCATCAAATCCCGTGTGTCATGAGCGAACTAAGCACATTGAAATTGATTGTCATTTTGTTCGTGAAAAAATTCAACAAGGCCTGATCACTACAGGATATGTAAAAATTGGAGAACAACTAAGGGGCATCTTCACAAAAGCTTTAAATGGGGTCCGGGTTGATTATTTTTGTAACAAGTTGGGCATGATTAATATCTATGCTCAACTTAAGAGGGGAGTATTAACTGTATATATATATATATATATATATATATCCTAATTTGTATTTTTTCCTAAAATACAACTTACTCCCTAGAATAGAATCATGATTTATTTCCTAGAATAGAATCCTACTTATTTCCTAGAATAAGCCCCTAACTTTGTATATAAATAGGGCTTACATCTTGTAATATGCATCTTGAATTCTTTTGGTTATTTCTAATAACACTAACCTTGTTACCAAGTGTGCAGGATTGAAAGGCTTAGAACCTGACACCAAGCTGAAGTCCAGGATGGTGAAGTCCTGGCAAGAAGTCCAAGGTGATGGAGTCTTGGCAAAAGTCCAATTGGGTCCAAGAGGCTGACTGCGACCAAAGTCTAGGGTGGTTGAATCCTGGCAAAAGTCCAAGTTGGTAAAGACTTAGCAAAAGTCCTGGTAGGTTAAGGAGCTGAGTATATCTGTATAAGGTAAATGAGGTAAGTCACTAGAGGAGCGAATTCCGATGAGGACGAGTCCCAGCTAAAGACTTTAGGCGTGGTCCAACTTAGAACCATTTTGGATCTCTAAGTTGAGGTCTCTGATTAGATCCTGGTCTTGGAAAGATAGGATCTATTTAATATTTATTACATTTAGTCCATACTGCTTGTTTACTAACTTGGTTTTGCAGGGGTTATTCTGCAAAAGTTCCCTCGGATGAACAGTACTCGAGGCACCTCAGTTTAGACTGGAGGCGCCTCAGGTGGATGAGAGCGGCTCCGTGAAGTCTGCGCTGGAGATAAAGTTTCAGCGAGCTAAGGCGCCTCAGTTCGAATCCGAGGCACCTCAGTGGGAACTGAGGCGCCTCAGAAGGGATCCAAGGCGCCTTCGAGTGGATGAGCAGCGACGCAACGGCTACGGATCGCGGATGAAGTTTGCTTTGTCCGAGGCGCCTCAGTTGGGAACGGAGACACCTCAGACGCCCTATATAAGGGCAGTGTTGCCATTCACTTGGGGTATCACTTGTTTCTATATTCATCAAGCTCACGCGCTCATCCAAGTCTTCTTGCTGCGGCCCCGCTTCGACAAGACTACGTCCGACAGTTGCCGAAAGATCTACGCCAACACACGAGCCAAACAGGAGTTCTACACTTGTGTTGGGTAACGAATTCATTTTATTGTACTCAATTAAGTAGGAAGTGTAGGTTGTTACACTTCCTACTCATTTCTTGTACTCGATCACTCTACAGTTACGGTAGAGATTTTTAGTGGATTGCCCGTCGGAAAGGTCCAAGGGACCTGGGCCTTCGAGTAGGAGTCGTCGAAGACTCCGAACGAAGTAAAATTGACCTGTGTTCAGATTTTATGTTTTTCACTTTTACTTCTGTTGTGCACACACACTCCTTTAAGTTCGAAAGCGAAGTTTTTTTTTAAAAGTCAAGTGATTCACCCCCCCCCCCCCTCCCCCCTCACGTGCAACGGTCTTACATCTCCTCCTGATTGACATCTATTTGCTTCAAAATGTCACCTTCTTTAAGTCCACTACCTTCTTTTCAGATTCTTCATCTACTCACTAAGGTATTTTGAGTCCCTACACCTTTGTCCATTCAATCAGCTTCTCTCACATCCCACAAGGGCACTAAAACTAGACCTACAATAGATAATCATGAGAGTCCTGTAGACACCCAACATCTCCCCTTATTATAGATCCAACCTCTAATTAGACCTTTCTATTGCTCTCCAGAATAGTACTCGCAATCAATGCTACATTTCTCATTTCTTATGTTGCATTATCAATTAGCCATTCTACCTTTATTCATTCTTTGGCATGACACTCTATCCCTAGCAAGTATTTTAATGGTACTCTAGCACAAGTTAATAGGACAATTTCAAGTAGTAGGGTGATTGATGCAGAACGAGAGACCAAACGTCCGAAGGACATAACTTTTGTCTCTCAGAACGAGCCGCTCCTTTATTTGAATTGAACCCCTTCTCGTAACCGGCCAACTTTCGGATCCAAAAAATATTATTTAGCGTCTTTTCAAGGCTTCGAACAACCTTTTTATTATTTTTAGAAATTTTCGGTTTTGAGGTATTCAAGGATATTTTTGTCTTTTGCAAGTTAGGGTATTGGGTTTATTTAAACAAATGTTTAGTTATTTTGAGATAGTTGGTTAATATTATTTCCAGCCGCCATCTCGTTGACAACGTCGAGTTTTTCTATTTCCTCGTATTCTCTTCGAATCAACAGGCTCTAGACGGTTGCTTCCGGTATTCGTGTGTAATCCGCGAATTCAATAGCTTACGGTGTGTCAGTTGGTATCAGAGCCGAACCGATCTTGTGTAATCAGGCCGCTGAGAAGACAACCACACATTGGCAACATCAACAATGTGTACAAACATGATATGGAGTAGCGGGTTTGAGAGATAATTGATTAACGAATGGAACGAATAGAAGGGGTTGTGGGACAACTTGTTGAAAGGATAGAGATGATGTTTGAAAATCAAAATAGCAGAACTTGTTCCAACGCCATCACCCAACAAACTCGGATGTAGAAACGGTGATAGAGGGGAGGATTGATGCGGGTTTGACAGAGCAATCTTCCGGAGGACATAACTTTTGACTCAGAACTCAGAATCAGGCTGTCGGTGGCCACACGTGCAAAATTCGAAGATCTACATTTGTTAATGGGTACCCATAACCGCTAAGTTTCAAGTCCAAATTCCATCATTTAGACCTGTTTTGGAGCATCCGAACATATTTTTTACTATTTATAGTAATTTTCGCAATTTTCATAACTTTTGGTTATTTTTGGTATTGTCATCTTAAAATTAGGGTATTCGGTCTATTTAAGGGTTCTGTTTCATGTTTCATGACAATTTTTGTTTAATACTATTTTTTGTCGTCGTTTCCTTCATGGAACGATAAGTTTTCCCTTCCTAGTATTCTTTCTTTGAATCAACAGAGATTAGAAGTACTGATTCCGATATTCGTGTGTCAATCAACGGAGTCAATAGTATCTGCTGCATCAGTTGGTATCAAAGCTGAAATGATCCTACGAGATCATGTCGCCGAGAAGACAACACGTTGACAACGTCCACAACGTGTATGAACGTGATCTGGAATAGCGATTTCCAGAGATGATGGATGAACAAGTGGGGCGGATCAAAGGGGTCATCGAACGTCTTGCTAATAGGATGGAGGCATTGGTCAAGAACCTAACTAGAAGATAGCCGACCCATCGTCATCACCGAGCGAACTCAGATGTGGAAACTGGTGACGAAGCGGAGGCCTATGAAGAGGAGGCTTCCCGCAGGCGACGTCGAGCGATAGTATAGGTTGATCGCAGTCATTGGGAGTCAAGTATGCAACGGAAATTCCTGAGTTTCATGGCAGCCTACAACCTTAGGAGTTTCTGGATTAGCTGACCTTTGTAGATAAAATGTTGGATTTTAAAGAAGTACCTAAAGACAAGCAAGTGCTCTTGGTTGCGACTAGATTGCGCGGGAGCTCGACTGCATGGTGGCAACAACTTAAATTGACTGGAACAGGTTGGTTAAGGCAAAAGCTACCAATTGGGAAAAGATGAAGAAGCACAGGAAACCTTTTTGCCATACAACTTCCGGCGACTAATGTATCAATGGTCGTAAAATCTAAAGTTTTTCAACTAATTGCAAGGAATGAAATACACGAGACTGAAGATTAGATGGTGGCGCGATACATCAGGGGGTTGAGATATCAGATTCAAGACATGGTTAATATGTTTGATCCGATTTCTTTATCTGCTGCACATATGAGGGCCTTGGTGGTAGAAAAGCATACACGACGAAATAGTAATTTTTTCCTACGAACACTGCAAGTGGAGGGCCTAGTGGTGTGAGTGCTTGGGTCAATAACAAGGGTGCCGGACAAATTAAAAGAAGTGGTAGCGGTGGCGGCAGAATAAAGTGCTTTAATTGTGGCATCGAGCAAATTCGGGTTTGACAGAGCAATTTTTTAGAGAACATAACTTTTGACTCAGGACTCGGTTCTGTCGATGGCCACGCGTGCAAAATTCGAAGATCTACATTTGTTACCGGATAACCGTAACCGCCAAGTTTCGGGTCCAAATTTTACTGTTTAGACCCGTTTCGGAGCATCCGAACATATTTTTTACTATTTATAGTAATTTTCGTATTTTTCGGTTTTTGATTATTTTTGATATTGTTGTCTTAAAATTAGGGTATTCGGTCTATTTAAGGATCTTGTTTTATTTTTCAAGACAATTTTGGTTTAATACTATTTTCAGCTATCGTCTCCTTCATGGAACGACGAGTTTTCCTTCTTCCGTGTTTTCTTTCTTCGAATCAACGGATTAGAAGTATTGATTTCGGTATTCATGCACAAATCAACGGAGTCGATAATATCTGCTGCTCAAGGATGCTTATGAAGAGAAGGTTCCCCGCAAGCGACGCAAAGCAATATAGAGGAGGATCATATGCGTTGGGAGATGGGTATGAGAACTGAAATCCCTGAGTTTCATGGAAGCCTATAACCCGGGAGTTCCTAAAGATAAGCATGCGCCCTTACTTCCAACCAGATTGCACGGGGGAGCGATTGCATGGGGGCAACAAAAAGCTTAAGAAGGGGTACATAGAGGCAATAAAAAGCTTAAGAAGGTGGCAATAAAAAGCTTAAGAAGAATATTGTATGCATAGTCACTTCATAAACAAGATTCAAACAACTAAATCACTTAACAATAGCACCAGAATATTAAAACAAATATCAAACAGGAAACAGGAAACAGGAAACAGGAAACAGGAAACAGGCAACAATGAAATTCTCTTCAATTAAAATCTCTAGAGAATGGTGTGATATGTTATATGTTTATGTTGGTAATTTGAAATAAGGGGAAAAATCCATATCCAAGAAGTTGAGCCAAACAAAGTTAAGAAAACAAACGAAAATACAAAAAAATTAAACATGAATTATTAGAAATATGGAAGGCTCTATATAAATACAGTAGTTCGCAGCCTTTTACCTGACGCATACCACTAGAAGGCAAGCTACCATTTTGAAGGGCCAAAACACAAGTGTGAGCATACTTTCCTTCTCTAAGAAAATTTAGGCTGTTAGACACAAAGACCCATTGAAGAATTTAAGAGTCTGAGTGGAGAACACTAACCTGGAAAAAATGTCAAGATAGAAGTAACCCAAAAGCTCACTAGAGCTGACATCAGTAACGGAAAAGAGGCGCACAGTTTCATGCCAAACCTCAACATCTTTAATTTCTTGAAATTTCAAACCTTCAAACAATTTGCACAGATGAAAAAGGACATGCTAAGCAGTTCTTCGTCAAATTCATTTTTGAGTGAGATAATAGTTACCGAACAAATCTTGAAAAAATTTTAAAATGCCAGATAAAACCAAGTTGACAGGAAAGTATTGTTTAACTTCTCCAAAGTCAAGATCAAGATGTTGTTCTTCAGCCCTCCTCATGTAGTATAGTAAATCTTCCATTCCAAAATGTGAATCACCATCATCTTTTATCTGGTTCCCAAAGAAAGTATGGCCATTGTGATAGGGCAACAACAAATAAAATGATCAGATGGGGTCGGACCAACCTTAAGATCCTTGAGTACATTAAGCTCTTCCATTGCCAGATCACTTAAACTTTCTGAGAGATCTTCTAAAAATTGAAAAACCTGGAAAATATCAAGACTATAACCAATGGAAAGTAACAGCCTAATTATGCATATTAAGTATAAAAAAAGTGAATGGCCTAATCTGAATCCTGAATTCCATTTCTAACTCCACTTCTCCACAAATGCTGCATGACAGTGCAAACCATTTGACAACCATAACTAAACTCATGAAGATGTATTGCATTGTATTTTTCACCCTCATATAAACCACTGCATATACAAGAAAAAGAATGACAATGCTGGTTTATTCATTACTGCTTGCACACAATAGTTCTATATTTTATAACCACAATAATCATCTCTCATTTCTTGAACAATGAATCACACAGCAAATCCCACCATTCACATGTCCACAAGATAAAATATTTAAAAGAAACCTTTTTTAAATGAAGCTAATATCTACTAAATCAAGCACAAACCTTTTCGGATGTTTTGACCATTCTAGATTGAAGGGCAAATTCAGCATAGTTAGAGAAACCAAGCAATCGTGCATATTTATGGCGCAACTGAACCTGATGATCAGAAAAGCACAATAAAACCAAAAGGTACATATGAATAAATCAGAGTTCAGAAGGCATGCCAATAACTTACTGCAGATGAACTAACATATGAAAATTTAGTAGGAAGCCATAGTGCATGTGCTAATGTTACAGTATGCCAATATTAAGTTAGAAGGCTGAGGAATTAACTTACCAAACCCATTGGCTGAAAATTCACAATGTTGAGTAAAATAAGTGGTAGTACTTGTATGGGTAATTTGTGCAAGATAGCAAGTCTATTCAATGATATAGGATGTCCTTACATAACTTCTTGAAATATTTCGCATAAAAAAAGGCCATTTTCACAAAGTTAACATTTAGCAATCTGTGTATATGATTACATCACAAACTAAAATTGTTTAAAAACATTATTGTTATTCCTCAAGATAATCCTCACTGATGTAATGAAAGCAAAGGCCCCACAATAACGGTGGAATTTATTGAACAATAATTTATTTTGATAATCCATCCTTGATCGTCCATGGATCACACTATCAAGAAGCTTAGTGGAATATCTTTTTGTAGTACAATAGACAAAATGATATATAATTCACATACAAATAAAAGTGTTGGAATCCATATTATGCAAAGAGACATTTCCCTTTCTAAAGTGAATTGGAAGTTAATATCAACATAAAATCCATATTACACTCAACTATATACCAATAGTTAGCATATTTGAATCATATCTATAGGCTTCTTGTTAAGATCAAAGTCACCATCAATGTGATTACTATAAAAAAGGAACAAAGTAGGAGAAAAAGAAAAGAGGAAGAAAATGAGGTCAAGGAGAAAGCTTACCACCTGTTGGGTTTTGCAGGCAGCTAGCATCTTATGGAGAGGGAGAGGCCCGGGCTTGCCAGAAGGAGGAGAAGGAGAAGGAGGAGAAAGGAAGAAGATGAGCCACCCTTTATATCACAAGCATTGATAGGGTAGGGAAACTACAGTTATTTAAATAGCATACTAAATATATTATTAAAATTAATAACTAATTTATCAGATTATAGAACATGTAAGCTAAAACTCAATACTAATTAAACAGATTAACATTAACATATTAAATTATCGACTATATTTAACCGTGATGCAAGCAAAAACAACAATCAAACCTTTATTCCACTAAGTGGGGTCTGTTACATAAATACTCCTACGTCATTGAGCTCAATCCATCATATTTTATCATTGCTAACCAAGTCTTCTTTTGTTTCCCTCTTTCTCAATTAATGTGTGTATTTGTCAAACATCGTGTAACTAGGGCATTTATTAGTCCCTTAAATATATGTTCATACCATCTTAAACACATCTCTCAGAGTTTTCCTCAATAGGTACAACCTCAACTTTCTTCTCTCTAATATTCTCATTTCATTTTTTTTGTCCATCCTCGTGTGTCTACACATCCACCTTAACATCCCCATCTACTTCTCAACTTCTACTCATGTGCTCAATTCATAATCTAATATTCAACTCCATATAACATAGCAAGTTTAATCGTCATTTTATAAAATTTCCCTTTAAGCTTTATAGGTACCTTGCGATCACAAAGTACACTCGACGCCCTCTTGCATTTCAACCATCCTGCTTGTATTTTATATTAAACATTTCTATCAACCCCTCCATCCTATTGCAAAAATGATCATACATACTTAAAGTTATAGATAACTCAACCTCCTATCATAACAATTATTCCGTCCAATACTACTAAATTTAAATTTCATATATTATATTTTTTACTCTACTAAACCTAAAACCTTTTACTTTCAATGTTTTTCACAAAGATTTGAGTTTAGCATTTAGTTCTTCACATGAATCATTGACCAAAACAAAGTCATTTGCAGACAACATACACCATGGTAATATCTTATATGTGTCCAATGAGTTCATACATAACTAGCATAAAAATATATAAATTTAAAGTTGATTCTTAATGTAACCATATCTTTATAGGAAACACTTTGATTAATTGCTTGGAGTCTTCACTTTTGTTGTCATTGCATCCTTGTACATATCTTTAATTAATATTAACTTAAATTATATTAAATTATAAATATATTAGGTTAGTAGATTAGCTTTAGCTATACTATATTAATACTGATAAGAACATTATGAGTTAACGTTGTCTTCTCACCTGTGTCTAAAGTTTGAATCTTTTTTCTAATGAGTCCTCGTCCTTCAAAAATGTAATGTGTCTAATATCTACATAAAAATCATGTTAAATATTAAACCCAAGTTCTGAATTCAAGAAAGGGTATCATGGTACCCTCAATCAAAGCTGGAAGTCACCATCCTGACTTATTTGTTTCCATTTGACTGGCACGCAAGAAGGTTTAAAGCCCCCGGAACATGAGTGGATCCTTTGTGAGGAGCCTATCCTTGCAAGTTCTTCGTTCATTTACAAATTCGTTGACAAGTGAACCGGGAGCTCTATGTTCATCTGCGAGCCATGAGCTTCACCTTCATCTATGAGCAAGTTACATACTCATCCTTCATCCTTTCATAATGAGCTTATCATTCACACTTGAGTTGGTGACGCCCTAGCATTACTCCTCATTCCATATTTGTGAGCTCTTCCTTCGCTTGATCCATAGTCATTAGCTAGAATTGCAAGAAAGTTTCAACCCTAACCCTTGTTCCATGACCTCGTCGAAACTCACCCAATGCTAGTGAAGCCTCCATCAGGTGAGTAAGCCTCCTCCTCTTTTGCTTCTTTCCACTGCTAGCCACCTCTTCTTCTTTCTCCTCTTGTCCTCCTCTCTTCAACTTTCTCCTCCTCTTGCTCCTTGTCGGAGTGACTAACACTATTTGTCAACATGGACAAAACAATTCAAAACTGCTTCATTTGGTAGTATTATAATTGATGATTAATATTGATATTGTGTCGCATAAAATACTATTATATTGCATGTGATGACAATTTGGTAGTATCAACTACTAACAAAGACAAAACCTAACTCGACCAATATGGTTTTTTGACAACCCAAATAGAAAGAATCTTTTCAACTGGCTTATCCATCATTTCATCTACTCATCACAAGGAAGAGATGAAACGCCTAAAAAAGTAAGAGTGCACACACCAATAATTAAGACTAAAGTCGAAGTAAGAGAAAAAGAAATAAATCCATATTATGTACCTATTTTAATTGTGTCAATCTAATTGTTCATATCCAACTTTCTTAACCAAGATATATTTATAGATGTATTATTTATGTGAATCTTGAAAGATTATAGGATTTGTCTCACGAGAATGCTATAAGAACTAATGCTCTCATTTGATGTTCATTACTATTTAGGTAAATAAAAGAGAATTATAGGATTCAAACTCAATCAAATTGATCTTGATTTACTTAAAAGTATACTGACACATATCAAATGTCAGCACAACATATTAATGAAATCGTACCATTTTGTCACAAACCAAAACTTTGGCATAGGTCAATACTTTAAACCGTGGTCCATTCTGATCTCAATAGCTACAATTTACTTAGATAAGAGAATTGACTTATTAAGTTATATTAAGTTATCAGGCTGAACCACTCACTCAAAAATCATAAGGCTATGTTAATAGTAGCTAACCAACCCTAGTTTATAGACCACTTCTATTAGCCCTTATATCATCATTCAAGACTAAACTATAATGCCACAATCATACTGCAAAACAACATAAAACATGCATTGTGATATACCTCTTCCATCACTCTTTTATTTCCTCATCGCTTTAGCTATTCTATAGATGTCCTTTTTCCTTTTGTATCTAGTAGTCAATATAAGCGGTGGAAAGTTTCATTCTTAACTTGACTCGCCACTTTCTTAGCTTCTTTCTTGGCTACTGCATACTTTTTTAAATTTCTTCATTCTTACAAGTATATAATAACTTATAGATTGTTTGTTTTACTTTTACTTTCTCCTCTACTTTCTCGCTCCACCATTAAGATTATAACTTGATGGTGCATGTTCTTTTAAATCACTGAGTACGCTCTTGGACACCATTTAAATTTAATATTCTCTTATCCTATGTCATATTCGAGTCTCCATATATTTCTCCTAATACTTGTACTCCTACTCTCTCCTTAAATATACTTTTCTTTTTATCCTTTAACTTCCAACCACTTGATTCTAAGAATCATGCACATTTTCCTTCTATTGATTTTATACTTGAGGTGCATATTTAACATTACTAACCTATATTGGGTAATTAAGTCATCTCTATAGATAACTTTATAATTTTTACAAATCTTTCTATCCTTTTTTCTAATTATAAGAAAGTCAATTTGTGACTTATTGTTCCCACTTATGAACGTAACCAAGTGTTCCTTTTTCTTGAAAAACATGTTACCTATTATAAACTTTACGTACTATCACAAAATCCAATATATTTTTTCCTTCTTCATTTCTTGTTCCAAAACCATAACTCTCATGCACCCAATCATATTCCTCATTTTTTATTCCTGCATACCTATTTAGATCTCCACCTATAAAATCATCCATTTTGCAAAGTTTTTTGTACTACCTCATTTAGTTCTTCCCAAAACCTATATTTGGTGTCTTCATCTTTTAAAGAACTATTTAGAAAAATATCAAGTTCATTTCTTATTTTACAATGTGTATCATAACTTAAAACTTAGTTCTCTATCATCTTTATCTTCTCTCCTACACATTTTATTTTTCTCTTAATCATCGTATCTACTATCTATATTGCTTTACAAATGAGCGTTTCTATATTTCTTGTTCTAAATCTAAGACAATATTTCTATAATATTTGTTCTTATCCAACATATGGTGTGAAAACTCTTGCACGTTTAACACTACACCTAAGTTCTCAAAGATGTAGCGGTCCTTATTCAAACATTATTGCCGAACCTTGCAACATGTTCCGAACAAAAATTGGGATTACATTTTATATATCTAAGCATATAATTCAATTAATGAGTTGGGGAGAAAGAACCCAAAGAAAACATTTAAGAATATGTATAAAGGTTTAGCAACTAACCTCTATACTAATCTATTGTCATCAAATTGTCATGCAGTGGTGATGTTACTTGTCATCCACTATGTTGTTGCTTTTGCACACATAACATAGGTTGGTATAACTTGGCCCAAAAGAATTGTTATTCATAGTGGCCAGGGGCGGGTTGAGGTGTGTCACGACAAGGGCAAGGGCCCAAGATGGATTCGATAGAGACAAGGATGAAATGAGAAGAGAAGTAAGAAGAAACAAAAAGAAATAGATTTGTCCAAACAAGCCCACATGGTGGAAGGCAGTCCAACAAGTTGCATGTGGAGAAGGCACTTGCTTAAAACAACGTCCATACCATATGGCTGATAATTTAAATCATGGCATAACAACCATGATCATTCAAAGATGGAGTTTGTTAAGCGTAGAATTCATAAACATGGTGGAGAAAAGATAAATTCTAGTTTGAGATTCAGAAGTGCATACATGTCAATAGTTGCAAAGAAATTTTAAAGATTATCATAAAAAAAACTTCCAAGGAATTTCATGTTAATTGAAATTTACCAAATTTTCTAAGATATCTAGATTTTCTTTTCCACATCTCTGACCATAAGCCACAGCAATCAACCTCCGTGTCGACCTAATCTGTAAGGGAAAAACCATAATAAGTGAACCAAAGAACACAATTACAAATGCATGAGATTTATGCTCAATTAGCTAGTACATGAGATCATAAATAGAAAAACAAGCTTAATCAAAGAAAAGAAGTCCCCCGGCTCGAATGACAAGTAAAACAATGGACTTATAAAAGAGTAAATAATTTGAGTACAAAAAAGATGATGAATGATCATGCAATGTGGACATTGAATGCATAAAATGTTATAAATTGGGGGGAAAAATAGATGTGGCAAGAAGGAATACTCATCTCTTCAACTAAAATTAAGAACATCACCTTAGTAACATAGCTGATAAGCTATGGTAATTCCTGATTATAAAAAAAACAAAAATGCCAAAACATGAAAGGTATGATAAACCTTCCTGTTGAAGGAAAAAGGACAAAAAGGGTGTGCTAATTTTTCACTTTGTATTAAAAAAACTACCTTAAAATATTTGGTTCATGGTTTTCAGTTTCCTTATTTGCATGCTACTTAAATTCATAGGCATTGGCAAAACAATAAATGGTTATCTACCCTAGCTTGTAGATTAGGACTGAATTAAGGTTGTTTGCAAGGTAAAGTATCATCCTATAACAAAATTAAATTTTCAAATTCATAAATCTTATTTAGAAGAAAATCTATAAATGG
The DNA here is from genome assembly GCA_024364735.1 of Boesenbergia rotunda. Lineage (NCBI taxonomy): Eukaryota > Viridiplantae > Streptophyta > Magnoliopsida > Zingiberales > Zingiberaceae > Boesenbergia > Boesenbergia rotunda. The sequence continues at coordinate 55,032 of JAGFNQ010002311.1, read as the reverse complement.
ATAGCTTATATTAATAACTAATCAGAATTATTAATTAATCAATTCATTTTAAATAAAGTATCGATTACTGATTTATCAATTCACTTATATAATTATGAAGTTTAATTAAACCTTATCTTAACTTAACCAACACCCATGAGGCTGTTAACATACCTCCTTTCCCTCTCTCGCATTACAAGTGTCCCATGGCCATGCTTGCCTCACTCAAACACACCAATAAGCACACATCCTCCCCTAACCACTAGAACAAGATCAAAAATGGGGACAGTGATCACTCCACACCACTAGCATCGACTCTTCTCTGTGTCTGGTTGTTCCCTCAATGCTCTCCACCAGCACCAATTGTAGTGTTCTTCACAACTATAAATCTTAACATATTGAAAAATATATTGTCCTTTTGTATCAACTTCTTCCCTCACCAATAACCTTTTTTTTGTTTTAATCACTATCGGACAAGATGGTGAATTTAATCCAGTAGGCCAATATTCTGCTGAGTCAGGCAGCACAGTAGAAGATTACCATGCTGGCCAATATTAGGTATCATTCTTCACTGTGAATGGTAAATTTTAATCGTTCCACCCAACACAATCATCCTTCTTTACTAGTTTGTTTCTTTTCCAGTTGTACAATAGTCAACCTTGTCATGATGCATGCAAGTCAACAACTTTTATCTCTATAATATCAATGGCCAGTTGAGGCCTTACATTCATAATAAATTTTCATAAAAAGCATCAGGCAACTTGACAAAAAGCAGTCTACCTGTTTACTACAGAAACATTCAACAAGTAATACACCATGTAGCTCTATACCTAGATAACTGTATTAATGAGTAATACACAATGTAGCTCTATAACTAGGTAACTGTAGTGACTATAGCAAATTTTTAGAAGATTGACAGCCAAAATCAGCTTCTATCCATGGAAAAAATAGTCTCACAGAGGAGCATCCTGCTGAACCAACCAGCTCAAATTTTGAGTATATTCCAAAGCTGAATAGCAGTTAAAATGTATACATGAGATACAAGATGCTTGAGAATCCACAATGACAAGAATTTCTATAATTCATTATTAAAGGTAAAACAATATTTATATTACCTTGCAATGCTCAAGTATTGGAGTAACATTAGAATTTTTCAAGAAAACCTTCACTCTTCCATCTTCCATCTTCTCCAAGATCTAAAAGACAATAGGCAGTTGAAAAAAAACTTAATTGCAAACTTCAAAAAAGAGATTGAGATAAATATAATAGTGAGTGTCATGTATAGATTCCTTAATATAAATTGAAAGATAATGTATCTTAAGAACTTAAAATAATCAATTTGTAGGAACAATAGAAGGCACTAATGACAACTTCAGGGTTTCTCTTTTCTTTTTTCATTTGCAATTTCAAACGCTGAAATGTTTTCCAACTCCAAAGCAGCTAAATGTGTAAGGATGCATCATTCCAAAGATATAAATCTAATGTTCTGGTTATTGTTCAATCTCCAGTTTCTTTTTTCAAAATGATTTCCAATTAGGTTTAGATTACACACAAGTTACAGAATACTTCTAAAAATTATAATTGAATGAATGGATACTATGAAATAATTGAGAATTCCATTTCTGGCAAAAACAAAAAAGTCCTAGAAATAGAAACCTTCAAAATCCTCCTTTTTCAAAGTACATATATTAACCTCCACGAACAATCAAGCAATTTTATGAGGATCGATGGAAGGTAGAACTGGATGCTAGAGAGTGGATGAATAGAGTCTTGACTGCAAATAGAAACTTTACTTTCTCTTACACTTATGCAAGGCCAAAAAAAGTTATTAGCATACTTGTCATGCCTGTGTGTTTCTTCATGTTAGAGTTAGCACAACAAAATGATAAAATAATGAACACAAAGAAGAAACACAACACTTACAATCAATCTTTAAATGGTCGGACCCAGTCTTATTCCACAGCCTAATCAATTTCGGTGGATCAAGCCAATAATCTCACTATGAAAAATATCCTTGGACAAAGTGAAGGACCTTACAAAAATATGTCTTCTTGCTAGATGAAGACTTTGAGAACAAAGGAAGATATTACTAGGGCTTGTAAAAGAAGCCTTCCAGCAGCCCTCAGTTGCATTCAGCTCGACCACACTGAATAGGGACCAAGGCCTGATATCCAGGCATAGGTATCGAGAATAAATGTGACTATTGTTTGCATAGATAAACCTCAAACCACTATCCAATGACAACATTTCGAATTACTTAAGCTGACTGAAATCATTTTCAGTCGACTAAAATTTAAAACGAAGAGATATTACAAACAACTGTACAACAGCTGCTGGCAATCCAATAAAGTCAAGTGTCTCCAGTCAACTCAAATCCTATTGAGTTGACTGACTACTTTTTTAGTCAAGTCGATTTCAACAGTGAGCATTCTATTTACACAAGGGAAGCACTTTCAGTCAACTCAACCACCGGGGAGATTCCAAATTTACTTGCTTACGCCTCTGTACGCCACCGTAAAGCTCCAAGATCGAGTTTGGTCATCCACTACAACTAGGAGCCCTTGTTCCTCTGTAAAGTTCGCTGATTGTTAGTCTTTGTGGGCATTCTTTTGCTTGTGAATGGATTGTGTTCAAGCATTCAATAAGGCATTAATTAGCAAGTGAAAGCAAAACAAATGAAAATCTAGTGTAGATCCTAGTATGAAATTCATATACATACTGTGAACATCAAGTGGGCACACAATGTATATGAACTTAAAGAGAAATGGTAAATGTGCAACAACAGTGATTAAAATTAAGGCGGTTAACGATGTGGAAAACTGATAATGGTGAAAATTTTAAACCAAATCATTAGATCTAGGACTTCAATCCTCGCATTTCAAGCAGACTTTGGTCCGCTAGTTCATTAGTGTTGACAAAGAGTTTCCAGCCATTATACACTATCAAATTTGTTGGTGCATTCTTCTACACATTGTTAGGCCGTTAATAGGTGAGATATTTGTGGTTGGTGGGTGTGGCTATTGCATTTCACTAAAATCAAATGAGATTGTGCTTTAAAATGGATCGACAATGGTGTATTATGATACTTGATAAATGAGTGAGATGTAAAAATTGAGATAGGTGATAACCTTTAGGTATGTAACTAATGATGACTAAAAGATGCATAAAATGGAGAAATTTTTACTTGTTATTGTTATCCGATTCTTAAGAGATGATTCATGCACAGCTCCTTGAAACCCACTGTGCACAATTATGCTCACTTTCTAGTGTGTGTTTTTTTGCCTACAGTTGCATTTGGTTAACAAGATGGTTGCATCATAGTTTATGATGTCTCATCTGAAGTAAATTGTTCAGTTTGATATTTACTCTTTTTTTCTTTTATTTGTCAACTCCTATGTGCATAATATCAAAATGTAAATTTTTTTCTTCCCAATTGTAACTGTCTCCATTGGTTCTGATTTGGCCATTCAATACAACAAATGCAGACAACTTCAATTAGTGGAAGACGCCCCAGGGGCTATGGTGCAGTAGAAGGACGACTAGTTGTCCCCCAAACACCCACGGTTTGATCCCTAGCTACGAATTTTGCAAGAATTTTTCCTCCAAATGGAACGTGCAACCGTCAATGTTGGGCTTCTGGACCGCCCGCTCGAGCACTTCCCGATTTACCCTAATGGCCAGTAGAAAACTTCCTTGGGGTCGGGCCGGTTGCCTCAAGTTTGAAGTTACCCAACCTGGCATGACTCGAAGCGAGGTCGACCATTCTGTCTTTTATCGCCACTCATCTACTGGTTGCATCTACTTAGTGGTTTATGTTGACGATATTGTCATCAGAGGTAGTGATCATCTCGGGATTTCATAAGTGAAACAACATCTTTTCAAACATTTCCAAACAAAGAATCTCGGCAAACTCAAATATTTCTTAGGGATACCAGTAACACAGTCCAAAGATGGGATGATTAGATCCCGAAGGAAATATGCAATTGATATTTTGGAAGAAACAAGAATGTTAAACTCAAAGACAGTTGAAACCCTATGAATCCTAATGTCAAGCTCTTGCCAAATCAGGGGGAGCCTCTTCCAGATCCTGAACGATACAGGCGATTAGTAGGGAAACTAAGTTATCTTACTGTTACTCGTCCAGACATCTAATTTGCAATAAATGTAGTAAGTTAGTTTCTCAACTCTCTATGCAAGGAACATTGGGATGTTGTGATCCACATTATTCGATATATCAGAGGCGCTCCAGGAAAGGGTCTTTTGTACGAAGACAAAGAACATACTCGAGCCGTAGGGAATTCTGATGCAGATTGGGTAGGTTCTCCCACTGTTAGGAGATCTATTTTTGGGTTTTATATATTTGTCAGAGATAATCTTGTTTCTTGGAAAAGTAAAAAGCAAAATGTTGTAGCAAGATCCAATGCAGAGACAGAAGTATCGAGCTATGGTCATAGCCAATCAAGAACTTATATGGCTCAAACAGTTGCTTCAGGAACTAGGATTTGGAGAGGACAATATTGATAGGACAAAGCATTTTTCATGAAGTCAACTGTCACTTTGTCAGAGAGAAAGTTGTATCTAGAGAAATATCTACTAATTATGTCAACTCACATGATCAACTAGCAGATATATTTACTAAGTCACTTAAAGGGCACCGAATTGATTACATATGTAACAAGCTGGATGCATATAATTTATATTCTCCAGCTTGAGGGAAACTGTTTATATAGCTAGGGATAATTTGATGTATCCTAATTTGTATTTTACCTAAAATATAAATTAGTTCTTAGAATAGAATGTTGATTTATTTCCTAAAATAGAGTTCTAATTATTTCTTAGAATAGGTCCTAACTTTGTATATAAATAGGGCTTATATCTTGTAATATTTGATAAAAGGAATTCTTTAACAATACCCAAGGCTCTCAATTAATCCCCAGCAATAGAAAGAAATAACGGTCAGAGAGAAAATTTCTCCAAGAAACTTAGCATGTAACAAAGAATTTCACATGACATGTCAACTACTAAAATAGGGGAGTCAATTAAACAAAGAAAGTTTGATGGATCTATTCACTGAACATTTGCCTGAAAGTCAACGCTGCCGGCAACCTAACATGCGACACTCACCCTTTTTCATCCGGGCTTGGGACCGATATTGGCGGATTTAGTCAATTAAAAAAAATGAAAAATCATATAGTAATAAAGACTATTAAATGGTAACATTAAAGTTAAAAACAAATTATTTTCACAAAACAAAAAACACAAGAACTAACCTCGATGAATTGAAGAGGCATCCCTGCAAGTTCAGCTTCACTTAAAAGGAGAAAACTGTTGTCCATTTTAAGGTTTTGGATATACTGGAAACTGAGTTCTTCAATTTGCTTTCCCAAAATCTCCAATTCATTCTTCTTGCTTGGATTAAGACAAGCACCATTTCGCTCAAACTCGTCAACCTGTCATGGCAGTGAGGAAGAAGTGAGAAAAATGAAATATACAAACTCAGAAAAAGGTGTTGACATTACTAAAGCCAAAATTACCAGAATAGATAAAATTGAAAAATCTAATCAAATCAACTGTTTGAGGACACTACAAAGCACATTAGCTTCATTTGACAATTTTTGACAGTCCTTATTTAAGAAACCAAATATGTGACCCTAAAATTTGAGGCAATCATTTCTCTGCAACTTTTACTGACAAGCAAAAACCAGGTTGAAAAATGATCTTCCTAATGGCATAAACATGGTTTTAGTTGTGACGAAAAGAGCACTTGATTGTATTAGAAAGTGAACAATTACACTTACACACAAAGCCCAAATCAAAATAATTAAGGACCTAATAATGATATAACCAAAGATAAATAATTTAAAACTAAAACCTGAGTTTCCTTACCAAGCATCGGGTGTATCGCTTAGCTTCGTAACCTAGCCACTCTCCTCTATCAGCAAAAGCCTTAATGACACGATATACATCCTCACGCTTTCTGGTTACCTTGCATGATAAGTAATAGCAATTAAATGCAAGGCAAACATAAAATATAAAAACAAAGCTCCAGTGGTCTATCTGCAATGGCCTAGTCAAAAAAAATTTAGAAGGCTCGCATTGCACAACTACGTGGGAAAACATCAGACCTGCATGCTGAAAAGTGCAAATCCAATCGTCTTTCAGCTTCCATACTTGCTTTCTGAATATCATTTGAGGTGAAAACCATTCTATGGAAGACACAAGATTGCACCATTGGGAATTGATAAGCTTCTAATTCTGCTAAAGGGGAGATAGTATTCATGTAGGAGACCTGGAAAATGACTTTATATAAGTTGAATTTAACTGTAACTTCAATGGGATAACTGTGGCCGTGAGGCCCATGACGGCTCAGGCTACAAAAGCATGTGTGGAATACCAACAAGATGAAATAACTAAAGTTGCCATCACAAAGGAACAAAGCTTGAGGATGATTACGATTGAAATAAAGGATGCGTAAAGAATTTAACTTTTGAGGCATGAAAAAGAACTGTAATTTAAGAAAATTTTGAACTAACAATTTGTTTCATAAAGCAAAAATCCAGTGGGAAGACACACAAATGGAAGGAAACCAAGGGTTATAATAAGTGCAAGCATACAACAGAATTCTTAGTAAACTAAGATTGTACAGTAAACTATTGGATCAGAAAACCAATAGCCCTTCTGAATGTTAGTTCCCCAAGGAATACAGAGACAAGAGAAAGGACTCGTCACGTTTGAATCCAAGATCACAAACAAAATATAAGCAACCAAAGGCTCGGTAGTGAAGGAAAAGGAGACTACTGAAAGATAATGATATGAGAAGTGAGTTATAGCATTAACTACTAGGGCCAGAAACTGGAACCCAATTGATAAGATAAAATATGAAAAAAGTTAAGGTACGTAGATATGAAACTTCACAAACCATGCAACGTCAAGGAGATGATGGTTTTGTGTTCTACATTTGTTAAATATTGTAACCAATGCCTTGAGAAGCACAACAAATGAAAGAATGACCAAGTACACATGGATAACACACCATAATAAAAACAAGGTCGAAAGTATTGGTGCAATTGTGCCCTAAGTGGTCAAGCTCAACCATGGGTTTTGTTGTGTTGAGCAAAGGTTTATGTTAGTTTTATTTTATGTTTTTAATGTGTTTATGAAGCCATGGAAAAACTTGGTAAAATATACACGGACACTTAGTGCAGCCAAGATTAGTGATTAGCTCTATGGCTCAAGATTTGCTCGAGATCAAAAAAGGATATTATGGGACATTTGATGGATCACAGGATGACAAGCATCAAGGTGATAGTGTTGACAAGTAACTGGAGGAAGTAATAAAAAAAAAGTAACTGGAGGAAGTTAACTATGTAGGTGAAGAGTGAAGGATGGCAAATGGAGTGAGCCAAGGGCATAGTACATCTGAGAGGCTTATGACCTAATGAGAGATGGCTTCATGAGCGAACATCAATCTCTAAAGGTAAACTCTTAAATGTGTTGTGCAAATCGGCGGTGACTCTAACTTTCGTTAGGATAGCTCTTGACTTAGGCAAAAACTCAATCATTAGAATGCTCATAGCCGATAATCCAGCCAACTAAAGATAGATTAAGTAAACTGGTGACTAGTGATTGAATGAATAATGCAGTCAACTAAAGCTAATCAGTGAACAAACAGAATGTTTCTATTCCTGGCTAAGTCAACTGGGTTGGAATCAATCAACTGAAGGTAGGATTTAGTCAATTGATGATTCAATGGGGAAGCCAGAAAACGACCATTGATCTGACAAAGAAGGTTGTGATGGTAAGATGATCTAGGAGCTATACTAAAGCAATTGACAAAAGTCGGAAACAGTCAACTCAAGTAATAGTTGGCTTGGAGTGGTCAACTCAAAGATTCATTAGCAGATTGAAGATAGAAGCAACAGGCAAAATGAATCAACCAGAATGGCATGCAGCTGATTGATTAATGACTGAACAGAAATGTGAAATTGGAGACATTTAAAGGCTATAAAAGGAGAACCTTGGATAGCTTACAAGGGTAGCGTTTATGCTTATTATTTTAATCTCTTGAGCTCTCCCTTGTTGTATTCTCGGCCTTGATCTTCTAAGCTTTCACTTGTCCTTAATCTTGTAAGAAGATTTGTGTAAGAGATTTCTCCACCTTTGAAAGGATCCAGAAGGAGAAAGCTAGTGGGTATTTGGGTGAAACTTATCAAAGAGTTTTAAGCTGTGGAGTAGGAAAGGACATTTTGAACCACATAGGCTATTATGTTAGCAATTGTATTTATTCTCTTTAATTTGCATTGTGCTAATCGAGTTGATTGACTATGCTAAGCTCTAAGCAAGAATAGAGATTTGCATTCAGCCATCACACCCTCACAGTTCTAACAGAACTTGGACTACATTACATCACCACCTAGACAACCTCATGCAACAACATAATGAGCAATGATCTAAAGAGAAGAAAACTTGAATACTACATGTGTATAAGCAATAGAAGCATGAAACCTCGAAGTAAAGAATAGGAGAGATGGCATCATGGCATCTACAAGCAAATGTAACCCAATAAGACTGGAATCATGAAGACTAAACAAGCATTTCATTATACGAAATTCTTCACATTGTTGCTTCAAAATTTTAGATTGGTAGATATATAATGACATATGACAAGTTAATTCATTTGCCTTTTGGAGAAACAAAGTACTCATGAATTAACCAAACACCTTGTTTTAAATTAAAATGTCTTCCTACCAAATAAAGTGAGAGACATTCTACTCATGAGAGTGCACTTAGAGTAGAGCATTTTATATCTCTAATATAGAGAGAGACATCACAAATGAGAAGATGAGCCATTCCATATTCTTGAGAAGCCTAGAAAAAAACTATAAAATTTCAACACCCAGTGAAATTTAGTAGTGCCATTCACATTGAAAGGTTTAGAAATGAGATGGTTATCCTTTCAAAGACAAGGATAACCTCAAAGATTAGTTCAGAGTCTACAAGATTGTTGGAACTATTGGTTTGATATTAGTTCTAATGAATCCATTAAGTTTCAGAGTTTTGGTAGAACAAAAAGTCATAAGAGATGAGAAGATGGCTCCAGAAAATAGAGGCCATCAATAAAAAATAGAATCTATGAGAATAAAAATGAGAATAGTCTAAGAATGAAGGGATTAGAGAATCATGCCAACCTTCAGAAAATACCAATAGAACATTGCTTGCTGCAATAGGATACTCTCATTTTGCTGCCGAGTTGGATGAATGCCACCATCTAGGAGAAAGCATTAGGATATTAATGTGGTCTCTGTTAGTTAAGCAAGATGCTATTGAAGAGGATGGTGTGGGTAACACCAAAAGCATAGCACGAGTAGCACAATCACAAGGTCGTGTCATTGGACAATAGGAATGCATGGGATCACCTCACAAGTAGTAGAGGTTGTCAAGGGGTCATATAGCAAGCAGCAAAGGTCGCAAAGTTCAGAATGCCAGACACATCAAAAGCAACATAGGGCACAAATGTCACTTCGAAGGAATAGAAACCGTTAGGATTATGTTGTGTGCAGAAGGGAAGGCAAAGTCACACCTAAGGCAGCAATGCATGGGCATTTAAGATCACATGATCAATTGCAAGTATAGGTGGGTAGGGCACTAGTGTGAATAAGAAAATAGGTATTAGGACAATTGGCTTAACATGCTCCAGTCCATATTAGGCACTAGTGTATATGGATTCCAAATAAAGTATCTCATTCGCTAACTAGCATTATGAACCAAAGCTTATTTATTCTAAGATAAATGATTTCATACATGATGACAGGAAATTATTAATGATAGTATAAGGAAAATAAGCAGCTTTAACATGCAAAGAAAATCATACATAGCATGAACAGAGATTATACTTTCTCAAGGGGAACTGAAGCAACCAAATCATGAACTTCCTTAGACTTAGCGATTATCTGATCAGTTAGCTTGTGGATCTCCGTTGCGGAGAGATTAACAAGAACATTTAATCCAGGAACATCTGTCATTTGAAGGGGGAAAAAATCAGCATTGCTGTGTCAAAGATTGCACTCTCTGACAACAGAAAAACCCCAAATAAAGGAAACATAAACCTGCCATTATCACAATGCATGTTATAGAACTAGGTCTTTTAAAGGATGAAATTTCCTCTATTTTTGCAACAGAAGAAACAACTAAGAATCTAAGATATCTCAAATTGTAGTAATAATGATAAATAGACATACAATCGAATGTCACAGTTTGACCCTCTCTGTCATATATTCACATGACAAACATACCCGTACTTGTGCATGAATGTAGACTATTTGAAGTATATTTTCTATTAACATCTATGAACCGTGATAAATATATCAAGTAAAAAAGCCCACAAGGAACTTGGTTACTTTGTGCTTTCATGCAACCTTATTATCAGCATGGCTTGATGCTAGATAGACCAACAGATAGAATGAGCAACATTGACCAAGAGACATTCTTAGCCATCAACTTGGGAGAGACCACTAAGAAATGATTACTCACACTGAAGACACTAATACCTGTAGTTCCTATGATTTGATTGGGCGAGCACATATACCAAAAGTGAGCCCTTAGTGAAGGACTCACTTTATACTTGCATATTCTTGTTGCTCCTCATGTGAGCAGGAAGACTAGACTGATCCCAAAAGGTGCACTGACTTAATCGTGGTTGTCAGTTACTAACTGTTAATACTAGCAAGCTTCTAAGACAACACCTCCTCTAGCACCACTTTTAGGCATGTTTACAAGGAACAATAACTAGGGGAAAAAATAGAGAGAAAACAAGGAATATGGTTTTAAAAGTAGTATGTACTTCGAGAGAAATAAAGAGAGGACAAAGAAGTCAAAAACATCCCAGAACAGGGATGATATGTTTGTCCACTTGTCTCTCTACATTTCCTCATGACGTCCCGCAAACCATGGGCTGGCCTCCAATGGCTTCCCACAGCCATACGAAGACAAGGAAGCATCTCTAATGACTTCCCATAAACAAAGTTGATCTCCAACGTTTATGAGGAAGTTTTCTCAAGGTCACAATGTGCACACATGACAAAGTGGTGAGTGGCATTGTCAAACCTAATAGCAACATGAACCCATATGGAACTGTGAGTCAAAATGTATGTATCTAGCAAGTACCTTTGATTCTATGCATTTCTGCCCTTTTTGAAAAGCTTATCATGTTACTAGTCAGGAGACTAAAGCTATACGTTGCATAGAAAAACAAACATTTAGCTATAAATTTGCACAAGGTTCCTTGGTGATGATAACTGATAAGTACTTCTACAAGACAGATTAATATATTTCTTAAAGATCATTTGGGCCGCCATCATCCCAAAGGGTTTCAATTGTTAGAAAAGAACTCAATTTATGTTCATATTTGACAATAACACTGTCTGTATGTACAGATTGACTAGACTGGACTAGCCCAAACCCAAAAGATGTACTGATTTAAGATTCAATTGCAAGACACTTATCCCAAGATTATGCAACTAAAAAAGAACCCAATTTTTATTAAAATTATCACAAATTAGGATTATTATCTAACCATCACCAGCATTTTTCCTTTCACAGACTATCCAACTCAATCTAGCAAAAAAAAGGTGATTTCACTCACCCCAAGCGGCCCAGTATCACCAACCCCGCGACAAGATACAGGCAAATAAATCAAGGTACGCAACGGCCTCTTAGGTGGGAGGGCATACTCCAGGGTGATTAAATCCCCGGGAATCAACTTGTGCCCAATCCAGCAAGTGTGTCACCGAGTACCAACTACGCTACACCCGTGGGGGCCATATTCTAGCCATCTCAAGCTTGGATTGTGAGTTGAGAGCTCGCAAAAGAATGAACACAATAACTAAAAATTAACCAGAGAGATAGCAAACGAGGGGCTTCAAACTCATGGCCTAGCTCTCATAATAAATGGTACAATGTAAAAAAAAAAAAAATGTTTCCCCTTTAAATTATACTCTTCTGGGATTCTTCAAATTATACCATTTTTACCATCCTATTTGGAACATCTAACCTTGCTTCACCTAACAAATTTCTTTCACAGAAATTCAAGATTTCACATAACAGAATTTATATATTTTACTAAACATATATGATAACTGATATGACCATGTGCTTCAATTGGCATAAAATAACTAGAAACATAAGTTTCCAGGAAATGTGATATCAGGGAGTATACTCTGACTATCATCAAAGTTCAGGATTAAACATATAGCATCATTTGAATCGATCAATCTTCTCCTGGACTAGATCAGAATCCCAAACAACACCTACAATCAAGTAAGCTACAATAATCAGCGAATTATAAGAAATATCTCAACAGGCTAATGCTTCTCCATCCTGCAAAGCCAATTGGAGTTCATTCCTAACTGTTCTGCTAAGTCGAACAGGAAAAACATGACCCGACACAATCTCCATATCCAACAGCTACAGATATACATAATGAAGATTTCCAATGATACATGCATTCTTCAAAGGTAATACAAGACATAATATCAAGACAAAATAATCAGCTATTCGTCGCCTGTACCAGGAACCATCCGCATTGGTTCAAATAGCAAAAAGAACGCAAGGAACGAGAGATAATAAAATTTAAAAAAAAAAAAGGTTCAACCCAATCAAAAGAAAAAACAGAAGAAGGGAACAAACAGATTGGTCGCACCTCGCTTTCTCCGCCTCCCTTGCATGTGGGACTTGACGGCGGATATGAGCAGATTGAGGCCGACGGCGACGAGGGCAGCGACTCCCGTGACCACCAGAATCCTCCGCTCCCTCTTGCCCTTGGCCATAGCACCGAGCCTTTCGTCCGCTTGAGACGGGGAATCGGATGAAAAAGGGTTTGTGGAAGCGCGGAAGCCGCCGTGCAGCAGAAGAAAAAGGCTTTGGGCGGCGAGGTTCAAAGGTGGGAACCGAGATCCGCCGTCGATTAATTATGGAGGGAGGAGATCGTGCCCGACACTGCCGCTGTAACACCGCGCCGCACCGGATGCTGCGGGAAGGAACAAAACAACGAAGCGGATCGAAGAGATAATGAGAAATTATGAGCCGGTGGTCTCACGTCGGCCCATGGCTGACGTGGCGGACTGAATCCCCCAGTAGCCACAAACTTAACGCGCTACCAGAATTACATGGACTGAGACCTTGTTTTTGTGCCCTTAAATACAAAAACTCCGATACAATCTTACATACAAGAAAATGAGATAAATGATCGAGTAGAATCAGCTGTGGAAGCAATCGATGAAAATGATCGAGTAGAACTTTTCTACTAAATTTTTTTTTACTTTCAAAGGCTCTCGCCATTTTATATAGACCTTCTAGCCACAATGCAATCTAAACTAAGATATACAAAAAGTATAAGTAAACAGAAATGATAGAGAACGTGAACGCTAAACAAAATACTGAGATATGATCTTACTACAACCACATAGCTTGCTAGTTTTATCATAAGATCTAGCCTGCAAACTATGACGTTCACGTGTTTGCTAGTTAACTCAAGCATCCGCGGTTCGATCCCTAGTTACGACATTTTGTAAGAATTTTTTTTAAATGGGCGCGAACCCTAAGACGCTGGACTTCTAGATTGCCCACCGCGAGCAAACGCTTTTCGATTACCATGATGATCGGTGGAAACTTCGTGGACCGAATCGATCATCCCAGATTCAATTTGTCTGCTGCTATTTATCATTTTTTTTTGTTTGCTAGCTATTAGAGTATACACAAGGGCGAGTTTCTGAACCATATCATTCAGACATATAATTGAATTCCCCTTCCCAAAAACATAAAATATAGCTGAACCGAGCAAGTAAACCACACGTGCAACAGCTACATTTGATAGGCAGTACATCCTTCAAGCCCATTGACGGTTTAAGACGTAGACAATAATAAACATGTCCTACAGAGTAACGAAAGATATCCATTTCACTTCAAAGATAATAAACATAAGTTCTGGCGAAAGTAATTGCACAAAAAAGAAAAGCCACAAGGAATTTGCTTCAGAAAGATATCCATTCCACTTCAAACAATGACCTCCAATCAAGGCATATGTCCTACAGATTAACGCCACAAAGACAGAAGGAAAAAAAGTTCTTTGACTATTTAGTTCTTTTTTGTACAGCTTATGGAGTGGAAGCAAAATTGTAATATCAACAAAGACCTACTGAAACCAGCTACAGCTCCAAGCTAATACCATTATGATGCATGCAAAAGCAAGTAGAGCTGTTGGTTTCAAAACATAATCAGCCTCGCCAAAAGAAGACGTCATAGCCAGTGATGATTTCCAAATACCCAATCGAACACCGGATGATCTTATCTGTTGTCCTGAAAGTGCCAATCCATCTCTAACTGGGACTACGGACTCAAAATCTATTAGATTGCAAGCACCAAAAGCCATACACTGACACACCACCACCAACATTCGAACCATTGTCTTCACTTCAATCATAATCCTCCTTGGAAGTCATGGTCAAATGAGCAAATGCATCACAGTCAGAACCATGAATAATTTAACCTCACTATCTTTGTCAATAGCTATTCTCTAGCAATCAGAGCAGAAATTGATCAATCAATTTCACCTTCCTCGCCACCATTGGCAGTAGCATCTTTTTGCTCTATATCTTCATCCTCTTCATCGTCAACCTTAATGTACAAACCAAGCTGCTCCAATGGGTTGCTTCCCCCAAGTTTAAAACCACTAATACCTTCTGGCGAGTGATCTGGGCTTGTCTCACCTACTGAACTAGGTAAATGTTGACCAGGAGCAGTCTTAAGTATTTCCAAATCTTTAGGAAATAGACTGTTTTCATTGATCTCAACAGTTTTCTCCATCTGCAAAATATGCAAGTGTGGCAGGAAAAGATGAAATTAAAACCATATATGCCATTTTGTGCTCATAGCAAATGCTTGCCTGTGATAAGGCTTGTCGAGCTGCTTCCCTTTCAAGCTCCCTTTTGCGCTTGGCTTCTGCAGCAGCTTGTGCAGCGGCTTCTGCTTCAGCTAGCTGCCGAGCCTCTTCAGCGGCTTTAGCTTCTGCTTGCAGCCTAGCCTTCTCTGGTCCCAAAGTAACAGAATGTTCATACATGATACTGGACAAAAGCATGAATTAAGCAGGCCTCGCTAAGTGCATGATACCTTCTCTTTGTTGCCTCTCAAGCTCTTCTCTTTCCTGTCGAAGCTTCTCTGGATCTCTCTTTTCACCCTAAATCCAAATTAGAAAAAGGTAAAGGAACTGTAAAACACATCAACGGAGCAGGACTAAGAATACAACAATTTTCAAGTTATGAATCCAACCTGGTCCAGTGTCTTCTCTCGAGCTTTAAGAATTGTGTCAGCAAAGCGATTTTTTAGCAAAGCTGCTCGATAAAGCTTTTCAGATGAAGCATTATTCCCTATGTCCCCAAATAAAAGTTAATTTACTTGGATCCTCTCTTACACTCAAATACTAAAAAAAAGCATCTTTTATCATTTCATTGTATTTACCCTCCAAGTTTTGTTCAGCCTCAACAGAATCAAGTCTTGGGTAAGGATCTTCTAGTTGTTGATCTGTTATATTTGGAATTCCTGCATGAAACAGACACCATATATGCTACAGGGCACAAGGATATTAAGCAGGATCTATTGTTTGCTTCAAAGTGATATGTATGGTTTTCAAGTTTTACTATGGAGAATTTTGGAAGGCAACAATTGTTACTCACTGCTTCCATCATTTTGATTTGACAAATCACTTCTATCTTGGTTCAATGCTTGCCTAGATATTCTTTTCTGCATCCATAATAAGTTTGCAATAGGTATGGAATATTAATGATGATTACCAAACATATAATATACCAATTCAAATCAACTTTATAATGGATCCTGAAATACCTTCATATCCTTCACAGAGCTTGCAACTTGGATGTCTGACCCCCCTTCTGAGGAACTACCAGATTCGGAATCTGCCAAAACAATAAAAATTAGAACAATTGCAGCAAAAGATGATAACACTTACCTCAGGCGGCCCAATATCGCCGGCCCTCCGGCTAGATACAGGCTGGTAAATCATGAGGGCATTTTGCCGTAACAAAGCGAAATAAAAATCAGAACAATGTAGTATATTTTGCAGGGAAACAAACATCTGGATTTCTAACAAAACTAGAAGTTTATTTAAAAATTATAATATTTGAGATCTATCCATTTCTCTGTGCTATAGTTTGAGGTTCAAATATCTATTAACTTAGCTTTAGGGCCGCAAATAATCCATGCTCTACCTTGAATGAAATAGACGAGCTCAAGCAAAGCTCAGCCTCAAAATTTTTGTTTGAGCGTATCTTCTTAACAAAATATTGAGCTTGAACCAAGTGTATCATACTCATCAAGAGGCAAGTTGTGGTCATACTTGAGCTAAAATCTGACTCGACAAAGGAAATTCACTAGTTGTATACATTAATCCTTACAAGAAAAGCCTAGTTCACTTGCTGTTACATACATGGCTGAATGGTAAAAATGACCAACATATACTAACAAGGATAGAGGTACATTCAGAGGTTTAATTCTTACTATAAAGCCACCTCTTCAAGAAGGATTTTCAGAAATTCCTTATCCATCAACCAGTCAAACAGGCAAATTCAACTATTCGTCTTCACTTCAAAAGTGTCAAAACAGCTGAGTGCAGACCAATCCTCAAGCAGCTTTGCACTGTGCATTCAGTTATCTTTCAAAGAGCTGAAATTAAAATACCAGATTGGCAAAATGGGCAAGCTCAAAAAAGACAAAATGTGGGTTCAGGATGGGCTCCCCCGGAAAGGCACAGACATAGTATGGAAAAAGAACACCACCTTCTTGGCCCTTTCGAAGTTCTAGTTCCCTGAATCCAGTTCCAAGTCTGGGTCTTCTTCCTACCAATGTCATTCCTTGATGATATGAAACTCTGATAGAAACTGGAAATACACACATGGGCTTTGGAACTTCAATGTTGATCAACAAGAAGAAAGTAAAAGGGATACAGACATAACTAGATAGGATGCTAACTGTTTACTAGCACATAGGAACTCGGCTAAACCATTGTGCTTAGTCCAGTAAGCTTTCTTTTTTTTTGTCTTGTGAGTTCTTTTCCACATCTAAGTCATTTAAATTGTTAGGACAGGATAGAGGGAGTAAACGTTCCTCGATTTAAAGCTTACAAATGCAAGCTGAAATGTTAGATTGATTAGTTCATACAAAATACAGCAACAATAAAAGAAAGCATAAGCAAATCAATAAAACAATGATGTAACATGCTTCAGCAGCCTCAGCTCCTACTCCACGTTCTTTTTGATACTGCACATGGATCACCCCACCCCCCCCCCCCCCCATCTTTGATCCTGATAGCTTGGTTACTGTTGTCAGTGGTTTCTTCCATGCTAGCTTCTATAGCGTAGTAGACTAGAATTATCAGTCAACTCACTAGTCAATGTGGCCATGAACAGATATATTTTGTTCGTCGCCGAGCAGAAACAGGGTACGCAAGTAAGTTATAAATTAGGATTTAATTAAATAACTTTGGCTTAATAATTTTAATCAACTACTAACTATGATTGGGATAATTTAAATAGACTTAATTAAAACCTAATAAAATTATCACATTAATATAATAAATATATATATTAAAAATTATATATTTTATTTTTAAAAATTAATTAAAGTTTTAATTAATATATTTTATTAAAAGTAAATATTATAAGGAATAATGATTATTTATAATTTTATGCATAAAAAACAATTTAAAAAGATTCAACAGCCAATATTATTTGATTCCAACTGCTTCTAATGTTGAATCCACCTATGTTGATCTACCCTCACCCAAGTATATATCCTGCCTCGAAGTCATCTTTTGTCAACCCCCATGTGCTTCTAATGCACCCGAACTGTCATCTCATATCAATCAAATCCTTCATACCTTTGCCTTGGAAATACTCTTCCCCAACTTAGTAATTCTTCAATACTCATTGTCTTGCAATCCCTCGGATGCTCTACATTATCCTTCACCAATCTCCATAGACCTTAAGCCATCGGATATCCATCGACCTTGGCCGCACCAAGTTGTCTCCATGTGTATTCTTCGAAGTTTTGCATGACTCAAATACACATCAAAAACAAAGACAATCCTAACTTAAACTCTTTGCCAAAATATCAAAACCTATGAACGTTCCTAATGGCCAAGAAGGTCGATTCCACAAACAAAATCACACCTTTTATATTTAGCAATATGTTTAAGTTAGGTAACACATAAATGAAATTTTTTGAACTTAAAATGGACTCCCCCTACCACCTATGCTCCCTCACATAAGAATTTAATATTTTCAATTTTGTCATCAAGGTGAGAAATCCATATGTTTAACTTAATCCTAACCTTTTCTTCCCCTTTGATAACAAAATGATTGCACCATTCAAATTATACTTTATGAAATTTTATTAAAATCATGAGAAAACATGAATTTCAATGCTTTTAGTAAGGAAGTAACATGAAACCACACAGACTTATCTCAAAACAACCTCAAACTTTCAAATCTAAAAGTTTCTACAATACATAGTGGACTCAAAACTTGTACCAATCAACTACTCATAATCATGGTCGTTAATTGAAGTAGTCAATTGGTTTCAGAAATATACTAAAAATTCATAGAGACTTGAAAATTCATGAAATTGACCAACACATTTATTTTAAACCCATTAATCAGGGAAAAAAATTTCATGAAAAATTATCCTAATTTTCGAAAGTAATCAAAACTCAAATTTTAAAACCATGCCATTGTGTATGACTTTCAAAGCTCTTGTTTTGAAATCTTATGATTGAAACAGTAAGCCTTAATTTTCAAAATATTAAGTTGTGTTTTTCAAAATAAAATGTACACTATAAAAACAACGGTGTTCCTCATGATTGATCAATACTCACTTTTTGATACCATCTATGGTTCATCAAGATGCCTCAAGCAATGTGAATCATTCGTTTCATCCTAACATCTCACATGATATTAAGTGTCCAATACAAAAATTATGTTATTCCTATAGTTTGTTGTGAAATGCAAATTAGGTATCTTTACTATTTGTGCATGTCATCCTACCCGTGCTAAGTATTAAACAATGTGAACATTTCACTATGGTTATCTATCCTAAGATACTTTTAAGAGGTAAGAATTGATTTAGGCAGCCAAAATATGATGTGCCCAACCGGATTCACCAAATATTCCTTTGGGATGCATCTCCTAAACACCAATTTTGCCTTTGATTGCCCCCTAGCAATTAGACAATGGTAAGTATTTTATTCTTGGATACTTTGTATCCTAATCCCTTCTTGCTATAATTTAGTCTTTGGATTCTTGTGATCATGTTTAAGGTGTTTGACCTAATTGTGATTTTATCTAGAGCTTTGTTTAAGAGATCTTACTTGTTCCCTCAACCCCTTGTTTTCTTCCTCTAATTTTTTTTAAAATTCTCAAAAGAAGGAGCCACTTCTAATCTATTCTCCAAAATATTAACAAGGCTCTTCAAATGAATATTCTTCTTTTTTTTTCCTTTGTATAAAGATTGAGTTAAACTAGAAATTGCGTCAATTAAGTCATAGATAGGTATGTTTCACACCTCACTTACCATATCATTTGACGAGCTTCTTTTTTCTGCTCACGTCGTCAAATGTCATAAGTACAAGATTAGTCCAGATACTCATTATCCTTCATCAAATGATGATAAGGATGAACAAGATAAGAAATCAAGGTGGATGTGTAGACATAGTTGGGCAGACACACAAAAATGAGAATATCAAGGTGGATGTGCAGACATAAAAAAGAATGAACAAGATAAGAAATCAAACATTAGAGAAAAAGTCAAGATTGCACCTATTGAGGAAAAACTCTGATAGATGCATCTAAGGTAGTATAGTTATGTACTTAGACAATCAATAAATGCTCAAGTTAGATGATGTGAAATCATGAGAAATACGCAAATTAAATGAGGCAGAGGAAGATCAAAGAAGACTTAATAACAATAAAACAAGATAAAATTTATTTAAATATAAATGATAATATAATAACGGATAGAGATTAGGAGAATCCATGTAGCCGACCCCAACTAAAGGGATAAGACTTGGTTGTTATTGTTGTTGTTGTTACCACAAGAGTCACTCCCCTTGGTTGATATATCGCTATTTCCTCCAACACTACAAGCCTTGTTTCCTGCAATTCCATAGTTGAAAAAAAAAAAAACCCCAGCTAAACTACATTCCTTAATATTCTTTGACACACAAACGGAACCAACCATTACCATCCATTGTGAAGCTCTGGGGAAGGCATTTACAGCACTACTAAGCATGTCACAATTTGAAATCATCTCTCCAATGCTCGTCAACTAATCAATTTCTTGATCCATGCATGTAAGCTTGATATCTTCTCCCCTTTCTCCAATTTTAAATTGTTAATTTGTGATCTTAAGTCTCTTCTAGCCAATTTCATTTTTGTCATTCTCTCGTGAATTTTTGCTAACTTCTCTTATAGCTCCTTTACAAACTCATTTCTTTCAACTTGGTTGATCTTATGAGTGGGGAGAAGAGCAAGCTCCAAAGATGATTCCAACTTCTTAATTCACTATGCACTCCTTTTACTTCTTGGTCCGCCTATTATCTTCTAATTCTTTCCCCTCATTATCCCTAGGTATTTCAAAACCATATTATCATCGCATCAAAATCCATTTTAAAAATATTTCCATTCTTTACTTTCATAGAGAATTCACCTTCGAACTTAGCTAGATAAATGTTGGAACCGACCATCCCTTCTTTATGTTCTCGACAATTAGTTTGATGAGAAGCATCCCCACTCTATAATAGAGCATAATATAAAACTAATGAAAGATTACATAAGAGCTAAGAAATTGTTGGAATTGTTAGACTTCAATTCTCCATCAGCTCCTTTTATAGCTTTCTTTTAGCTTATTTACCGTTGCTACCTAATGCCCAACAATCGACTATTCCACTATTGTTGTTAGCAAATCCGACGATTGCCACTTTTCGGTTGTTTCCATGCCTGCATTTTGTAGAAGCATATTTGGTCATTGTCATCATCAACTAATCCATGATTAGTCAGCTTAGCCACGAACGATCCATGATCAATCGACTTGGCCACGAACAAAAATATTTTGTTCGTTGGTCATCAATCAACTATCAGTCAACTGAAATGCATATAAACCAACTAGTCATTACCACAAATTGATGCAATCTCCAACATTCCTCATTTGGGGTTTGAGATTTTACTAGTGATTGACTATCCATCAATTGACGAGACCAACTAACCACGAACAAAAACCCCTTTTGTTCAACAATTGTTAAGCCCATGATTCAACCATGACTTATGCCCAATACTAGCCAATTAGTACATTGACTTCAACCAATTCTAAAGTTGAGTCTGCCTGTGTTGCACCTATGTTAAGATCAACCCTCGCTTAGGTATATGTTCTCTCAACACTCAACATAGCGAGAGTTATTCTTGCCTCAAAGTCATCTTATGTCAGACCTCACATCTTATGGATATGCCTGACATCCTTCAAGCATTTGCCTTCGAAATCCGCTTCCCGACTCAGTAACTCTCCGACAATCCTTGTTATTTCCAATGCTCCTTGCCCTGCGGCCCCTTGGATGTTCCACACCATCCTCCACTCCTTCATTGATCTCCACAAACCTCAAGCCATTGAGTATCCATCGACCTTGGTCGTGTCATGTTGTCTATCTGTATTCCTCCAGATCCTGTATGACTCAATACACACATCAAAAGCAAAGGCAATACTAACTTAAAGTTTTTACCGAAACATCAAAAGCAGCTATGATCGTTCTTGATCAGCAAGGCCGATGGCACCGACAAACTTATCTAAATGAACAAAGCAACCTCAGGCTAACTCAGTCTACAATTAATGTTGTATTGGAAGGCGAAAAAACTAAGTTCAGAACTTTTAACTCTTTCTTCACTGAGGGTTTGAATAATTGGTTCATTCTAAATTTTTAGTAGGAGACCTCCCTTGGAAATCAAGACACTTACCTTTATCGGACTCCCTTGCTAAAGAACTTTGGACTCCAATTTTAATCTCCTTTAATGCTAGTACTTCCATATAACATAACAATAAGAGCTTCAGTGCTTCTATTCCTAGTACAGTGTCAGGAGATAAAGAAAGATATGAGAGCTCACTTCCATAGATTCCATATAAAAGGATGGCATGGAGGTGGTGGCTCAGTGGCAATATCAAATTGAATAAAAAGAATATCAATAAGTAATTTTGTAACTTAATATGAATAAAATCCAAAAAAAATGTTTTAAATAATATATTTGAATAAAACATATTCTCCTTGGAGGATAAATTATGATTTCTAATTGGAATAGGTCCTTCTGAATTTTAAAATACAGAAGAGTTCTTGATGAGCATGTTTAGTAGGTGTGAAGATTTGTTTTAACATTTCATTAGCAGGCCTATTTTGGCTTTAAAAATAATCCTTCTCATGTTAAATAACATATATATAATCAAATTACATTTAAGTTTCTAGGCATATATTCTATATCTTGAGTTTTAAAACTTATAAACGAATTTACAAACATTGTTCTTGAACAATTCATAAGCCTTACTAAATGAGTCTACAAAAAGTATTAAATTCACTTAATGTCTCAAACAAACCTAAATGAGTCTTTCTCAAGCCAAATATTGAGGTTGCACAAATCTCTAGTCCATTTACATCCCTACTTGGTTTAATTAGTAAGAACTAATCAATTATGATAAAAAACTAAAGTGCAAAGAAAACAAGAGATCTACAATTCTATTAACATTTGCATACCAAATTATCTAAGAAGAAATTGTTGTTTGTTCTCTTAAACATTATAGTGAAATCAACAATTGGCTAATTGGGGCGCTTGGGTATTTTCAATGAAGTACCACTGGTCATTGAATATAAACGTTCCACTACAATCGGACCTCCCTGGATGCATCAAAATATATTACCAAAGCATGGCATCCACTATATAAATCTGGCATTGCACCAACAACCACAACCAAATTCTTGTTGGTATAAGTAGAGGCTCATAATTACCAGTGAGTTAATAGTGGAGAAGATCTTCAGCTTACCACCTCTACAATTCTTGTTGGTATAAGAAGGTCAGTTCCTATATACTTCTTAGAGACTTACACTCTTGGTGGTGTAAATAGAGGTCATAATTATCAGTGAGTTAATAGTGGAGAAGATCTTTCAAGCCAGGTATTTTTAAGTTAATTTCTTGATACTTTCATATTCCAATATATACATATATTATCTAAACTTCCATAATACTAATATATTTCTCATATTTGTAATTAAAAAAGGTGAAGTGGGATGAGATGAGATGTGAGACAGATCCAAACATAGACGAACAAAGTCACAGTTTTGATGATCTATGTTGATCCAAACTAAGACTGAGCTCCTTAAAAACATTGCAACCTCATCACCTCCAAAAATGGTTACAACTTACATGTGCAATTATAATCTCTCAATAGTCAAATTTATAGGAAGCATATGGATATAAACTGATAAAGAATATAATACCCAGTCCTATACTGCCTATCCTGATTAGAAATCTGGAGGTGTGGCCAGTTTCAATAAGTATTGAAAACATGGAAATCCAACAGAAAAGAACTAATTGTGATCATACCTAAGATGAAATGCAGGTGAAAACTAAGATTGCGCTATTGACTTAATAAATTTTCATTACCCATAACCTTATGCAGGCAGGTGCTTAAACAACAAAAGTTATTTTAACCTAGTAATTCTGAATAATAAAACACAAATTAAAAAATTATAGAACCTCAATATAACAACTTAGCCTCAAGCATCATCGGCTAAACATCACCAAATAAGAAACATGAAGCACACAAGATGTATACACTTCCAGATATCATTTTAAACAAGCTACACAGCATATCATAAAGAATTACTGTAATTATTAAATGAGCTTATCATGTAGCCTCCTTCATCACTAGAAAAATATGTATGTATGGAACAAAATATCTAAGTAGTTTGGTGCTTGGACAGCCACTTGAATCAAGACTCTTAAAAGCACAAGGGAATGGATCAAGGTGCCTAGGTGACAACATAATATCACAGATTGCTGGAGCTATATATTCAAAGGGACCTTGAGTAGACTCCCAAACAACGCCAAAAGAAAAAAAATACAAAAACTCTTTCCCATAATGGATATCGACAAACTAAAGCTAGTCCTTGACATCCAGCAAATGTCAGTGCAATAAAAGGACTTGAGTTGCATTTTTGCCTAGGAAGTTTTCTAATTGTATATGCTAATGTATAACAAGCTTCAAAATCTTGAGTTCATTTGGAAAAAAACATTGAATTGCTACCTGAAACACTTGAAGATTGACCAAAGAAAATCTTGTCTGATATTGTTTAAAAATATTTAGAAAGATTATTTAGATGCACAGTTTTGGTCGTGACCTTTCATTCTTATTTGTATTTTCCTAACGCCATATCTTCCATCCTTGCAAAAAGCTAGCATGGCATGGAGATTAACAATGACAACAAAAAAAATAAAAGGAATTAGCAGCAAGACTGAATGTGGCAACATAAGCTGTAAAATGAGCAGGTGATGATTTGGCTTTGTGGAAGTGTAACTCATCTTCAACCACTCCTTTTCTTCTGTCATTATCTTAATTATAGCTTACCTCCATTGACTCACACTCAGTCTAACTGATTGATTGTCAACTTGAGACAAATTCCAATTACTATCCAGAGTGGAATAATTAAGATCTTGGATCAAAATAGCAATGATCAAAATCATAAAGAAGCATATGTAGAAGCCTGGTAGGAACAGTAGCACAGTACTCATTAATCATTATGTATGATGTTAGACATAACTCTCTATATCTATGGCTTCCCACATTTTAGGGTGAAACCAATTCCAGGGAGAACATAATTGTTCAAAAGGAGACAACAGAGCAACAAAACATTCCGTGGCTTTAACAATGTCAAACATTAAGAGAGATCAGTAAAACCAAAAATTTCACACCCACCGAAAACTCTTTCATACAAAGTTATGAATATAATGCAAAAAATAATTTCCAAAATTTTCAAATATTTAGGATTTAGTATTTAACCAAGTAAAAAAATGTAGAGATATACAAAATGTGACACCTCATTTTAGTCTCACAATAGAAGTTACAGGCTGAAAGAGTGCTGCAGTAATTAGATCAAAACTTGTTTATAGTTTCAATAACACCAAAAGAGGAGTAAAAATCAGTCTATATTAAGTCAGGATAAAAATCAAGTTTCAAGCATACTTAAATTCAAAATAATTAATTAAAATTGAAAAAGATTGACTCTAGAGTCTAGACTACAGCCAATTAGGCTGAAATTAAGATAGTCTTCAATATGCATTCAAGACAGTGGTCGATAAGTTTAAATTGACATGAATTAAATTTAACCAAAGAATATTGATGCAATCAGTTTTGATGATAGGCAAAGGGTTAAGTTACAACACGTATTTGATAAGCTTGTAACAAATGAATGCAAGAGCATGTCACATGGCAAGAGGAAGTCCTAACACATAATGGATGATCGGATGTCTAGGAAGAGGATGTCCTGGTATATCAAATAATCAAATGCATGGCAAGACAAAGTCACGGCTGGTCAAAGTTGGCCCAAGGCTTGGCAATGCGAAGAAGACTCCAAACAAAGATCCCAGAGACTGTTATTCTCCAGTGAATTAACAGATTTCACTTGTGCAGCGATGAGTGTAAGTGCAGTGTAACATTTGGAAGTCGAGGGCTAGATTAGACTCGAATAAAAACCTTAGAATTGGCTTGGTCAACACTCCAATCGACTAAATTGTAATTACAAGTTGATTAAGAGACGAGTCGACTCAGCAGGCCACCCAGACCTTCAGTGTATCAATGTGCCAATTGATTAGTCAATTGGTCAATTCACTAATATTATGTGTCAGTCGACTAAGCAGTTGATTTATTAAATGAGTCTAAGGAAACAAAAAGGTAATATATCATTGTCACTTTTAAGCATGGTGTTTCTTTGAATCAACTAGAATCATGGTCAATTGATTTAACGGAACAATTAATTTGTTACAACAGACGTTACCAAAAACTACTGTTAAAGATATGTTATAACAATTATATCATTATCTTTTTTCGCCTGATGATACATGGAATCGATTGATTGACGGTTAATATATTATAACATAATGATTAGTTCGTTATAAGAATTGTTTTCAAAAGTTACTGTTGCACACTAGCGACAAGATGATTGATGCTGAGGAGCAACTGACTGATGCAAGACAAATTGGATGATTCTTGGAAGCTTGGGAGACATGTTGGCTACAAAAAACATTAATTTTATAGAAAAGCTACTCTCAAGCTCTTTCCCCACTTATTGTAAATTTTCTTTTACACCTTAGTAATCGAACTATTGTAAGATGTTTTTCGACCTCCTGAAAATTTTCAAGAAGGAGAAAACTAGTGGGATTCGTGAAGTGGCCTAATGAAAGGTCAAAGGTCGTGAAGTTGAAGTGCGAGGGCTATTGAACCATCCAAAATCTTTCTTTTGTGCATTTCTTTCATTGCCTATTGCTTTTGTTTTCTTCTGCATCTAAGTCTTGTTAAACGCTATTCACCCCCTCTAGCCTTCTTTTAATCCTACAAAGATCACTTAAAATACTGGACCCTCAAAAAGTATAGAATAAAATCATTTATTTATTGAGCCTATCACACTTGAATATCTTTAAGATTAATCATCATAATATTTGTCTGGGTACTTGAGGGTACGTGAGTCTCATCCAAGATGATATTGTCATTAATCTTCAAATAAATTAAGTCATTTTAATTATATTAATAAATATTTTCTTTGGTCATTCTCCACCCCCTATGCATTCTACTTTTACTCCATTCATCATTTCTAACTATATAATATATTGATAGACTTTAATATAAGATGTATACAAGTTCAACACATTCTCTCATTTTATTATTTATTGGAGGTATACAAATTTTTTCCTTTTAATCTTATAACACTCTACCCCATGCATCATTTTATTTTTATCTTCCTTACATTAATTTTTCGATGGTGTTAATTCTTAATAGTCAAACACTTCAATCCATCAAGTAAGGTCG
This sequence comes from Boesenbergia rotunda, assembly GCA_024364735.1. Classification (NCBI taxonomy): domain Eukaryota; kingdom Viridiplantae; phylum Streptophyta; class Magnoliopsida; order Zingiberales; family Zingiberaceae; genus Boesenbergia; species Boesenbergia rotunda. The sequence continues at coordinate 27,879 of JAGFNQ010002311.1, read as the reverse complement.
ACGGTACTTAATTCTTATAAAATTTTCTTTTAGCCTAAGTGGCAACAACAATTGTACAAGACTTCAAAAGCCTTCTTTATGATATTTTCATCACTATTATTTTCTTCTTGAAAATTAAATCTAAGATATCTAAAATTCTCAATCACAAAGATTTTATATCCATCCATGTTGACTATTCCATCAATTCTTTTCTTATTACCAAAATTTCATTTCATATATTTATAAATTCTTTGTCTCTAAAGTTATTCTCCACAATTGAAACATTGAATTTAATCAATTTACATTCTTCTCAATTAAACAATGTCGTTGGCAATTAATATACACCAAGAAGATTCATTAATGGGTGAGTTCATCAAGTACTAAGCTAAAAAGATAGGGAACTCATCTTCTATGTAAACCTACAATTATAAGAAGTCCTTGATGATGTACATTTGAGTTGACTTATGCCAATGCAATAAACTCCCGCCAATCTGAATCCCGAGTAAGGGTTGGATCATATTGGGTCAATTGCATGAAGTTTTACCTTGCATGTCTCAATAGGTTGTTACCGCCACTTGAACCATGACCTCAAGGTTACATAGTAACAACTTTACTATTACACCAAGGCTCCCCTGCGATTGGAATTTTAGTCTAATCTATTGAATTGTTATTCAATTAGTAACTTGAGGTTAATATTGTGTTGATTTGAAGCATGAGATATTATTTAATTAATCTAGATTTGATCTATATGAGATTTGAAGTTCCGATCTATTATTATACACAAGAGAAATACCATATCATTAATACTATATCACTCTTGGATTATGACTATTACAACTCTTGTTACTACTATATCCCTTCTTCCAATCAATATATTAAGTATCCAATTAAATGATGCGCTCAATTTGATGACCTAGATATTTATTAGCATATTGTTCTCATATTCACTCAATACACCAACAACTAAGCTTTTATCTCAATAAGTAGAGTCGACTATATGGATCCTCTTATGTCATTGAACTCGATTCCTTACTATATTTAAATAAATTTTATTTTATCATTGATAATTAAATCTTCTTTGTTCTTCAATTAAAGTGGATATTTGTCAGCGTCTCACATGACCTAATTAAAAATATTTATTTATCGTCTTAGAATATATTCATATCATCTTAAACACATCTCTCGGAGTTTTTCTTCAATAGGCACAATCCCAACTTTATCTCTAATGTTTTCATTTCTTACCCAATCTATTCTCATATATCCACACATCTACCTTAATATCATCATCTATGTGACTCTAACCTTCTGCTCGTGTGTTTAACTCGTAGTGCAACATTCAGCTTCATATAACATAGTGGGTTTGACCTTCATTTTGTAAAACTTCTCTTTAAAATGTAGGAGTACCTTACAATCACAAAGAACACTTAAAGCTCACTTCCATGCCAATTATCTTACTTGTATCATATGTAAAACATCTCTATCGACACTCCATCCTTTTGTAAAAGGAATCCTACATACATACAGATTTAAATCATAGGAAATTCATCATCTCCTATCTTAACAATTATCTTACTACATCTATTACTGCTAAACTTAAATTCATATATGTTATCTTTCTCTATTAACTTTAAAACTTTTTACTTCAAATGTTTCTATCAAGATTTACTCCTTCACGTATCTCATCGATCAAAAGAATATCATCTACAAATAACATGTACAATGGTAACGTGTCATGGATGTATCCACGGAGTTCATCCATGACTAATATAAAATATATGGACTTAGTGATGATATTTAATATACTCTATCTTTATAGGAAACGCTTTAATTAATTTGTCTAGAGTCTTCACTCTTGTCATTACATCCTTATATATATACTTAATTGTTTTAATACGCTCTACATTAACACCTTTCTTTTCTACAATTCTCTATAAAATTTACCTCTGGAAAAAAATTCTATATCAATGAATACCATGTGTAAATCTTATTTCTTTTCCTAATACTTTTGAATCAATTTTCTAAGAAAATACATAACTTGTATCCTTGATCTAAATTGATTTTTGATAACCATGATCTTATTTCTTGATTTTTTTTATCACTCTTATTTAAAGTTTCACGGTATGGTTCGTTAACTTAATGCTCTTATAATTCGTACAATTTTGTACATCTCTTTTATTTTATACGAGGTACTTACCCTCCATTAATCAACATTTTTTCATTTTCAATAGCAAGTTGAATAACTTTGTAAGTCATTTTATATCTTACTTCACTGGCCATTTCATACCTATATTAGAATATCATCAAGTCCAACCACATTTTCATTTTACATCCCATTTAACACTTGTTTTACTTTTGAAATTTAAATTCTCCAATAAAAATTTTTAATTCTATACTCTTCTAAACTAACCCCGCCAATGTCGATCCCAAACCTGGATGAAAAAGGGCGAGGGTTGGGTGTTAGGTTGCCAGTAGACTTTCAAACAAATATTATGAATGGATTCATCAAACTATTATGTTAATGCTAAGTTGTTCCCCAGAAGGAACTCAGGTGTAATGTTAAATATCGTGTTGCATCCGACTGTAACATATTGGCAAGGACTGCTACATTTCCATAAGAACTTAAGTGTAGTGTTTAAATATACACTAGTTGTCTAAGATTTAGAACATGGAATCTAAGAAGACTCACGGATAAAGTCATAGAGGTAGGATGATTATGAGAAAAATAAATATTATGTGTGTACAAGAAACAAAATACGTAGGAGAGAAGAGTAAAGATGATAAAGAATTTTGGTTTTAAATTATGGTATATATGCAGGAGTAAAACAAGAAATAGAGTAGGTATTATTGTACATAGTTGGCTAAAGGATGAAGTAGTAGAAGTAGTTAGAAAGGGAATAGGATTATAACTCTCAAGATAGTGGTCGCAAAAGAAACTATTAATATGATTAGAATATATGTACTTCTTAAGTAGGATTAGATGAAAATATCAAATCTAGATTTTGGGACAACAGGTATTACAAAATATTCCGCCAACCAAAATGATTTTAATATGAGTAGATTTAAATGGGCATGTTGAAGTGAAAATGAGTAGTATAATAGAATGCATAGGGTTATGGATTTGGAACAAGAAATGAAGAAGGAAAAATTATATTGGATTTTACAATAGCATATGACCTTATACTAGCAAATAAAAATGGAAATAATAAATTGCAAATTGACTTTCTTATGGTTATGAAGGAAGATAGAAAAATTTGTGAAAATTGTAAGATCATCCTAGAGAAACTTAACTATCTAACATAGATTAGTAATGTTGAATATGAGCGTCAAGTAGAGTATCAATAAAAGGCAAAATGTGCAGACTTCTAAAATTAAATGGTGGAAGTTAAAGGATGGAAAACAATGAGGGTACGAGAACAAGTATTAGGAGAAATACACGGCGATTCTATTACGACATGGGTTAAGAGACATTAAAGTTGAAAATAATAGCTAAGAGTGTACTCGGTAAGTCAACAGGTCATACACCACAAGTAAAGAATTTTGGTGGTGGAAGGAAAAAGTAAAGAAGAAAGTGAAGGGGAAAACGAACAACGTATAAGAAATTATATACTTGTAAAAACGAAAAAAAAATTAAAAAAAATATGTACAATAGCCAAGAAATAAGTCAAGAAAGGAGTGAAGGAAGCAAAAAATAAACCTATGAACGTTTATATCGAAAATTGGATACAAAAGAAAACGAAAATGATTTTACATAATAGCTAAACGAGAGAGAGCAAGATAAGAGATTTTATTCAAATAAGATGTATTAATGATGAATGTACTAGGGTATTATTGAATGATGAGGAAATAAAAGGAAGATGAAAGAGATATTTTCATCAACTTTTTAATGAATGTTTAGGTGAACAACTTAGATAATTTAAGTAAAATGAGTATAGAAATAAAAAAATTTATCGTAGAATTCAAACTTCAGAAGTAGAACAAGTTTTAAATGGAATGCAAAATAGAAAATAGTTGAACTCGATAATATTCGGATAATGGTATAGAAATGTCTAGGAAAACAAAGTATTAAATGGCTTACAAAGTTATTCAAATTAATATTCAAAACGGGAAAAAAATGTCTGATATGAGGGTAAGTACTCCATTTCTCTTATATAAGAACAAAGAAGACATTCAAAACTACGCAAACTATAGGGCTATTAAACTAATAAGTGAAACTTTGGAAAAGAGTAGTAAGAAAAAAATTAAGGAAGGAGACTACTGTGATCGAAAATCAATTTGGATTTATGCACGGAAGGTCAGCAATAGAAGTTATACATCTACTAAAGTAACTAATTGAAAAGTATAAGGAACAGAAGCAAACTTATGCATGGTATTCGTCGATCTAGAAAAAACTTATAATAAAGTCCCCAAGGAAATTATTTGGAAAAATTTTTAAAAAGGGAGGTGAGCATAACATGTACAAAGATATAATGACAAGAGAGAAGACTTGATTAACCAAAATGTTTCCCATAAGAATAGAGAGTTACATCAAGGATCAGCTCTAAGTCTCTAAGTCTCTATATGTTTACACTAATCATGGATGAACTGGATACATCCAAGATACGGTACCATGAAGCTTGTTGTATATAGATTGATATTATTTTAGTACATGAGACACGTAAAAAAAATAAATGTTAAACTTGAATCATAGCAGGAAGCACTAGAAGAGAAAGGTTTTAGGCTTAGTAGAGTAAATAAAAAATATATGAAATTTAAGTTTAGTAATATCAGACATAATAAGACAATTGTTAAGATAAGAAATGACGAGTTAAGATCATTTTGCAAAAAAAAAAATAGAGAAATTAAGAGAGATGTCTTACATAGAATGCAAACAAGAGGATTGAAATGGAGAAGAGCATTAGGTGTTCTTTATAATTGTAAAACACCTCTAACTAAAAGGAAAGTTTTACAAAAGGGTGGTTAGATTTGCTATATTATATATAGCTGAATATTGGGCTATGACTCGAGCACATTAGCAGAAAATGAGAGTTGCAAAGGTAAAGATGTTAAAATGGATGTGTGGGCATACAAGGATGGACAAGATATGAAATGAAAATATTAAGAGAAAGTCAAAGTGGCACTAATGAGGGAATGAGATGCATTTAAAATAGTACATGTATGTAAACGACCAATAGATGCTCTAGTTAGGAAATGTAAAACTATGACAAATGTGCACATTAAACGAGGAAGAGAAAAATCAAGTTAGCATCAATAAAACAAAATAAAATTTATTTAAATATAAATAATGATGTAGTAGGGGTTAGAACTCAATAGCGTAAAAGGATCTATATAACCGACGCCACCTAGTGGGATAAAACTTGGTAGTTGTTGTTGTATACTCCTCTAAACTACTTAAATTTCCTATGCTAATGAAAATACCTCTTTTAACACTCCTTTATTTCCTCATCCTTCACTAAAATCCTATTAGATTCATATTTATTGCATCTTATTTGGATAAGATCCTTTATATTTCTCTCTCTCTCACTTTATCTATTCTATAAATATTTCTTTCTCCTTTTCTATCAAGTTATAGTTGCAAGCTTACAAAAGTTGTATCCTTAGTTTCACTCACTATTTTCTTGACCTCTTTTTGACTGTTGTATACTTTTTTAAAATTTTCTTCGTTCTTTAAGATGTACAATAACTTATAGGTTGTCTTTTTTTCTGTCACTTTCTCATACATTTTCATTCCACCAACGATATTCTTTATCTGGTGGTGCCTCTCCTCTTGACTCACCAAGTACGCTCTTGGGCACCGTTTTCAAATTTGATGTTATCTTATCTCATGTCACAATGTATATCTCCTAATAGTTGTATTTCCACCATCTCCTTGAAGATACTTTGTTTTCCATCCTTTTGCTTCCACCACTTGATCCTAGAAGTCATGCACATTTTCCTTCTGATACTATGCTTGTGGCATGTATCTATTATCACTAACCAATGTTGGATAGTTAAGCTTTCTCTAAAGATAACCTTACAAACTTTACAAATTTTGTTATATGCAAGCCTTCTGCTTGTGGCATTCTTCTCTCTTCTTGAAAAATGTATTAACTATTTGACATGATAATAGTCATGTTAACTTGAAACTACATGTGAATATATAGATGCTCATGTTCCTTGCAATTACGAAGAAAACTACTATTAGGTTAAATGTGAGTTGACGACAAAGGGCTTTACCATTTTTACGAGGTTGCTTCATGTTCAGACATGATAAGAGTAATTCCACACCATGGGAGGACAAGAGTTTTCTTCGTTGATCCTTGAGATTTGATTATGAATGTACATTGCATAGTTAGAGTAGGTTGTAAAAGAGCCAAGTTGAACCATACTTTTTGTTTTTCAAGCTTGTTTGATAAGGTAACTGAGTCAATCCATGTCAAGTCAAGCCCAAAATGAATGGTTGTTCAAGCTAAACTTGGTTTTTTTTTTCAAGTCTCGAGCTTGACGTGAGCTTGATTCATTTAAAAATTATTGAACTCATAATTCTTTGTGTGTGTTTGATTACTAGAAGCTTTTAGATTTTTAACCTTTTTTGGTTTGTTGAGTGAGCCATGATCGTTGCTTGTAATAAATTCATAATCTCAATTAACAAATATTAATGAGTTAAACACATGCGTTCAAGTTTGTACATTTAAGTTCATGAGTTGTTCACATTGGTTCATTTAGCATAGTGAATAACACAAATAAGCTCTTATCAAACTAAACACCAAGCTTACTCATGAATATTTAATTCATTTACAACGTAGTTTTGAGTTCCATGTTCATTGACTTATGCCCCCCAGGCTATGGTGCGACGGGAGAGGCTCTAGCATTTCCCAAGCACACATGGTTCGATTCCCAACTACAACGCACTACAGGTTATTTTCCTCCAATGGGTGAAAGATTCGCGATGTTAGATGTTGGGCGAGGAGTCGCTTGTGCCCAAATTTACCCTGGTGGCCAGTGGAAAACTTTCATGGGTCGGACAGGTCACCTCTATGATTAGTTGGTTCGAAAGACTAGATAGTTGGATATTAAAAGAAACGTATGTTGACTTATACTTTCATGGATACTTGTGTTTATTTATGATCAAGGCATCTCTCCACTAATGTTCAAGAGTGCAATTATGCTTCTTAATCAACAGTGGGTGGAAGTCTCTACTTTATATGCTAACTCTTTGTTATACATTCTCTTGTTTTTTCAATCATACTAGATTTGAATTAATCATGCATCCTTGTGTTTTTACTAGACTCTTGTGTTAACCTTATTTGGAGGAATACTACTAAAAATATTGTTTTTTACTAGACACCAGATCATCATCATATTTAATGTTATATGTCAGCATTGTTTCTAATCAATTGATATTTTACACATGAAAGATAAGAATAATACAGATCTATTTTTGACTTGCATTAGGTGAGCAATGAGTGGAGAGTTTTGAGACCTCGATGGATAGATGACATCAATTTATTTGTGTCAGTACTTGTCAATTTTGAAGGAAAAATAAATATTGATATTCCAAGACAGATTATTCAATAAAGGTTTACACAGAGAATGACTTCTGTACGGGAGTGATGTCTGGATGTAATAAATACAAACCCAAAGAAATCCTTCAGAAACTACCACACGAGCTAGAATTTAACTACAAGTAGTAAGATCAATGAACCTAAGTAATCTGTGAACTGGTTTAGATCCCTAAAATGGGAAAATTTGTAGAAGAGATTGTCAGCGTAAATGAGAATCCAAAAGGTAATACAATAGTGATGATGTAATGAGAACCAATAGAAACCCCTCAAAAAGAGATGCTAACCATAAACCTAGATTAGTCATGACATTGAAAACTTTTCTAATATGAAATATAAATAAAGCTAAAAATAAAAGACAGAATTTCATATGGAAGAAACTCATCATGAATTGGGTTTTACACATAAAGAGTATGAGAGGCAGAAGAAATGATCACTGCTAACATTTATAAACCAACATATATGTATACATGTATATAACCATTAAATAATCTGAACCTTATGTGAACATATTTTATGATAAAAACATATATTAAAACATAGATATAAGAACTAACCACTAGATGATGAGCTGGAATCAGTGCTTGAATCACTTGAACTACTACATTTTTCACATTTTAGAGTAGATTCTTTAGCTATCTCCATAGGGGGATAACTTGAAATAGGTGGAGCATTATCAATGATATCAACATCCTCGTCAGCTGGTTGAGTGCCTAACAGTTGAAATGAAGGAATCATTAAATTAAAGTAGGTTACTGCACAGAGTTCCTGGGACGATATGAGAAACTAACCTTTACAAGGACGCATTGAGGAATTGCTAACTCCTGATTCATTTAAAATCTGCACGGACAGAAACCAATGTCCAATTATAGCACATAAGGAAAGAAAACCTAGTTCTGTCCAATGTCCAATTATAGCACATAAGGAAAGAAAACCTAGTGATAAAATGTCTACCTCAATTTCACAATGCTCAGATTTGGCTTGATTCTTTGTTTTCACGTCAAGAAAATGCTCATCCAAAAGTTTCTTCAATTCAAACAGTATCTCATCATTCATTTCTTCAAGCTCAATTTCAATCTCATCCTCGGTTGGTTGGCACACTGCATTGTTCTTACTCAAGAAGCGAAGTATATGTACCGGCATGCCCTCAAGAGATGCTAGTTGGTTACTTATGTTTTGTTTCTCCTCAAGTGACATTTTTGGCTTCACAGCCTTTGGCTTGCTGATATCAAGGTTTGCAGCCGGAGTTTTCCTCTTCTTTGGGAGCAAAACTGGCTTCTGAGTATTGGAAACTCTTCTGGCAACTGATTCAGCAGCAATCAGTTTCTTTTCAATATCTTTCCATTTTGATTCAAAGAACTTACTCATAACATCTGCCATGAAATGAACATCATTGTCAGGTGGATTATAGGTCTTTGCATTGGCAAATGTAAGCCTCACATCTGAAACGAAATCCCATGGACTAGAATAGCTACCTGATTGTATCCTAGTTTTGATGGTTCCTAAATCCATTGGACTTTTGATAACCTTAAAATAATCAGGAATGTTCAATTTAACTGCATCAACAGGTGTGTTGAATACCCACCCATATTGATGGCGCATCAAGCGCTTGAGAAGTGGCTCACACTGTTTCAAGAACACAGAATAAGAGTTTCCAATTACATCTGGAAGGAGAGCCCTCTTCGTCGTCTCAAACTTTCCAGACCCATTCTGGCCTGGTGCAACATGTGTCATTCCATTCCCGTTACTGGAAGATGATACAGCAACCCCATTTCCAATGATTGCATTCACAGAAAGAATTTGTTTCTTAAATATTTGAAGTTTCTCCAGCTCTAACCTTAATCTCATCTCCAATTCCTTTTTCTCAGATTTGGGCATATTCATGGGTGAAAATAGCTGAGATGGGATGTTAAATTTTTTATGCCTGTTAGCATTCAAGCTTATGCACTTCCTGTTTAGGGCAGAAGAATCTTCTGAGTCGGCTTGAGCACAGCTACCAAATCCTTCAGACTCGCCTGTCCTCTCCATTACATGTTGATACTCTTGAGCACAACTAGATGGGTAACCTTTTGGGAATTTTTGTGTTTTCCCCATTGTTCATATAAATATATGTACTTACTGATGAATTCAAAAGCTAAGCAATCCGAATTAATCCTATAACTGTGTCACCAGGACAAAAGAAAATGGCCTTCGTGTAGATTCAAAAATATAGTCCAAATTGTGATTCATACACCACTTTTTCAAATTTACGCAAGAAAATTTTTTCGCATACGTCAAGAAAGACCGTGTAGATAATATTCTCTCTCACAGAAATTACATATCAGATACTCAGTCCTGCATATCCTAAGAACCAGAAACCTGCTCAGCGTGCTCCCCGGTAAAAACCCTAGCTTCCACCAGATTCCTACCTCAGTGAATGCAGAACCAATAAACCAATTTAGAACAAGGAGATTCTGCGTCTAAATAACTTCGGGGAATGGAAACCAAAAACCTAATCCCTCCGGTGGCGCCCCTAATAGTCGAAGCTGACGACATAAGCTCTTTAGCTCCAAAATGCCGCAACCAATGCAACCGCAGTTTCCAAAATTCCACTTACCTCCAAAATCCCAGATCGAGGCAAAGAAATAGCGCAAGATAAAGGAAACTGATCCGAGGCTGCTGGTAGCGACAAATCGCCAAAAATGCTTCCGAAAGCGGCGACAAAACCTGGATCGAACGCCAGCGCCGAGCCCGCTTTCGCCTCGACACACCACCGGAGCCACAAATCGTCCTGCTTTCCACCCCCCGCGTCCGTCTCTCTTCGCCGCCTTCTAGCCGCTCGGCCTAGAGAGAGGAGAAAAGAAATGACGACGAAACAACACACCCAATCCCACGAGAGAGATGCCTGCCGAAGTGGCGAGATCGTGCTCTTTCACCTCTTAATCTATTTATGACCAAATCGCGAATCTAACCGTCGGATTCACTTCTGCTTCTAGATAAGCCATCATAATCGACGGCGAAGATGCTGGTTTCAAACGGTCGCTATCGGATTCGGATCCGCATGCCAACCCGCTGATCCAAATTAGACCCAAAATGTAACATCTCTATATGTGCCACACCGTTATATCAACTGATGTTGATGCAAACAAAAACAAAAACAATTTTTTATTCTAAATTATTGTCATTTTTTAATTGTTCTTTTACGATTTAAAAAAAAAAATTGATCAGGAGAGAGGTATGACTAGATGATATTTTTTTAAGCGATTTGTTACAAAGCAAAATTTAATATACTACTTAAATGATAAATGTCCGAAGACCGACAGTAATCCCTTGAAAGACGCATCTAAAATTTGAGATGGACAAAAAAACAAAGCTCTCTCAATTTTTAAAATGTCTAAGGGCGTCTTTCCCATTTTATCTTATGTTAAAATTTATTTTTTCTTCGTTTTTACTTCGTTTCCATGCTTTTATCTCTTCTATTACCTCATAAATTAAATTAAATTATAATTTTTTTCTCCTTTACCTACAATAATATTAATATTTAAAAATAATATCATAAATAATTAAATTATAATACTGATTTTTAAAAATCAATACCGCAGCAATACTCATTTTTAAAAATCAAGATAATGGTTCTAAAAACGCATTACAGCATATTAGTGTAATTAAATTGTAGTATTGACATTTTAAAAATAATAAAGAAGAAATATTTGAATTCTGGATCATTTAGAAATTTATAAGAGTTGAAATGAATTCAATTTCTCTAAGTTTATTAATATATTTTGACTAAAATTTATTTATAGATTTAGGATATTTAGATTTTAAATAAGTTGATGTGTAATGGAGAAAATAATACAATGAATATATTTATACTGTTCATGCTTAATTTTAACATCTCTATATAAGTTGTGTATATGCATCAATTATCTTTAAATCATAAATTTTGAAAACTTTCTTATCGTTATTATCAATGGCTTAGAGCTGATATTTTTGGACATATAGAGACTTTGGGACACTTCAGAAACCTATAGCACTTAGAATAGGTTTAATTAAAGCTCTTTGAATTCATCAATGAGTTTTGACTAAAATCTTTTGATAGACCATAGAAGACTTTCAATGATATTTCTTGAGCTTAAAACTGGGTTGTTATGGGTTTCACTCAATAACAAATGAAGATTTTTAAATGAGTTTTAATTCAAAAAAATTACACTCGTTCTAATATCAGAGTCAAAAACTATGACCTCCGAAAGCAGACAATTGACACATACTCCATAACTTATTGTAAAAATATCATAACCAGACATGAATTCACACTACTCTCTTTTATTACATATCAATTTTTTATAAATCCAAATCTCTTAGGCACATCAATAGGTTTGAATTGAAACTCATTGATGAACTTTGAGAGCTTAGAATTCATTCCAAGTGCTACATGTTTTGAAGTGTCCCAGAATTTATGTGTCCAGAAATATCAGTTTGAAGTTATTAACAATAATGATAAGAAAGTGTTAAAATTTTTAACTTCAAAATAATTGACAATGATCATTTGATTGTCAAGTAGAACGGCAAGTGTGCACACTGAAGGATATATATATATTATTCTGGAAAGAGTCGACGACGATGGCCAGGCACCGGAGCTTTGCCCCTGTGGTAGTTGTTGAGGCGGGGAGGAACTTAGGGTCCTGCGAAGTTAACACGAGCGTTAGGGGACACGCCGGCAGGGGTCCGACGGAGTCCACTCTGACGCTCAAGTCAGTGTCCGTTGAGAAGAAAAGGTTGAGAAAAGTAAAGAAGATGTCTAGAGTTGAGAGAGCGTAACTCCTTTATCGGAGGGGTTGGACTACCTTTTATACTGGTGTCAACATACTAGACGTGCCCCTCGATCGGTGCCACGTCTCCGATACATAAGTCACGCCCCCCTATTTCAGCGGTAGCGGGATATCCTTTGAAACTGTTTGCGTCGTTACCACACGTCCACCTGTTGCGACATTTAAGGGTCGTGGGGACCTCTTCTTGCGGGGATGCTTATCCGTACCGAGAGGGGGGTCAGTACCTGAGGTTGGTTATTGAGGGGACTCCACCTCCCGAGGTGAGCTTGGGGCCTTCGGTGCTATAACTCCCGAGGTGGTCTCGAGGCCTAACCTCTCGGGGTGCTCCCGAGAGGGGTCTTCGGACTACCTTTCCCGGGCGCGTTTCCTGAGGAGGGCCCCGGGGCCCAGGAAGGGAAGTCGCTTCGGTCATGTCGCACCCCGTGACTCTCTTCATCCCTCGTGCTGGGCACGGACTATTCAACCCTATCACAAGTCCCTCCCTTCAAGTCTAATTCAAGGAAGTGTGACTGACTGATCGGACTAGTACAGAGATGAAGAAGTCGCGGGCCTTCACCCTCCCTACTACCCCTGTAATTATAGGGGGCCTCTGGATTGTAACTTTTATCCCGAGTTCCGAGAAATCCCCCTTAATGGTCTTGTCCTTTTTCAAAAAAGGCTACTTCGACTCTAGAGGGACTATGATGACGTCTGTCTCTTCATCATGACGGGTTATGGTTCTTTTATGAGGGTGATGGGGCGCCCTAGCGAATACCTTATTGCCACATGACCCAACGGCCATCTCCACGAGCTTTTAAGGACGTGCGTCGTCTTGGCCGGCTCGCGACAAGCGACTGCCTATGTGCGGCTGTTTCTTGCTTTCCACGTGTCTCCTCCCCCTTGCGTGCAAGCAGGCGACTGTCTGAGTATAAGAGGGGAAGGTACAGATGTTACGTGATACGTCTACTTCCGACTCGACAGCTGGGTGCACTTTGTCTTCCTCTCTCGTAAAGCCTCTTTTGTGTGTGAGTAGTTTGTCTCCTTCCTACCTTCGTTCTTAGAGATCATGGAAAACTATCGCGCAGAATGGTATGAGTACACCTCCTCGAGAGTGAGAACAGAAGTCTTGCAGGCGGCCACTGAGGCATATGGCATTCCGGCCGAGATGGTAATGGTCATCCCCAAAGTGGGTCAGACGCCCGTGGAGCCCCCTGCAGACAAGTTGACCTTCTTCTAAGGGCAGATGGAGTTAGGGCTCCGCTTCCCAATCCCCTCTTTTTCAAGAATATAGTCTCCTATTTTGATATCCCCCTTCACCAGATGACTCCGAATGCCTTCGCTCAGATGGGAGGGGCGTATATCATCTTCAAGCTTTTTGATCTTCCTCTGACCTCTCATCTCTTTCATTTTTTCTTTGTCCCGATAGGGTCTAGAGGGGTCTTTAGTTTTGCAGCCCGATCGGGCCATAGGTTTTTAGGGGGGTTTCCTTCCTCGCATAAAGGGTGGAAGGAGAAATTCTTCTTCATTAAGCTGTCGTTATTACCCTCCAGTCCCTTGTGTTGGATAGAGGATTTGCCGACTCCTCCTATTCTAGGGAGCTTTGTCCACAGTTCGGTGTACCAGCATGCTAAGGAGGTGCTCGCTGGTATAGAGTTTAGCGGCCCGGGGTTGGTGCAGAGTGAAGAGCTTATGTACCGGGCTGGCCTCAGTCCTAAAGCGACACGTATCAGCCCTTCCCTGGGTACGTTCATCTTTTCCCTTCAATGCCTCTTGGTTCTGATTGATATTCTTTCTGTATGGTTTGAGCAGAGGAAGTCATGTTATCCAAGGTGATGGGTCGGCTCATCAGATGGGAGGAGGCCAACAAGGAGTCATTGAACCCTCCTCCAGCCGCTCCTAACGCTCCACCTGCTTCCACTGAATCCCCTGAGGGGCCTACTGTCTCGCTCCGTGGGTTTGCCTCACCCGAGAGGGTCAAGGCTACTGTTACATCCCTGCCGGTTGTGAGCCGAGGGCCTTCCGATCAGCAGCTCGCCCCTGAGGTGGATCTTTCCTCTGGGGGTGGATCTTCGCCGAAGGCTGTCCGTCCAGAGGGAATTAGCGAGGGAGCCTCCCCTCCTATCGTTTCTTCAGTAGTCTGATCTGCTGGGCGACAGAAGAGGCGGCTCCCCAAGGGCTTAGGCCCTTCATGGAAAACGTTGCGCTTTGCACATTCCTCCCCTCTTCCCTCAGTGCCCGAGGAAACGACTCTACCCATCGAGGTAGCAGCCTCTGTACCTGCTCCACCGGTCCCTGCTCCGAAGGTGGTCATCGCAGCACCTCCGGCCTGCTCCATTGACACGTCTACGTCTTCCAAGGATAAGGAGGTGTTACGCACCCAATACCGGATGCGACTAGACCGCCTAAAGAAGAAGTTGGACGCAGCATTGGAGGCCTCCATGCAATCCTTCCCCCCGGTGCAATTCAAGGAGGTTCCAGCCGAGGGGGTCATGTCCGAGGAAACTTCTAGCTCCGAGGAAAACGATTCCAGCCCCTCCAGTCTACCACCTGAAGCCCCCACCATCGAGCGACTTCCTCCCCGTCCGAGCTCGCCGCAACATGAGGGGCACGGGAGTGCCTCTGGAGGGGGGTTGTACATGTTTCGGTGGGCCAACTCACCACTCTTCAGGAGACTCTCCTGAAGGTACAGATCACTATTGCATTGGATGTTCTCTTGTCCATTACCTGACTCCTTGGCGCAATGGCAGGCCGCTGAGGATTGCGTGATAGTTGTTGGATCGAGAAAAACGATAAAGGGGGGGTGAATATCGTAAAACGTTCGGATTAATAGGTTAGAGAAATTACGCAGCGGAAATTTAAATCAAACACGCAAACACCAAGTTTTTTTACTTGGTTCAGAGTCGCGGTCGGCTCCTACTCCAAGGCCCACGGTCATTGACCGTTTTCTGCGGGCAATTCTATATTTTCGCAAAACCAGTTTACAAGATTGAATTACAAGTATAGTAATGTAAACTTTAAAGAGAGCTCTTCATTACCGACGTCCAGTGTGAATTATCTTTTCGGAGCACGAGGACGTCGGCGGCGCTTGTATCTCGAGTCGGGAGGTTTCTGGAGTAGAGCGCGGGAGCAGAAGTGCGTGAATGCGTTGGAAGAAGCGATTGTTGGAAGCCTTGGGGTCGAGGGCCTATTTATAGCCCCTGGGGGCGCCCGGGACGTCGGGGGCACCCCCCCCACGTGTCAGCCGATCCGATTTCCTCCGGTCAGCTCTGATCCCTTAAAACTCGGGATCAGGCTTTGACGGGGGCGCCCGGAATGCTGGGGGCGCCGGGGTTGACCGGGTCTCCTCTTATCCTTTGGCTTCGCTGGGTTCTGCTTCGTTAGCTTCAACTGGGGGCGCCCGGGACGCTGGGGGCGCCCGGGAGCATGGGGGGCGCCCGAGAGCACGGGGGCGCCCCGCCCATGAGTTGTCGAAGCCTGCCTTTGCTTCTTGTGTTTTGTGTTCACCTTGGGGGCGCCCGGGACACTCCGAGCGCCCTGGTCAGCTGCTGCCTCACTCCTTTGAGGCTCTCTGAGCTGCAGACACTCGTTTCTTCGGTCCTGCATCCATGGTTAGTCCAAAACAACATAAAGCACTAAGATGTTAGTTTATACAGCCTTAGCTGTCTTGGTTCTGACTTTGGGCCTCCCAAATGGAGCCCTAGGTCGAACCGACGCCTACTGTCCCCTCGACGGGGAACGCGTCCTCACCTACTCCTCTCGGGAGAATGTACTTGATGTCAACCGGCTCTTCCGGTTGGACTTTTTGCCCAGCAGTCCTTCGCCGGGTGCCTAGCTGTCCTTCGCCAGGTCTTCAGTACCAAGTTGTCTTTCGCTTGGTGCCTAGCTATCCTTCGCTAGGTCTTTGTATCCTAGCATTCCTTCGCCAGGTGCCTAGCAGTCCTTTGCTAGGGCTTTGTATCCTGGCATTCCTTCGCCAGGTGCCTAGCAGTCCTTTGCTAGGGCTTAGTATCATGACATTCCTTCGCCAAGTGCCTAGCAGTCCTTTGCTAGGGCTTTGCCTGTTGGAGCAATCGACCCTAAGATGGTCCGAAGTGACCATGAGTTTTGATGTTTGGGCAAAAGGTTTAAGTTAGGTTTACCCTTGTATTTGATATGTGTATGTTGAGTGTACAGGTTGTATAGGTTACGCATATGGACCTGACTGGACGGCCTCAGTACGGTGAAGGATGGCATGGAGGCCAGCTGGATGCTGGCGTGCGCATCTGAGAGACCATGGAGTGCAGGGACGATGAGCTGATGGGCGCGGACTTCGAGGCATACGTGAAGGGTGGCATGGAGGCAAGCTGGAGGCTTGCGTGCGCATCCGAGGGACTGGAGCCGAAGATGAAGAGGGTGCGAAGGCAACAGTCGAGGCTACGGAGGAGGAGTCAATCGAGTCGTGAGGGTACGAGTGTTGTGTGATTGTACTCGGGAAAGTCCTAGGGTCGAGTGCTGAGAGAAGTGTACTCGGGAAGGGAAACCTTAGGTGTGTGAGTAGGGCAGTCGACTGCCATTGTGGCAGTCGACTGGTGAAACTCACAGAATGGTCTCAGGCCTGGACCAGTCGACTGCTCTGGGGGCAGTCGACTGGTAGGTGGCTAGTGAGCTGGCTGAGAATTCGAACGTTGAGGTGCAACGGTCGAATTTGGCTGGCACCAGTCGACTGCCCTGGGGACAGTCGACTGGTAGCGAGAAATCAGCCCCGAGTCCTATTTAAAGAGGACTTCGTGGTGGTTGAGTGTCTTGACGAATCTTGCTTGGCTAAGGCAAGATAGTAGTCTACTTTGTTCTCTAAGTGTCCTTGGTGTTGTGGCGAGGTTTCTCCACCCACAAGGAGCGACGAGTTCTAGCCGGAGGTTATCCGGGGTTTAATCCGCCGAAGGATTGTTGGATTAGTCACCCGACCGGGGTGGATACCAACTAAATCTGGTATTGTTAGCATTGTATTTATTGTTTTATCTGTATTTCCGCTGCGCTAACAATCTTGTAGGAAGAAGGGGTTCGAAAAATCGCTATTCACCCCCCCTTTAGCGGACGGCAACGATCATACAATTGGTATCAGAGCGAGGTACCGCTCGTGATTGGAATAACCGCCAAGAAGAGCAAAAGCTAGAGGGAAGAACATGGAAGACAAAGTTGGGGATGACATCTACACTCCACCTCCATACGACCATGGAGATTTCAGTTATTGGAGGATGCGTATGAAGACGTGGTTTGACATAGATTGGGAGTGTATGATGATAATAGAAGAGCCTTTCAAAATTCCAAGAGACAAACATGGAAAAAGGCTTAGACCTAGATCTTGGACTAAAGAGCAACAAGATCAATCTAGGGCAAATGATAAGGTAATCGATATATTGATCAATATTTTGCCTAACCATGTTTTGAGTAGTGTAGGTAAATATGAAAATGCACATGATCTATGGAAAAAGATAGAAGAAGTCCATGAAAACCCTACACGAGTAGAAGAAGAAGAACCTAAGGAAATGAGCTTAATGGTCCAAGAAGAGGAGAGGAGCTCGACATCCGAAGAGGAGAAAAGGAAAAAGAAACGGAATTGTCAACATCCGAAAAAGATGAAGTGTCCACATCCTCAAGTGAGGAAGAAAGTGAAAAAGGCTCCACATCAAGGATTGAGGGGGAGGAAAGGTCATCCTCAACACCAGAGCATGAAGAAGTTAGTACCTCCACCAAAGCAAGAGCCAAAGACCACATTATATGCTTTGGATGTAATGAAAAGGGACACTACAAGGACAAGTGTCCAAAGGGTAAGAAAAAGGAGGTACAATCTAAACCCATCTCAATTCGATTAAATTCTAATATGAATTGTAGGAATGGAGAAACCCAAGAAAAGAAAAAGAAGATCTGATGCTTTACATGTGGAGAGCTAGGGCACTACCACACTAAGTGCCCAAGGAGTAAAGAGTTCAAGAAAATGAAGCACTTGAGAAGATGGGAGAAAGAGGAAAGAAAGAAGAAAAGAAACCCATATCATGGAGGGACTACAAGGGTAAGGGAGGTAATCTCTAATCTTAAATCTAAACGCAATTCAAATTCAAGTTCCTTTATGCATGCTAAAACTAGTGAAAATTGTTCATCCATGCATGCTAGGATAAATGAAAATTACTTAATGGTGCATAATTTTGGTTTCAAGTATCATGATAGGAATAGGGTTAACAAGGTAGATCAAAACCCTAGAAAGGTCATACATCATGAACAATCAAAGACCTTAGACCTAAGGACCATGACACTAATCCCAAGAAGGGAAAGAATGTGCCTAGAAAGGAGGGTAGGTCTAGGAATGTCCAAAATGGGCATGTGGATTCTAGGTTTAGGAACCTAGAAAGGGAAAATCAAGCCTTAAGGGAAAAGCTTGAGAGGTTAGAGAAAACCCTAGAGAGATTCACTATTGGATCTAAGGGTTTGGATATGGTGTTGGGTGGTCTAAAACCCAACAATGATAGATCGGGTCTAGGATACCGATCTAGGGTCTCTCATGCCAAGGAAAAGAGATATGCTAGGGTAGCATAAGATTATGGCAAGAAGGCGGAGTGCAAGAATGGCAAGGGAATGTCATCAAAAGGAAATGAAAAGGTCTTAACTAAGGATAAGGGGTTCAAGGTTAAGAGGGTTGAGTTCGTAGGCCAAGAGTCACCGGAGGTTCACTGGCGTGGTTTAGCATTTGTTGAGTCACCTAGGGAGGTGGCTAGGGCTAAGAGCTCAAGGGAGAGCTCTAGAAGCCTTTGGGATATATGGTGAATTGACCTTAGGAGGGGTGCTCCTAGTGGTCTAGATGGACCATGGAGTGTGCCAAAAGAATTGGAGACGGACTTGAGTCTCAATTCTTGGGTTTTGACACGGTGTTTTTGAGTTTCATGCATGGAAATATGACATTGGGGTCATATTGCATGAAAATTGGTTTTTGGTGTGTAATTGCCATGTAAAACAATGCTAGGGATGCATTGTGGGGTGGCATGGGCAAAGACATCAAGAGGAAACCAAAACTAGGACTTTAGGTCAAGGTTTGATTGAAGTTTTTGGCTAGTTTTGGGTTTTATGTCAAACTTGGGAATGGTGATAAATACATTTTGGAATGTATTTTTTCCAAGTAGATATGGGTACCACAAACCTCTCCACAAAATTTGGAAATTTTTGGAGATTTGTGGAATTTTTGGCGCATTTTTTAATTTCGTCAGAAATGTTGAAATTTCAGACTCAGAGTATCAGTCGACTGCCATTTTGGCAGTCGACTAGTAAAGGCCAATTTTTGTATCAGCAGCTGGTTTGGGGTCCAAATGATGCAAAACAAGTGTATTGGGGGCTATTACACATTGTTTATGATCATTGGGGATTAAAAGAACCAATAATTGAAATATTATTGGGGTCTTTTTGATGTATGGCAAAGGGGGAGAAGTTTGAGTTTAAGTTGGGAAACCAAACTTACCTTTGCTAGAAACCCTAGGTTTAGGGGGAGTTGAGATTAAGGGGGAGTATGGTTGCTCCACTTTTGGCGTAAGGGAAATCTTAGAGAGGTTCTTAAAAAGCATTTGTAAGTCCAGTGTAAGGGGGAGCTTGGGAGAAGCTTTAAAAAGCCCGGCTTGGTAGAAAATCCTAACTTGGAGGGTTAGGTGGTAAAAGTCCTAGCTCGGAGGGCTAGGTGTTGGGAAAATCCTAACTTGGAGGGTTAGGTGGTGAAAATCCTAGCTTGGAGGGCTAGGTCTAAAATTCCTAACTTGGAGGGTTAGGTGTGGGATGCCTTGGGATAGGATCCAGTTATGCATTGCATATGCATTCATTTAGCATGGTTTTTGCTATTTACTACTATCTTGCTTTCCTAACTTAAACAAATTGCCAAACATCAAAAAGGGGGAGATTGTTGGAGCAATCGGCCCTAAGATGGTTGGGAGTGACCATGAGTTTTGATGTTTGGGCAAAGGGTTTAAGTTAGGTTTACCCTTGTATTTGATATGCGTATGTTGAGTGTACAGGTTGTACAGGTTACGCATATGGACCTGACTAGACGACCTCAGTACGGTGAAGGATGGCATGGAGGCCAGCTGGAGGCTGGCGTGCGCATCTGAGGGACCATGGAGTGCAGGGACGATGAACTGATGGGCGCGGACTTCGAGGCGTACGTGAAGGGTGGCATGGAGGCATGCTGGAGGCTTGCGTGCGCATCCGAGGGACGGGAGCCGAAGATGAAGAGGGCGCGAAGGCAACAGTCGAGGCTGCGGAGGAGGAGTCAGTCGAGTCGTGAGGGTACGAGTGCTGTGTGATTGTACTCGGGAAAGTCCTAGGGTCGAGTGCTGAGAGAAGTGTACTCGGGAAGGGAAATCTTAGGTGTGTGAGTAGGGCAGTCGACTGTCATTGTGGCAGTCGACTGGTGAAACTCACAGAATGGTCTCAAGCCTGGACTAGTCGACTGCCCTGGGGGCAGTTGACTGGTAGGTGGCTGGTGAGCTGGCTGAGAATTCGAATGTTGAGGTGCAATGGTCGAATTTAGCTGGCACCAGTCGACTGCCCTGGGGGCAGTCGACTGGTAGCGAGAAATCAGCCCCGAGTCCTATTTAAAGAGGACTTCGTGGTGGCTGAGTTTCTTGACGAATCTTGCTTGGCTAAGGCAAGATAGTAGTCTACTTTGTTCTCTAAGTGTCCTTGATGTTGTGGCGAGGTTTCTCCACCCACAAGGAGCGACGAGTTCTAGCCGGAGGTTATCCGGGGTTTGATCTGTCGAAGGATTGTTGGATTAGTCACCCGACCGGGGTGGATACCAACTAAATCTGATATTGTTAGCATTGTATTTATTGTTTTATCTGTATTTCCGCTGCGCTAACAATGTTGTAGGAAGAAGGGGTTCGAAAAATCGCTATTCACCCCCCTCTAGCGGACAGCAACGATCATACATTGCCTGCACACTTGAGTAACATGTTAGATAAACATTATACCTTAACTTTTGAACCCTTTTGCCATTATCAAAACTCAGGTTCGACTTGGGTGCTTTCTGTACCAACAATCTCCCCCTTTTTGATTTATGGCAACCCTAGTTCAAAAAGTTAAGTTAATCAGAACAAGTAAATTGAAATTTTGTTCCCTCCCCCTGGAAGGAATCTCCCCCTAGATTTTTCAAAAGTTCGTGGGGTTTTTTGAAAATAAATTCTAAGTCTAAAGTTTGGAATAATTTTCAACAGAGCCTTTAAAGATATATTTTCCAAAAATAACTTGTAGGATAATTTGATTACTTAGAAAACTTTGAGTGCTTAGAGAAATTTTAAAAATTTAAGTTCGAGTACTTAGAAAATTTTGAAAATTTTAGTTCAAAGTACTTAGAGAATTATGAAAATTTCAGTTCAAAGTACTTAGAAAATTTTTGAATGAAAACTTCAGTTCAAGATACTTAGAGAAAATTTTGAAAATTTAGTTTTAAATACTTACGAAATTTTGAAAAATTAAGTTTTAAGTACTTAGGAATATTTGAAAAGATTTTGAAAACAAATTTAGTTTTAAGTACTTTTGAAAATGAATTAAGTACTTTTTAAATAAAGGATAGAGTTTGAAGTTTTGGATTTAAAAAAACTTAAAAAATTTAAACTCATTCCTTTCCTATCTCTCCCCCTTTGTCATATATCAAAAACAAATAAATATAGCAAAAACAGGATAAATAAATTACATAAGAAATAATAAATTGCATAATTTGCTGTACTGAGCCAATTCAGGATATGAACTAAACCAAATCAGTTTCAATTTTCTCTTTTAGGGTCCAGTCTAACCCAATTAACTACTTACTAACTGTTATAAACAGTAGTTTTTACTAGGGTTAGTCAAGTTAAGTATTCTGTTCAAGTTAGATTTTCTAAACTTTACACTTAACTTGATTACTGTGTAAGTTGTATTTAGTGCCTCAATTACTGCAGATGCACTGACTTAAAGCGTCTTGAATTAAGGCAAAGACCTAAGCATCTCAACTCATTCTAGGTTATCAATCAAAAGTACCCTAAGGTGCTTGTGAGATGTTGGCTTCTAAATCTATAGGTGCATACATTTCTAGGGTTAGGGCCTAGGCTAAGTCCATTTGCGAAAAAGCCCTAGTTTTGAAAAGGGGTAGTTTTGAAAATAAAACTAAGTCGAAAATTTTATATTAAAACTTTTCAAATGTAAGTAAAAGCTAATTTTGAAAGCATTTTAAAACTTCTTTAAAACTGATTTGAGTAAGAAAACCAATAGTAGACTAGGCCTATTCTACCAAGCATAATCCTAACTGCCTTCTTAGTGAGCTGAACTCAGACTCAGGTAGGGGTTTTGTGAATATGTCAGCTAAGTTGGATTTAGAGTCTATATGCTTAAGTACTATTTCACCCCTGGCTACCTGGTCTCTTACAAAGTGATGTTTAACTTCTATGTGTTTAGTTCTGGAATGTTAGATTGGGTTCTTAGTTAGATTAATTGAGCTTATATTGTCAATGAATACTTGAGTTTTAGTGTAGTTGAGCTGGAAGTCCTTAAGAGTGTGCATCATCCATAGAAGTTGTGCTACACATTCTCGTAAGGCAACATATTCAGCTTCAGTTGTGGATAGAGCTACACAGTGTTGTTTTCTGCTGCACCAACTTACTAGACTATGTCCTAATAGTTGACAGCTTCCACTTGTACTCTTTCTATCTAATTTTCAATCTACATAGTCAGAATTCGAGTATCCTGACAAATCTAAGGTTGAGGTTCTAGGATACCAAATCCCTACATTTAGGGTGCCTTTTACATATCTTGCTATTCTTTTTAGGGCTGCAAAGTGTGTTTCCTTAGCACAGGTTTGGTATCTAGCGCACATCCCTACAGCAAAAAGAATGTCAGGTCTGCTGGCTGTAAGGTACAGTAGACTACCTATCATACTTCTATAGATTTTAAGGTCTACTGGTTTACCATCAGGGTCACTGTCTATCTTTATATTAGTAGCCATGGGGGTACTTATGCTTTTAGAGTTATTCATTTTAAATTTCTTTATTAACTCTTTAGCATATTTGGATTTATGGACATAGTTTCCATCTCTAGTTTGTTTAATTTGTAAGCCTAGGAAAAAGTTAAGCTCACCAACTAAGCTCATTTCAAATTCATTTTCCATTATCTTAACAAATTCTTTTAGAAAGTTTGAGTTCGTGGATCCAAAGATTATGTCATCTACGTAGATTTGGACAATAAATATATCTTTTCCTAGGGTTTTAATAAATAAGGTTGAGTCAATTTGTCCTTGTTTAAATTCTTTAGAAATTAAGTAAGTTGATAAGCGTTCATACCAGGCCCTAGGTGCTTGTTTTAGTCCATATAGTGTTTTAGTAAGTTTGTAAACGTGGTCAGGTCTTTCTAAGTCCTCAAACCCAGGGGGTTGTCCTACATAAACTTCTTTTTTAATAAATCCATTTAGAAAGGCTGACATTACATCCATTTGGTATAGCTTAAATCTTTTATGGGATGCAAAAGCTAGTAACATCCTAATGGACTCAAGTCTAGCTACTGGGGCATATGTTTCGTCGTAATCTAATCCTTCTACTTGGCTGAATCCCTTCGCTACTAAGCGGGCTTTATTTCTGACTATCTCTCCTTGATCATTTAGCTTATTCCTAAAAACCCACTTAGTGAAAATGATGGATTTGCCTTCAGGTTTAGGCACTAATTCCCATACTTGGTTCCTCTCAAATTGGGCTAATTCTTCTTGCATAGTTATGATCCAATCAGGATCAGGTAAGGCTTCATCTATAGTCTTAGGTTCTATTTTTGAGATCATTGCTATTTGACTAAGGTTTCTATAGGAGGATCTAGTCCTGACTCCTAGAGTTGGATCACCCACAATTTGATCGGTTGGGTGACTGAGTCTGGGTTTCTTGGATTTTTTAGAACTTGGTTCAGCCTCAGGTCCGGCTGGTCGGTTTGGTTCACTATTTGATTCAACTCTTTGAGCTGGTTCAATTATTGGTTCAATAATTGGTTCATTTGTAGGTTCAATTAAGGATTCACCAATTTGTTGATTATCTTCTTGATCAGTATTTGATGAAGTTAGATTTGGATTTGAGTTAATTTCTTCATCAAATATTAGGTTGGTTATTTCTTCGATTTTCTTGGTTTGGTTGTTGTAAACCCTATAGGCTCTACTTGTTGTTGAATATCCTAGAAAGATGCCTGGGGTAGACTTAGACTGGAATTTTCCTATGTAGTCTTTGGTGTTTAGGATATGGACTTTGCATCCAAAGACCCTTAGGTAGTGTAGATTTGGAAGTCTATGGTAATATAGTTCATAGGGTGTTTTGTTGTATCGCTTATTAATCAGGATCCTATTTTGGATGTAGCAAGCTGTACTAATTGCTTCTGCCCAATATTGGTTTACTAAGTTAAATTTATTGAGCATAGCCCTAGCGGCTTCCTGTAGTGTTCTATTCTTCCTTTCGACTATCCCATTTTGCTGGGGGGTTCTAGGACACGAAAATTCATGTATGTATCCATTTACCTTACAGAATTCCTCGAACCGTTGATTTTCAAATTCTCCCCCGTGGTCACTCCTAAGTCTTTTGATTTTAGTATCGTTTTGATTTTCAATTAACTTACAGAATTCATTAAGTAGGTTTAGGGTTTCTTCTTTGGTCTTTAGAAACCTAACCCAAGTAAACCTAGAGTAATCATCAACTATTACTAAGCAGTACCGATTTCCGCTTAGTGACTTGGCTCCATGCGAATCAAATAGGTCAAGGTGCAGGAGCTCAAGTATGGTTTGAGTTAGATCAGATTGAATTAGTTTGTGATTAGATCTGGTTTGTTTACCTTGATTGCATGATTCACATATTAGGTTTTCATGATTTTTAATCTTGGGAATACCTTTAATTAGGCCAAGTTGGGTGATTTTTGAAATAACTTTTAGGTTAGTGTGACCTAGTCTCCTATGCCAGAGGTTTGATTGTTCTAGCTGAGTTAATATGCATTTAGGTACTAGGGGAAGGTTTATTGTGTAAACATTATTTTTCCTAGTGTCCTTAAGCATGATTTCCGAGTCTTGCAAGTTTCTAATCAGGCAGTTAGAATTGTTGAAGGTAACTATATAACCAGAATCACATAACTGACTTATGCTAAGTAGGTTAAACTTGAAATTTTCAACCAAAAGAAAGTTAGATTTAAGTTCAATATTACCTGACCCAATTACCTTGAGTGTAGCATTGTTGCCAAATGCTACTGAGCCTAGGTTTTTGAACTTGAGTTTGGTCAATTTCAATTTGTCTCCAGTCATGTGTCTGGATCAACCGCTATCCAACATCCATTGGTCCAAATCTTTATGTTCCTACACATAAAGAGTTTTGTTGATTTGGATCCAATTAGAGTCAGGAATAGCCTAAATTGATTTTCACAGCCTAGTCTGTCTCACCCAAATCTAGGGTTATCAATCATGTTAGCCTTACAGGTTTTGTGATACAAGTTATGATAAGTAAAATTATTTTGAAAAATAATGATTTAATTGAAAGACTTAAATTAATTTTGAAAACGATTGAATTTATTTTGAAAAGAATGTTTAAATCTATACATAACTGAAAATTTGTGTTAGATTTAAATTTTGCAAAGAATGATTTGAATTTGAATTTCAGAGATTGGCTTCCAGGTCTTGGCGAGGCACTAGGCCTTCTTTGGCCGTAGCCTTATTGAATCATCAACCCTTTCCTTGACAAAGTCTTTCAATGAAATTTCATTTTCAAGATTATTTTTTGAAAAATTCTGGTCTAACTAGTTTGGGTCTTGGATCGGTAGCTTCGGCTAGTTTCACCAGTCTAAAGAGACCAAGTATACTTGACCTTATTAGAATTGGTTTCCCTAACGTACTATCATCTCACCTCCACCCAATACTATGTTGTCAAGTTTCAGTTAAGTTTGTTCAGTCCTTAAATTAACCATTCATAAGTCTAAGCATGGTAAATTGCAGAAAATAAACAATCAACTAAGCAATTTGCAATCAAGAATTAAATTCTATCTAACAATAAATATAGTTTTTAATTTGGCTCCCCCTGGACTAAAACCACGGTAATGGTTAGGCAAGATGTGAATCTTGTCCTTGGGGATCCAATACTGATTTGATCCAGTTAGTTTGTTCAAGTACAGTTTAGGTACCCATGCCTGAACTTTATTTCTGGACTGATTCATTACAGCAAAATAGGATCTTTGTCTAGATTTGGTTCTATAGCCTAGTCCGGATCGATTTAGAACGGACTTCTGTTTTCCAAGAATCATGTCAAGACCCTTGGAACCAGAAGTCAATCGTTCTAAAGCTGATCTAAGATCCTTAACCTGAGTTTTCATGGAGGAATTCTCTTTCTCAAGTTTTTCAACTTGATTAGAGGTTCCTTCTTGAACCTTCTCAGTTAAGGGTTTTGAGTCAGCTCCCTCTTTCAGGAGTTTTACTTCCTGTCGGAGGGATTCAACTCGGAGTTTAGCTTTCACCAAATCTCGAGAAAGATAAGATATTAATTCATTTAATTGACTTCTAGTAAATCCACTTACCTTGATTTCGCCGTCCTCTGAAAATGTCAGTCTGCCGTCATCCTGTTCTGATTCTGACTCGGTCTCGACTTCTTCTGAGGTGGTTAGTGCGAGTAGGTTCGATTGTGGGACCACTTCTTCTTCTTCGGAGGAGGACTCGTCCCACGTTGCTTGAAGCGCTTTCTTCTTCCTTGTCTCTTACCTTCCTTCAAGTTAGGGCATTCAGTCTTGTAGTGGCCCTTCTTCTTGCACTCGTAACAGGTTACGTTGGGCTTGCTCTTTTCATTTGCGGTTCAGCTGGTTCATCCTTTCTTCGGCTGGCTTTCCTTCTGTTGGTTTGGTTCTTCAATTCCTTGTAGTAGTTTCTTGCCAGTCGGACCAGCTTTGGTCGATCTCCTTCATCTTCAGAGTCTGAGTCTGATTCAGACTCAGGTGTTGGTTGTGGTTTCTTCTTGGATTTCTTTTCAGATTTACCTGCAATAAAGGCAATGCCTTTCTCGGCCAGGGTGCAGTTAGTCTGCTCATGTAATTCTAATTCAGAAAATAATTCATCTAATTTAATTTTTGAGAGGTCCTTTGAAACCTTGTATGCATCTACCATAGATGCCCACAAGGTGTTTCTTGGGAAAGCATTTAAAGCGTACCTTATTAGGTCACGGTTTTCTACCTTGTGACCAATGGTGTGCAGTCCGTTCATTAGTTCCTGGATTCGGGCGTGAAGCTGAGCTGCTGTTTCATTGTCGGTCATTTTGATTGTATATAACTTGTTTAGGAGCAAATCTCTCTTGCTGATCCGAGTGTCTGATGTTCCTTCGTGCAGCTCGATCAGTTTCCTCCACAGCTCCTTGGCACTGTTGAAAGGACCCACCCGGTTTAGCTCTTCTTTTGTTAAGCCGCATTGGAGGGTCTAGGTCGCTTTTGCATCTGCTTCAATTTTCCATTTCAGAGCGGTGTCCCACTCTGTGTAGGTTTGAGGTATTCCTTCAGCGTTTGTCGGAATCTCCAGTCCGGACTGGATGATTATCCTGTTGGGTTCT